>CM075850.1:119157271-119554771 GCA_037975125.1 Latrodectus hesperus | reverse complement strand
AATATACAATTTAATTTTATCCAGTAAATTGGTAGCAATGCTTTTTAATTTTTACACACATTTAGTAATAAAGAAACGTTAAATATTTATAACACATTTTTCAAATTCTTCTACGTTTAATAATCTGAATATATTCCACAAATGAATGAAAAACGTAGTATTTTGACAAAGAATAAAATATTTATAATGGCAAGAGAAATTTGTAATCAGGATTATTTTATAAGAAATGATAGATGATAATAAGGTAATTTTTATATCATTGATAACTACCAAAATAACCACTTTAATTTAATCATAATTTTACTTTACCAATATTTTAAAAAATTAACTTCATAGAAATGTTTGTCATTGAAGACAAAATGGTGATAAATTGGAGAATAACGAATAAAACGGTGAAATAAACATCAGTCTGGAACTACTTGCAACCTATTAGATTCAAATTAAATAGAGTTTATGTAGCGCACGCATCTAACAAACAAACAAAAAAAATTGCCAATCATACTTGACATGTGACTTTGACGTCACATGAAGTGAGTCAATTGAACATTCATTTTGTGGCAAGAAAGTGCTGTCCTTTAATTACCGATTCCACCATAAAATGCTTTATTTACACGACAATTCTTAAGCATTCTCTCTGCTAAAATTGCATTGCACAGTTATAACATACGAATATTCAAGAACATAAAACTTTTTTCTTACTTAACTCCTATTTCTGACCGGTACTAACCTCGTACTGTGTCATCTGATAGAATGATGACGTCTAGAAAACACAATGTTAACTTTGTGGTTTTGTAGTTCTTTTCCCATATCTCTCATGTATATGTGCAACACTTTTGAATATATAACATTTTCAAAATGAATGAATCATTTATGCTAACCTTGACTTGATTTTGGCTTAATATTTAGTACATACACTCGTATATATATATATATATTCGTAGTGTTTGTTTAATAATTTCTCATAATCTCATTATACGACATCATGAGTACTATGAATGTTGCATGAATCCATGAGAGTTTCTCAGAAACTTAAGCAAATGGAAAGCTTAAAATTGGCGACATTTTCACACCAGAAGCATTTTCAATTGTGAAAAAGATGAAAACATTATAATTTAAAGAAATGCCTTCTTATCAAAGAGCTGAGTAAATATAATATATTTAAAATTTTCTCTTTCATCAACTACATTTCAAAATCATTTATATACCCCAAAAATTGTTGCGCTTAGTCTAAATGAACTAGCATAAGTTTCAGTGAAAAGTTTTTACTTTGATCAACAATTTAAAAATGATCAGG
Organism: Latrodectus hesperus; assembly: GCA_037975125.1. NCBI lineage: Eukaryota > Metazoa > Arthropoda > Arachnida > Araneae > Theridiidae > Latrodectus > Latrodectus hesperus. The sequence goes on along the minus strand of CM075850.1, from coordinate 119,553,477 downwards.
AAGTTTAAAACTTTCCATTAATATTCAAAGGTGCTCTAGAATGATGATGTGTGGTCTTTTATATTATAATATACAGGGTGATTATAAAAAAACTTTGCCAACATCTGCACTTCTAGCGTCCATTCTATTTAACCGATCAAGATGATATTTCAAATATAGTTCTTTTGAGATATGCGCTCGAGATTCTGTGAATGGCAACACAGTGGCCCTCGCGGTTACAGTTATAGTGACAGAAACTCGAAATTTTCGAATGGCAACGTCTACTTTTTACCATCGCAAAATGTTCAGCACATGCGAAAACCCTAAATAGCGTTGAAACGGTACCGATATGTCTAAAAACGGACGTGTTCTGCAAACACAAAAAAGAGTTCTGAAAACCGGCCAATAAAACACGATCTGGGCGCACGCAATAAATTTGCATGTGACAGATTCAAGAAACCAATCACAGAACGCCGGTCGCCAGATATTCAGCGTAGGAAACCTATAAAATACCATGCGGGTATGCGAAGTCGTCATTCGGGAACTCGCACATGCCGACGATATGAGTCTTCCTAGGAAAGTTCGCGGTGAATTGATCAAACTCTATTACCAAAATGGGATGAACGCTGCGGAAGCCTTGCGTGTGTATCGCCGCAATCACCGACAACGACGCGGCCCATGTACTCTGCAAGCTCTGCGTGATTTAGTGCGGAAATTCGAAGATACAGGCTGCACCTGTGACAAACAGAGCTCCGGACGGCCAAATGTTTCTGAGGACGTTGTCATGGAAGTGCACCATACAGTGACTGCAGGACAAACAGAAACCGCAAGAGGCATAGCGCGCGTGTTGGATATTCCGAACTCAACGGTCCGCAAGCTCTTGCGCTCGGTACTTCACATGTTTCCCTATCGGTTCCAGCGCGTCCAGATGTTGGAGCCGGGTGACCCACAACAACGTCTGGACTTCGCAAATGCATTTTTGTTACGATATGATGCGGATAACGACTGGCCACTTCGCATACTATGGACGGACGAGGCGCATTTCACCTTAAATGGCAGCATTAACACAAAGAATTGTGTGCACTGGGGAGAGACGAATCCTCATGCTGTGGCGCCAGTACCATTATTTGACGCCAAAGTGACTGCGTGGTGCGGCATTACAGCTACATTTGTTCTGGGCCCGTTCTTCTTTGAGGAAACGACCCCGACTGGCCCTGCAACATGTTCTGTAACGGGCCCTCGGTATGCAGCCATGCTGAAAAATTATGTCTTACCGGAGTTGCGTCGGCTGAATGCACTCAATGACGTTGTTTGGATGCAAGATGGCGCACCTCCACATATAGCGAGGTCAGTTAAAAGGCTCCTGGATCAGCATTTTGGTGATCGCATCATCTCACGCTATTATCCTTTTCCGTGGCCTGCGCGATCCCCAGATCTGACGCCTATGGATTTCTGGTTTTGGGGCTATCTCAAATCCAGAGTTTATCTGTACAATCCTCAAACATTGTCGGACTTAAAGGATTCTATACGGCGTGAGATTGGAAACATCCCTCGTGCCATGTTGCGTGCAGCGACATTGTCCACCGTCTCCCGCATGCAATGCGTAATTGCCTGTGATGGCACTCATGTGGAAAATGTTTGAAATTAATAAAGATTTTTTTCTCTATGTGTTCTCATCATTGAGCAGTGTCTTGTCTCTGTCGTATGCATTATTCCTCCGTGCGCCTTGAAGAACTGTTTGTATGTGTATAACACGTCGGTTTTCGGACATATCGGTACCGTTTCAACGCTATTTAGGGTTTTCGCATGTGCTGAACATTTTGCGATGGTAAAAAGTAGGCGTTGCCATTCGAAAATTTCGAGTTTCTGTCACTATAACTGTAACCGCGAGGGCCACTGTGTTGCCATTCACAGAATCTCGAGCGCATATCTCAAAAGAACTATATTTGAAGTATCATCTTGATCGGTTAAATAGAATGGACGCTAGAAGTGCAGATGTTGGCAAAGTTTTTTTATAATCACCCTGTATTTTAAAAAAGTCTCCTACGGATCTGAGACTTGAACGTTTACTAAATTTCGGGCAGAACTATCTTTGAACGAAAAGTTCTGAGAAAAATCTTTGATGCTGTAAGCGAAAATGAATTCTAAAACGTTAACAAAATGTATTAATTAAATTAATTTTGAACTGCAAAAATTCTTTAAGAATATAGATACCATCATCAAATTCACTAAGATTAATCGTATAGATTTTGCAGACCACGTATGCAGATTAGGGCCCTTATCATTTACATTTAAGATCTGATCTAGCTTTACTTCACGGGGATTGGAAACAACAACAACAAACAACACATTTAAGATTTACAATCATAAACCTTTGGTAATTAGAATAGGGATTGGCTAAATTTCAGAGGGACAGACTATGCATAGGGGGTGGGGGTTTAGGATCTTAAGAATAACTAGTTCGAAATCAATTGCAAAAAATAAATCAGAATGAAAGAAAGTTCCTGAGAAGGCCTTGACTCATCAAGGGCTGTCGTCTTAATAGAAGAAAACAAAGATAAAATGTCTGACAAGTTTCAATATTCATGTTGTAGTAGTTGTTACTAATGGCGCTTGGGTAAACCCAGCTCGCTAGCCGACGACTATTCAAATTTAAGCCAGTAGGGTGCGTCTTTTGTTTAACCAGAGCATCAGGAAAGTGAAAGTACAACTTTGCTCTTCAAATCCTCCGATAGATGGTACCTTCAGAGGATCTACTCCATCCATTTTGACATTGATCTGAAGAGGGAGGATATTTTCTTCATACCATTGCACCCATAATAAATGCTCACCGACCGACCACAGGACTTTCGATTCCATAGATTTAACGAGCACGTATATCGCCTGTTCTAGGTGGATCTTTGGTAGCAATGGGAATTGAACCCCATCCTTCCGGACGGAAGGCCGTTGCCCAAAGCACTAGGCTACCACTGACACGGGTAATATTTTTAAATGGATGAGTGATCTTCTCTCTCAGCGTTTCTTGCTTGTTAAATATGGAAACTCTCGGTCAGAGTGCGGCCGAACAAGACAGGGCCTTCCACAGGGCTTTATCTTTAGTCCTGCTCTTTTCAATTCTATGATAAATGATGTATTGAAATTCATTGAAAATGCGATTCTGGAAATTAATTCTTTACTATATGCTGATGATCTTTTTCTATGGTTAACTATCTCTGATATCTTTAGATAGGAATTAACACTAAATTTGGCTTTGGCGAAATGACCTCTAAAAAAGATTTTTTGGTAAATCATGATAAGACCATTTTGAACTTTTCACTTTGAGCACCAAAAACATAGCATAAATCTCTTATATAGTACTAGTAATTTACCTAGGACCGGCTGGGCTACTCTTACTCGGGTATAAACCTAGATTCCAGACTAACTTGGATTAAACTTATTACCAAAGTGGTGGAAAATATAGGAAGAAAATGTGGTCTTTTAAAAAGAATTTCTGATGTTAAGTGAGGGTTCATTGTTATGGTGCTGAATTCCTTATCATTCCTTCAGATAATGCATTGTCAAAATTGGACTTTGCGCTAAAAAAGAGTTTAGATATATTACTAATGAAGCTGTATCATACCCTATCGCAGCTATCCAACAGCAGGTTGAAATTTTTAGTCCACCTGAAAGACGCCTTTTCTCTTGATGATCGCTTATTGAGTAAGGAGCATTTCTGACCGGACTATGGCCCTCACCAAATGAGACTCAAAACTCAACGTTCTTTCTTGTTTGAGTTCTAGAGACTTCTAAGTACTTTTAATGTTTCCGATTTCAGATTTCCTACATTTAAGATTCCTACTTTATCTGGTAATTTTGCTACTGCTAAACTGGACTTAATTTGGCACATAAGTAAAAAAAATTCTATTCAAGCCGAGTTGAGGTCTTCGCTCTAGTCACTATCCATGAGAGGTCATATCCAGGTCAAGACTGGTAACATGTACATACTGATGACTTTCCGACTTCCTCTGGTACTGGTGCCTACTCCTTTGGCGCCTTCAGCCTTAGGAAACCTTCTAGCGTTCGATTGGGCAATTTTGATGGTGAAATTTTGGCAATATTTATGGCTCTTAGAGGTACTGCTACTATCTCTCAATTAAATATTGTCATTTCTATAGATTCTCAAGCTGCAAATAAAACCACTTCTGATTACAGTCCTTACCCATCAGAAAGTGGATTTAAATGACAGCAAATTATTGACACATTCTTCAGCAATGGAACCTCAGTGGATTCCCTTCCACTGCAGTATACATGGCGATGAACAAGCCGACGAGTTGTACAAAGAGGCTTCGACGCTCCATACACCTTGTCTCCTGATTCCTCTTCGAAATGCCAAGAGACTTCCCAGAGACAAAATTCAATAAAAATGGATTTTTACAATGTTGACTGATAGCAAATCTTGGGATTGCCTAATTGACAGCCAGAGACGTACTCAACTTTCTTTTACCCCTAAGATGAAAGAATTGGCGTGTTTTACAATTATCACCGGACACATGATCATCTGCGGGCCCACCTGTTCAAAATCGGCCTTGCTTACTCTCCTCTCTGCTTTACTGAGCAAATAGTGGGGACCATCTTTTTAGTTGCCCCTCCCTTCTGCATGTCCGCTCTCCAGGCGGCTTTCGGATCTTCCAGCTGGCTCCTTCCTCCTGCAAGTTTTACTTCTGAACTATACTGGACTGCAAGGCGGAGAAAACGTTGGTGTGGGCGGAATTTAAAAAATAAAAGTTTCAAAGGTTATTTTATTTAAATTAGATTTTAATATTCATTTATTCTTATTCTTTTATCTTTTACAATTTAATTTTCAGCCAATCTCCATGGTTTACTAGCATCATAAGCACGTGCTTATGAAAGTGAAAAATAAAAAACGTTTCTCCTGTCGTTTTCGTTAAGTACACAATTTATGGGCACAGATTTACATATAAAATGAAACAATATCTGATATTCAGTGGGTCGTAGTTTTGGGGAAACATATGCATAGTTTGGGAGAAAACTGTTGTTTGGAAAATGCTTATATCAATATATTCATATTCATTTAACATTTAATAGTTACTTTCTCTGTTCAAAACATTATTTTACTCCTCAAAGAGATTATCTGGGGAAAAAAATCAAATAGGCTGAGCGCTTGAAAATCCCTTTCAGTTATGTTGGGATTAAATAATGAAGGTGGGATACTTTTCATCCTCATTAATATAAATTTTCAGCTTTTGAGGCATTGGGAAAGGCGAAAACACATTCTCAGAAGAGAGCAAAAAGAGGTATTTTTTAAATAATAAAAATATGCAAATAGTGGTATTTTTTTAAGAAAAACTTCTACAGAATTCTAAGAAAACTTCTACTAAATTCTAAGTATTCTAAAAAAAACTTGTGTAGAAAAAACGTTTGTGGGTGTGTAGATAAATAGTGAATCTGATGGAATAAATATAATTTCTCTTTACTTCCATAGTAATAAATAGATGACCATCTTAAAAAGAGCAACAAAAAACCCACTCTATTCTTGAAGCATGAAAAGCTCCGGAGCGGAACATTACATAGTTTAAATTCATTTTATATTGTTACAAAGTTTGTAGTTCCTTTCACTGATAATGAACTCTTTCTTGAAATCCCCGTAAAGAGTTCCTTATACTGCAATGTAATTCATTTAATAGATGTAAAATTCTGCTCCGGAGCTTTTCTCATTTCAAGAATAAAGCGTGTGATTTTGTTGCTGTTTTATAATGCCTAGCTAGTAAAGTTTTACATCTTTTAGCGATGCAAGGCTCAGAAGAGATGTGCCTTTATATAGTGGAACACCCAGTGGATATGCTATCTCAACCCCGAAAGCAAGTCTACCTGGGGCCTGAGCAGCTACCAGGCGCGTCGGTAGGCGGTGGATCACCGAACGTCCTGTAGGAATGACAGGATAGCCTTGAATATAGAATCACAGGCCGCAAACCAGCTCCCGTAAATCCTGGTGTTATGCGTTCCGTGCCTAGGGCTAATTGGCACCGCGGTATTGGTGTCTTAACGGAGCCTCTAGTTGCCTGGCAAACTTCTAGAGTAATTTGCCTTGCCCAGTATTTCAGGCAATGCTGGGTGGACTTATATTACCTGAGCTTATAAATTGCTATCTTGTGGCTGAAAAGACACAAGAAATAACAATCCTTTCTGCATCTACAGGTGATGCCTCTGAAGTTGACCTTGCTGGAAAAGACAAGTGAACTCAGAGGCTGTCTTGTAAAGGGGCAGTAATGAATCCTTCACTTGAGGTAGAAATGACCTCTAAACCATCTTCTTCTGGTGAAAGTCAGGAAGCTATTCTTAGCATGACTGACTTTCTGACCAGATGGGACTATTTCAGCAAGACCTTGTCTGCTGGAAATGTCATACGCAAGAGGAAACGGCAGAGCATATCATTTATGAATGCGAGGCTCTTGCCCTCCCTAGATTAACCTCTTTAGGCATCATCCATACTAGAGAGTTACACCTAGACTCCAGTAAAGGGTTATCGGACTTTATTAATAAAGTGGGTGACCCGAGCATCTGGAACTAGGAAACATTGGGTTTGGAGTTAATGGTACAAAATGCTGATAAGAGCAGAGGTGCCCAATGACATACAAACCCAATTCTAAGAAGAAGAAGAAGAAGTCTTACAATTTAGAAGCAAAGACCAAGCAGGAAACACTCTTATTTTATATGCCCCGCCTACAGGTATCATTTCATTTGGAGGACATAGCAACCATGATATTTAACGTAGCCCAGCCACCATTAGCGAACACGGAGGCCCATCGATTGGGTCAAGATTTCAAATCACTACCTTCCAATAGCAAGAACGAATGCCTTAACCAACCAACCCATAGCCTTTCTTCTTTTCTAATATATGTTTTCGAATCTTTTCTAATACACATAATCGTTCTGAGAAACTGTTCATTTATTTTCCAATGCATGCTCTTTTACGTTGTAAACAGTACTACTTCATGTTTCTACGTATTTGAACTGAAATTGTACTCACAAACTACTTTTAAAATCTCTGTTTATAAAAAATACCAAACTGCTCATTGTATTCATTCAATGTTTTTCTTTTCTGATCCTTATAAGGGGATGATCCACGAAACCTTGGTTAACGTTTTCTCCTGTAAAATATAAATTAAATAAACAATTGTTAAGTCAATCGTATACTAGAAACTCATTGAACCTAACATAAATTTATTTACCCGAATGCAGCAAAGCTGGTGCATTTTCGACTCATACACTGCTGGAAGAAAGTAGAAGGACAGTCATATTTTATAAATAACGCTTTAAATTTTAGCGCAATTAATGTAATTTTTCTTTTATTTACCACTAAGAAAATATTATAAAATTGTACTTAAGGATTTTTGGCCAGTGAGAAAATTTAAAGAGCATCTGCAAAAAAATTCTCCTTTTGAAATCTGTAGTAGTTTAATATATTGAAAACATTGTTCTTTTAAACAGTCTTTCTTTAAAAATATTGTACCGAGCTTCACGGGTTCGTGTCGATTGAGAGTTGAATAAAGCAACCACTTAATGAACACAAGACTTTTATTCGTAAAAACTTCACTAGATAAACGAAATTCCCGCTGTAACAATCACAATTATACAGCTACAATTCGTCAGATATAATAAGAAACAGCTTCCAATCACAGGTCTAATATACCTCAGACAGAGAACAACTAGCAGTCACAACTAATCGTATTCACTCACTGACTGTCTTCACAAAAATTCTGACTCTTCCATGTCGGGCTGCGGTATTTATACCTGACTTGGCGGAGAAATCTACCAATTTCGCCAAGGTTCTGGAAGCTTCTAGGCTATCTCGAAAAATATTGGTCCTAGAGCTTAGGTGATGGATGTTTCCAGAAGTATCGATTTCTCGCCAAGTCGCCAAGAATCTCGCCAATCGTCGCCAAGTCACCAAGAATCTCGCCAACTGTCGCCAAGTCGCCAAATTAATAGGAAATCAGCTTTTAAACTATAACACGTCTAAATACCGCAATTTTTGCCCAAAATGTGAGAATTTTCGATCTGTCTGAGATAATTTAAGACAAATATAATCATTATTTATAAATTTGTAACAATATATATTTTCTTGAAAACAATCCTCAATTTTGTACAGTTAAGATGCCTACGGGGTAACTTTTAAATGAATTTCAAAAAGGCCGAATTGTGGCATATAATGATGTGGGCAAAAGTCCAAGAGAAATTTGCAAGCACCTACATATCAATCCAAAAAATGTTTCTAATTTCTTGAAAAAATTAGATTTTTCAGAGGAAACCAAAGATGACAGGCTTAAAATATTGATTCTACGTAATCAAAGAAAAATCTTTAAAGAACATATAAAAAAAAAACGCGTGGAAGCATTGGAAAAGCACAAAACCCATCTGGCTTCACACATGTAAGCAGAAAAGCACTTTACAACTACATAAAAAATAGGATACTTTTATATCCAAGAAAAAAAAGCACCGTCCTAAATGGAACGAAAGGCACATTGAGCGCCGGCTACAGAGGGTCAAAGAACACATGATTTGGAACTCTGAAAGGACTTCAGTTATTTTTTCTGATGAAAAAAATTCAATTTAGATGGCCCAGACTGTTGTCCATGTTATTGGGCATTGTGTGGGTACACAAGAAAAAACTTGTTTTACCTGACACAGATAGGAGGAGGCAGTTTAATGGTTTGGATATCAGTTGGCTACGTTGAAAAGACCAATCTAGTGTTTCTGGATGAAAGACCGAAACACACAGATTACATTCAAATTTTAAATTCAGAGCTTCTTCCCTATGGCGCTCAGCTAGAGTAAGAAAGTTGGATATATCAGAGATGGAACATCCAATTCACACGGCCAGTGGCATTAGAAAATTGGTTTGAAACAAATAATATTCGGGTTTTGCCATGGCATGCTAAAAGTTCAGACCTCAATATTGCTGAAAATATATGACCAGTAATTGTTCGGATTATTTACACCGGGGCAAGCAATATGAATTTGCTGTCAAACTTCGAGAAGCTTTGAATTGTGTTTCGAACAATTTTTGTCAAACTAAAATTTAAGACTTGTATGATTCAATGGCAGATAGTCTTTGAAGTAGCTAAAAAACAAATGACAGAAGAATTGATTAACAAGACTTTTACTTTCATTATTTAGAACTGTCCTTCTACTTTTTTCACGCAGTATTGATATGAATGAAATTAATTTTTTAGTTATAAGCAAGTATTTTTTTTTAATTTCATGTTACTTATATACTTATTTGATTGTGTAAATAAGTTTTTAAAAGTGCTGCAATGAAATTATTTTGTAAAAACTCAAAATTCTTCTCTTATTTGAAAAAAACCTTGTGTCCTACTTTTTCCAGCAGTGCATAATACAGGTTGTTGCATGATGCCCGGCTACTAGGCTTTCCACTTTTAGCACTACAAGGGTCGGATGTGACGTCACCTTATGTTGTTCGGCACTCAGTGTGTGTGCCACCTTAGCCCCGAAATAGGGTCTTCGTCATTAAGAAGCAGGGACCAAATAAGCCGCTACAAGTATCACTTCACATGGAGGATACTGAGACCATGACAAATTTAACGTGTCCCATCCACCATTAACGAAAACGACGGCTCTTCTATTGCATCGGGATTCGAACTCACTATCTCCCGATAACGAGAACGAACGCTCTAACCAACCAGATTAAAACACCCCTCCATAAAATACATTATTGGAAATATTTTTCTATTTGAAGTTTTTTTCCTTCTTATTTATAAGTTACTTTATTGTGATATGTTATTAAGTGATATTATTAAATAAAGTATTACTATATATATATATATATATATATATATATATATATATATATATATATATATATATATATATATATAATATTCCTTTGTGTAGTTCAACGTTATTTAGTATCTCATAAGAACCATTAAAAAGCGAGAATCGCGAGAAAATTAAACTGCAAATTAAATTGTCAAATTTATAACTTTTTCAAGGTCAAATGGCAAGATTAAGGCTATTGACAAGGCATTCGTTGTTAAGGAGAAAAATAAGAATGTATTATTAATAAATGCATGAATTAATATAAGAATACATAAATTAATAGATTTCAGCCAAAATGCAATTTTATTGAAGTATAATAATTTATGTGGTAAAAAAATTCAAATTGTATTTCTCTTCGCAAAATTAAGTTTTTCAATTTTGCATTGTGACCGTTTCCCTAAAGAAAACTGTCTTTTTTAGAAGATTTATATTTTTGAAAAAAAAAGCTATAAAATTTGAATTTAAATATTTTTCAGTTAAAAAATTACAAAAGTTTACAGAACATTCAATATTTCAAAAATTTTAAAATAGCAAAAAAAAAAAAAAAAAAAAAGACTCAATATTCATTTTTTTGTTTCTTATATTTAGAAGAATTAGAGAACCCAATTGAAGCAAAGTAATTTTGAAATGTGGATTAAAAAGAATTCAAGCATAATTTTAAAACAAAGTTGTCATTCCAGTAAAAGAAATAATGTTGGAACTCATGCTTACCACTGTTTCTTCTTAAAATGATTTTTTTCTCCCTCTCAATCGTACTTTATCATACTTATTATCCGAGATAAGGAATGAAATCAGAAATAAAATTTAATAATGTTGATTCATTTTAAAAATTCAGAGAGAAATTTTATTATATTTAATTAAATTTGAATTAAAATATTCTTGAGTATGATTACAAATAGATGGTGTAACAACAATTTAAGAATAAATGACCAAAAAACATGGAAACAATTAAATGTTGTTAATCCAACTTGTACTACTAAAAATCCGTCATATATGAAAATAATTTAAAAACCTTTAATTGATTTTTTTAATATAATAATTATTCTAGAACAGTTCAAAATATAATAATTAGAGAACAGTTTAAAATAGAATAATTATTCTAGAACAGTTTAAGATGTTATAATTATTCTAGAGAACCGCTTAAAACATAATTATTCTAGAATAGCCTAAAAGAAACATTCATGAGCGCTTGTAGGACTTAGTAAATCGCTCGAAGTTCACTTTTCAATGACTCATTAAAGTGGAGCCGACAGAGTCGATGCTTTCCGAACTCTGCAAATATCCCCTCCGGAAGTGAGAACAGGACCGGATGTCATCGGGAGAATTGCTCAGAGGAAACAATCAGCACTCAATTCACATACACACACAGCTTTCATTAAAAACAAATTATTTTATTTTCAACAACAACTAATTATGAACAATTAAGCTATCATTTGCAAGTGTTTTATTGATGCCTTCTTCGATCTACAAAATGATTTTTTCATGCAATAATTTTATATGGCATGGTTGCAATAAAAATATTAGAGTGTCAAAGGCTATGTGAAAATGTAATCATCATCAAAGCAAGTAGTAGATTAATCTCAATTGTTAATTGCTTTTGTTTTGAAAGTCTGTTTTATTTTTAACTTTGCATTGTGTCTGTGTGTAAATCATTGGATTATACATGTTCCATAATATTTCAGCACTCATGAATATATTTTATAGTATATACTGCCCGACATTGAAAATGCAACACCCAGAAGGAGTGGACAGAAAATTATGCAAATTTCAAGGTAGACGCACCTTACCGAGTTATGCAAATGATGTAAAATGCGCGGCTCTCCAGCGCACATGGGATAAGATATAAAGTTAGGAACCGACAGAGTGGGCAATATTCGCTCCGCTGTTGCTGCTTGGAAAATAATCGCTTAAAGTTTTATTCTTGTCGCAAAGGACGCCTATTATTGCAGAGAATGCCAGGCCATCGTCGACAAAGTCAGTTGCAGCAGACAGATGAGCTTAGGAGAAGCATGATGGTCGGACTGAGAAATGCAGGTTGGTCCTAACGGCAAATCGTAGCTGACAGACGCCTGGATACGTCCACAGTGCACCAGCTGGGGCGAAGATGGTTGGAACAAAGGAATGGGGAACTTTTGAGGGTAGCCGGTGCAGCCAGAGTGACGTCAGCAATCATGGATCGACGCTTCCGACGGGAGACAGCGGTGACCCCACACAGCACATCTACCGAAGTTCTGCAACATGTGCAACACACCGTGGATGATCTTATATCGAATAGAACCATTTACCGAAGACTGTTCGCTAGTGCCTTGTGATCATGGCGTCTGTTAAGAAGACTGCTATTGAACCCACAGCTTAGACGATAACGTCTGGAATGGTGCCGGATTAGAGCGATATGAACAACGGAATGGCACAGCACCTTCTTCTCAGATGTGTTACGCTTCTATTTCTTCTGTGTTAGTCGCCTCGTACGAGTGTGGAATCGACGTGGGAACGGGTCCAATCCTGCAGCAGTTGCGGGTCTCCCCATCACGCAACAACATGGCATCATGGTTTGGGGTGAACTACGATTTTAGGTCACCTCTAGTTCGCGTTCACGGCACAAAGGCAGTCCAATGTTACGTGGATGATGAGCTGCGGCCGGTGACACTCCCCTACCTTCAGGGAGTGCACAATGCCCTTTATCAGCAGGATTATGCCCAACCGCACTTTGCTCACATCAGCCAAAATACCCGCCAAGGTTTACAGCTGCTTCCCTAGCCACCGTGCTCACCAGATCTCTTACCAGTCGAACACATTTGGAATATGATTGGACGCCATTTGCATACCCTGCCACTGCCTCCTTCAGAAGACGAATTTTGGCGAATGATTTACAAGAAATGGAAAGCCATTACTCACAGGACGCCATCCGTACTCTCCTTGACTCTGTGCCTAGACGTGTTGCTTCGTGTATCGCCGTCCTACAACTTACTGATCCGACTCTGTTCTCGCTCTGCATTAAGCCTATCATTTCGAAATACAGAACATTTGTTGTTCGTTGCTGTCTCTCTCTGTTTGCCGAGTTTCGTCACTTTCTGGCAACTCCTTCCTGGTGTTGCATTTTCAGTGTCGGGCAGTGTGTGTTTTTATTGTCATTACATCCTTTACTCACACTAGGTTTAAGAGAAATACAAATATTTATTTCTTTAGAGAGAAATAAATGTTTATATTTCTCCTAAACCTAATTAAGGCTATAATTTGTTGAAGCATGTTTTTATTGCCTTATTATGTATACTAAATTTTCTGGCACTTTACGTGTATCCTCTCAGGATCTTCTAGTAATGCAAAAGTTTTAAATTCAATGAAATAAAAACCCTCTTTCAGATTTTTTATTCCACTCTTGCATAAAATATTTCTAATAAAAAAACGTACTGAATATTTGTTTCACAATAAATGATTAAAATTACCTATAAGGTTAAGAACATAAATTGTCTATATATCTTTGTAACCTTAGCAATATCTTTATAAAGAGTTATTGAATGATTAATACTTGTGTTTGATAATTTGTAACCAAAAGCAGTTATAGGGCATTTGTACAGTTCCCACTTGTATCTTCCGGAAAGGACTTCCTATAGATAATGAAACCCATTTACGTGTAGCAAAGGAGAAGACCTGGAGAACTCTCAAGTAAACTACGCCAGAGTTCATAGTGCCCTAATGAGTGGGTGGCGTTCTTCCGAGAGAAAGGTCTCGAGTTGAATCACAGCCACAATTGAACAACGGAAGACTGCATTTTCTGCCTGCAGCACGCATGTCCATAGGAGTGGGTGCTTAAGAGTTTTCCTTCCTTGAGAACGTTGTTGTTGTTGCACCAACATGCTTCTCTGCAGCTAGCCTTGATTTGGGCTCTACCCGTTAGATCGAGGCACTCGGGTGGAGTCATCGTGATTTTGAGCAATGCTTGGCCTGCCACCCCCAGAGGTATCATTTCACTTGGAGGACACTGCGACCACAATCCCAGTCTCCTTTAGAGAACACGACAGATCTTCTGTTAATCCGGGATTCAAACTCACTATCTTCCGTTAATGAGAACGACGCATTAAGCAACCAGATCACCGCGGCCCTCCTTGAAAACGCCTACTCCCTGAAGGCAAATTACGCTGCGGACATCTATATGTCATGCAACAGCCTTAGACTGTTAGGTAGTCGACTACACGGTCTCAAAACACACGCCCTAACAAATTTACACTCAGAAAGCAGAAGCGCAACATCCATATTCAATAGTGGTTGGGTTCGAACCTGGGTTTTCCGTTCTGAGGGGAAGGTCTAACCATTAGGACAGCAAACAAATCCTTCGTAGATTCATAATTGTATGTGTTAATACTTTCTGGATTTATTTTGGGGGAAATAGCTCGATTGAAAAGTTTTGATTAAAAAATATAATATATTAGAATCTGTGTTGAATCAGTAGTAGAAATTAAAGTAAAAAACATTTTTGAAGCAAAATGTGCAATTACATTTAAGTAAATTTGTTTAATTTCATGTTAAAAGAAAGAATTCATTATATGACTGGTTATATACTAAGACGATTAAGATTTTTAATCTAAAAAATATCAGAATAATGATAAAGAGAATGAATAAAATTAATATTTGTATGTGTGTTTGCTCTAAAGTATTAGTACTAGACATAAATATTAATAATATATGCTTAATAATATGAGTTTAAGTAAAATTAACATGCTCATATTTTATTTCAATGTTAAATAATGCATTGGTTATAAATGTTAATGGATGTTTTACAATGTAAATGATGTTAATAAGATGAGATTAATATGAAATTATCTATGTCAAATCATAAGCAATAATGCATTTGTTATAAATGTTTTCTTCACTCATGTTTACTAATTTGTATGTGAATAAAATTAATATTTATTTCTAATATTAAATTATAAATGCTTAATAAATTATAAAATAAATATATAGAACAATATATTTAAATGTTTCTCTTAATAATGTAACAAGTATTAATAATCACTGTTTAATGAATGCTTCTCGATTTATAATAATTAAATGCATTTCCTTATAAATGTTCCAGAGAAGACTGGCTCGCCAGCGCTCAGACGGAAATCGCATCGCGCAGACTGACAAAGACCGAGCGGTTCCCAATAATCGCGCGACGCCAAAAGTCACATAAACATTTTCTCTTTATTTTTTTCACCCATTTCCAGCAGGCGTTTTTCCCCTCGCCAAAACAATCACTACTTATTTGGGAAGTCTCTCGCCCCATTAAATTTAACGAAAGGGATTATTTTCCCCTCTCCGCCACAAGTTGAAAAGCTGGAGGAGGAAGCTATAATTCCCGCGCCCTCTGCAAAGCATCTGCGTCCCATTAAGGAAGCCGAAATGAAAGAGGAATCATTAAACTCGTTACATCTGCAGCAATTAAAGACCGAATATATTTATGCGTGTGCGCTCGCAATCCATTCATTTCGGCGGCCCGTTTCATGTGGCCTCCGGAGACTAAATATCGCCGCACAAACATCGCCAACTAAATGGGGAATATTTCATGGGGATAAGTCCGAACAATTCTTGCATTCAGGGAACAATTAAAAGGATCTCAATTGAGAAGCTATTCGCGCTTCATATTCCAGTTTTGTTCCGTTGTATAATACTCTACACACAAAATTTCACAGTACCTTATAAATACAATTATCAATTAATGTGAATGGATAAAATTGGGAACAGTGGAGGTAAGAAGATGTTATTATATTTCAAGTGAAGTAAAAATGGACCAGGCTGTTTGGTCCCTTCAAGGATAATCCCATAGCAGCTCCCAATCTGATCCAGATTGTGGAGTATATTTTCTGCTGACATGGGACTTGACACCTGCATTTTCTTTGATGAACAACGAATGGGCTGATGATAGGGGTTTGATGAATGGACTTACAGCTAAAGGCTAGATAAAACACATGATTAATATTGCATTGGCCTGTAAAGATTTTTACAAGAATAAAACCAAAAAAGGCTTTCTAAAAATGTCCTAACCAATGATACATACACATAAATACTACTCAAATTTTTATTCCTCATTCAAAACAGGTCATATTCAGGCCTCATTCAAGTCATATTTAACTAATTCCTAAATATTAACATACAGGGAAAAAATTAATTTATATGTTTGTCTCATTACTACCCCTGGTTCAGGTTCGTGATCAGTAACCATTTATTCATAGCACTGAGTATAAGCTATCTGAACTGTGTGGCACGACAGCCTATGTGGGCCAAGGCCTACAGCGCCGATCTCTGTTTTCTTGATCGTAAGGCTCTAGGGGGCAAAACATAGGTCCCGATTGGTGGTCAGCCTAACGCGAAACCTCCAGTGTCTAGTTCCCTAGTTCCCAAGCATGCTTGGTACACAATTTATCTACCCACTGAAAGGATGAAAAGCTGAATCGACCTTGCCCAGCCTGAGGATTACACACACATATATATATATATATATATATATATATATATATATATATATATACACACACACACACATATATATCATATATATATACAGGGTGATCCAAAAGTCAGGACGAACTTTAAAAATGAATAATTCGAAAACGAATCACGATACAAAGATGCGGTTTGCACCAAACGGATAGAAAAGAAACCGGGTTTTGTGTGGCAATAAAAAAATTAGTTCTGTTGGCGACCAACAGATGGCGCTGTCGGATTTCTGATGTAGGATTATGCAAAGCAACAAACGATATAAAAAGAAGCAGGTAATGGTAGTCGAAGCTGGTATGCATCGAAATGCTGTCCATAGTTGAGAAAGCCCTCTTAGTTAAACTGTTTTATAAGAATTCGGAAAGTGCCATTGCGAGCATATCGCTACATGAAGGGTATGCGAGATAGCAAAGGACCAATAACGTCTTCTGCATTGAACAAAATTGTGAAAATTTTTGAAGCTACAGGTTCTTTGGCGTCACGTCAAAGAAGTGGATGTCCCTCAACTGCAGCTGCTGTTGCAACGACAGTGGAGCAGACGGTGCAAGCCATGTCGGCGGGTTGCTGCACATGGGGAGTGCAGTGCTTGAGAAGTTTCGAGGCCGACAGGAGTGTCGTATGGAAGTGTCTGGAGAGCGCTGCGAGTAACTTTGCAACGGTATCCCTACAAGTTGCAACATTACCAAGAACTGAAACCTCCTGACTTCGACTCTCGCCGACATTTTGCGAATTTGGTCTTCAATAAGATGGAAGAGCAGCACGACTGGCTTCACACTGTGCTTTGGACAGATGAAGCACATTTCACACTCTCTGGCGCTGTTAACACCCACAATTGTCGAGTGTGGACCACAGAAAATCCACATGCATTTGTTGAGATACCCTTGCAACAGCCTAAAGTGCATTCTGGTGTGGCTTCACTGCTGATTACATAATTGGCCTTTTTTTTCGAGGTAGTCACACAGACAGGTTTCCAAACAGTTTCTGTCACCGGTAAGCGGTATCTAGCACTGTTACAGAACAGCATTATTCCTGAACTGCAAGCCCGACAGGCACTCCAAACAGTCAGCTTTATGCAAGATGGAGCACCACCTCATATTGCTCTGCCTATGCAACCCCTGCTACGCTCAACATTTGGGGAGGATCGTATTATCAGTCGCTACTTTAATCACGCATGGCCTCCAAGATCTCCCGATCTCACACCCTGTGACGTTTGGCTGTGGGGCTTCTTGAAGTCAAAAGTGTACAGCGACCAACCGGCATCACTAGCGGCACTGAAAGAAGCCATCCGCCAAAATGAGTCTGCCATAACGCAAGAAATGCTACTAAATGCTGTGAATGGTGTGGTGAATCGTATCACAGCTTTACTTCTGAATGATGGACAGCACATTGAACATTTACTGTAGTAAGTACTAATTAACTGTAATTAATCTGACTTCATTAATCATTGTTTCATTTTTAAATCATCTTTTGTTGCAATAAAACACTATAGCGCCATCTGTTGGTCGCCAACAGAACTATTTTTTTTCATTGCCACACAAAACCCGGTTTATTTTCCATTCGTTTGGTGCAAACCGCATCTTTGTATCGTGATTCGTTTTCGAATTATTCATTTTTAAAGTTCGTCCTGACTTTTGGATCACCCGGTATATAAATATTATATATATATATATATGTATATATATATATATATATATATATATATATGTATATATATATATATATATATATATGTATATATATATATATATATATATATATATATATATATATATATATATAATATATATATATATTATATATATATATATATATACATATATATATATATATATATATATATATGTGGGACGGGGAGTGGCCAAGGCGAGATTAACTAATTAACAATTCTTATACAAAGCCTAATATTTAATTAACATGTATTTACAAATATAAATATATACAAGTTTGAGATATTTACAATTAATCATCTTAATAGATTGAAATTTAAAGTTCAAGTTTAAAGTTATGGGGGACAGGAGCAGTCGTCTTGCTGCTATCAAAAAGGAACGTCTTCACGTCTTTTAAATAATTTCTCTTCTGCCCCGCTCACTGGGGAAGCTGTTGCGCCTCTCGAGCTCCATCTCAAGTGGGCACTTGAAATAGTGACGTCGGCTATTAAGTGGTTCACCCACCACAGTTCGGCCGTCCTGAAATCGGCTGGCCCTCCAGACGACACTGCAAATACATAAAAAAGAAAAACAGCAAAACAGGGAAAGAAACAAGCAGAACAGAATAATTCTCTGAAAAGAAACAAATTTTATATTCATCTTCTTAGATCTGAAATAAAGAAATGAGTCAGTATATCTTTTAGCTTCATTATAGTCAGTTGGACTTCCGACTATCCTTCAGCACAATTCAACTTTAATTTAACTCCAACTTGCATAACATCCTCGTCTTTTGGCATACTGTACCAGGGTTTTAGAAATTCAGCACAAGTCGTGGTACCGTTAGGTCCTTCATGACTTCCTTCTTTGATTACATCATAGGTGTTGCCTCCTTTAACTTTAGTAACTCTGTATGGTCCTAAATATTTTGGTTTCAGTTTTAAGTGGGGTCCAAACTGAGTTCTCTTAATAGCGACCAAATCGTTAACTCCATAAGATTGATGCTCTTTTCTTCTTAAATTATACGTTTTCCTGTTTTCTTCTTGGATCTTGAAAATTTGTTGTTTAGCATGTTTTCTGAGTTCATCTCTTTGAGCTTCAAAATTAGCTTGAAATTCCTTTTCAATCATTTCTTGGAGCTTACCAATACCTCCAACGTTCATCTTCGTACCAAAAAGTAACTCAAAAGGTGTGGTATCTATGCTTCGTTGATATGTTGAATTAATCGTCTGCTGCAGTTCGTTCGTAAGTTTATACCACTGAGCTGGATTCTCTAAAGATAGCTTTGAAAGAACTGATGTGATTGTTTGGTTGATCCTCTCAACTTGTCCGTTAGCTCTTGGCAAACCAGTGGTTATTAAATGGTGTTTAATATTCTCTTTAGAGCAATAATCTCTGAATTCACCAGAGATAAAAGCTGTACCTCTATCAGAAATAATTTGATAGGGATTTCCAAAGACTGATTTTAGAGTTTCTAATTTCGAAATGACTTCAGCAGATGTTGTGGTCTTCGTAGGAAAAATCCAAACGAACTTAGTAAAAGCGTCAATAATTGTTAAAATATACTTATAATTTTTATGTGTGCTTTCTAAAGGTCCTAAATGATCAATATGGTATGTGTATAGTGGTACGTCATTTTTATGCAATGGGTGTAATAAGCCTTCTTTCTTTCCTCTTTTGTGATTTACAAGAATACAGTGAACGCAATTAGATATGATATTTTCTACTTTCTGTTTAAGTTTGGGAATGAAATAATGGTCCTCTATGCTTTTCTCTGTATATTTGATTCCGGTATGTCCCTTTTCATGCGCACTTCTAATAATTTCCATCTGCATACTTCTTGGCACAACCACTAACTCCTTACCATCAACAAATTTATAAAGAACTCCGTTTCTCTCAAAATAATCTTCATAACTAGAGATTTTTAATAATTCTTTTATCGTTTTTATTTCATCATCATTATCTTGGGCTGATTTTAATTTCGGTATGATATTATCGCTTGAGATGCAAAATATGTTTACAGGGGATCTGCTTAGTGCGTCAACATGAGTCATTCTTGTACCGGAGCGATGCTCAATACTATAATTAAATTCTTGGAGCAATAAAGCCCAACGAGCAACACGAGTTGACAAATCTCTTTTTGCATAGTCTTTTCGAATGCGGAACAGTCAGTGACAATTTTAAATGGAATTCCTAATAAGTAAACGCGGAATCTTTTTAACGCTTCAATAATTGCAAGAGCTTCAAGCTCGTAACTGGAATACTTCTTTTCGGCATCTGTTGTCTTTTTACTCATAAAATAGATGGGATGAAAATTTTTATCATTTGGGGATTTCTGTAATAAAATAGCTCCATATCCTTCTATGCTGGCGTCACAATGCAGTTCAGTTTCGTAATTTGGGTTGTATATACCTAACACAGGTTTTTGAGCTAAAATTAACTTTAATTGATTAAAAGAGTTTCTTTCCTCTTCACCAAATTTAAATTTCCTATCTTTCTTCAAAAGATCACTCAATGGCCTAGCAATAATGGAATATTTTGGGATAAATTTCCTGAAATATCCAGTCAATCCTAAAAAACTATGGACCTGTTTCAAATTAAGTGGCTCAGGGAAATGAAGCACGGCTTTAGTTTTCAAAGTAGATGGAAATATTTTCCCTTCTTCGATGATATGGCCTAAAAATTCAATGCGCTTCTTCAAAAAATGGGATTTTCTAAAATTTATTTCTAATCCATATTCGCTCGCAAGATTTAAGACTTTTTCAAGCCGTTCGACTCCTTCTTCAGTTGAGGAAGACAAAATAATTATATCGTCCATATAAGGTAAAACAATACCATCATTAATCAGTGGTCGGAAAATAGTATTAATAAATCTTTGAAACACGGCTGGGGAATTACACAGTCCAAAAGGAACCTTAAGAAATTGGTACTGTCCTTCATGAGTTACAAATGAAGTGTATTTTCTACTATCCTTCTTTACATCTACATGGAAAAATCCATTCTTGAGATCAATTGTACTAAACACACACGATTCCTGCAATCTATCTAATATATCTTCAATCAATGGAAGGGGAAATCTATCTTTTACAATTACTTTATTTAATCTTTAGTTCACGGCTTTAGTTTTCAAAGTAGATGGAAATATTTTCCCTTCTTCGATGATATGGCCTAAAAATTCAATGCGCTTCTTCAAAAAATGGGATTTTCTAAAATTTATTTCTAATCCATATTCGCTCGCAAGATTTAAGACTTTTTCAAGCCGTTCGACTCCTTCTTCAGTTGAGGAAGACAAAATAATTATATCGTCCATATAAGGTAAAACAATACCATCATTAATCAGTGGTCGGAAAATAGTATTAATAAATCTTTGAAACACGGCTGGGGAATTACACAGTCCAAAAGGAACCTTAAGAAATTGGTACTGTCCTTCATGAGTTACAAATGAAGTGTATTTTCTACTATCCTTCTTTACATCTACATGGAAAAATCCATTCTTGAGATCAATTGTACTAAACACACACGATTCCTGCAATCTATCTAATATATCTTCAATCAATGGAAGGGGAAATCTATCTTTTACAATTACTTTATTTAATCTCCGATAATCTATGCTACTATCCTTCTTTACATCTACATGGAAAAATCCATTCTTGAGATCAATTGTACTAAACACACACGATTCCTGCAATCTATCTAATATATCTTCAATCAATGGAAGGGGAAATCTATCTTTTACAAT
The DNA here is from genome assembly GCA_037975125.1 of Latrodectus hesperus. Taxonomy (NCBI): domain Eukaryota; kingdom Metazoa; phylum Arthropoda; class Arachnida; order Araneae; family Theridiidae; genus Latrodectus; species Latrodectus hesperus. The sequence goes on along the minus strand of CM075850.1, from coordinate 119,531,805 downwards.
TACTTTATTTAATCTCCGATAATCTATGCACAAACGATGTGTTCCGTCTTTTTTCTTTACGATTACTACTGGGCTACAATATTCTGAAGAACTGGGTTCTATTATACCTTGTTCTAACCATTCATCTATTTGAGTTTCAACTATCTTTTTCTCTGAAAATGGTAATCTACGGGGTTGATTAGATATAGGCTCATTACTTTTTAACAAAATATCTAATTGAACATTAGTTGATTTTGTTTTATGTGGTACATAACTCGAAACTAATTGTTGCAACTTATATTTAAATTTTTTGGAATACTAGGTTCAATGTTCAGTTCAACTTCATTAAAAGTTAAATCAACAGGTAGAATTGATAAAGTATTAATTTCTTTTACACATTGATATTTATTTTTAATCTTAATTCCGTTTTCATTAATTAAGGTTTCACCCTGCATTAGCACATTCATTCCTATGATGGCATCATATGACATAACATTATTTTCAACCACATAAATATCTTCTTCACACTTAAAATCATCTATTTTAATATTTCCCTTAAAATAGCCCAACGGCTTTACAACACATTTACCAAAACCACTTAGAGAAGAATTTAACGGAAATAACTCTACAACATTTAATTTATCAAAGACAGATTTACGAATCAAAGTTACTTGGCTTCCAGTATCTATTAATGCATTAACATTCAAATTATTAATAATTACATCATTCAGTATTGTTTTAACATTAACATTCATTGTTGCTACTTCAGGTTTAGAATTAGTTTCTGGACACAATGAAGCTTTATGTCCAAAATTATTACATCGAAAACATTTAATACCCTTCTCTTTATGTTCACAAAATTTAGAAATATGATTTTTTTCACCACAATTAAAACAAATTTTATCTTTACAATCATCAAAATCACTGTATTTCATTTTTCCAAAACCATCATTGTATCTTATTTTATTTACATTTTCATTCTTAGAATTAACTCTATTACTATATTCATATTTTGATTTCGTTTTATCAAAATTATTATATTTATCATGAGAATTATATTTTGTTTTCGTTTTATCGAAATTATCATATTTAAAATGAGAATTATATTTTGTTTTCGTTTTATCGAAAGCATTTTTACGTTTAACAGAATCACTTTTTATTACTTCATAAACTTTGAGTTTTTCTTTAAATTCACTTAAATTCTTACATCCATACAAAATAATTTTGTTTTCTTGTCTATCATTAATTCCATTAATAACATAATGCATTAAGGCAGATTCTTCAATTTTACCGCAATTGCACAACTCCTTCATTTTTAAAAAATACTCCTGAACAGATTCATAATCATGCATTTTCCTTTTACGCAAAAGATCGTGTAAGTTAGCTGAGTTTATTTCAAACGAAAACTCATCGATCAAGGCTCGTCTCAATTTTTTCCAAGAATTTATTTGTGGTTCTGTCCGAACGAATAATAGAGCATTTCCTCCTAACGATCTTTTAGCCATAACAAATTTTTGTAAGTCTGATAAATTAAATAATTTCGACATATCCTCAAAATGATCAATCCAATTAATTACATTTTCATGTGATTCTGCATTAAATTTAGTAATAGTGCTTTCGATATCTTCATAATTAATATTAACACTTGGAATAACAGTATGTGCATAAAAATCATTTTCACAAACATTTTCATTCTTCTTAAAATAGTCAGATGCACTTTTCTTTTTACTTATATTGCATTGCATTGAAAAATCATTTCTACTTATTTCTTCTTCCACTTCACTTTCCGAGTCAGCAGTTTCCGAATCCTCTTTAGTGTTTTGAGCTAAGAGTTCAAGGTCACATAACAGAGACAAAATTCTTTCTGCGAGCTCTGCTTTGGATCCTTGAAAAGAAATATTCAAAATGTTCGATGCAGTAATAAGTTCGCCAAGCGAAAACTCATTGTTTATATTTTTTAATTTGTCTCGATACTCATTACTTTCGATATCAAAATCAAAACCATCAAAATTTCTAATTCTTTTACGATTTAATCTATCTCCATCATGATCAAAAATCAATCTATGCAAAATTGTGATTTTATCTGCTTTAAAATTTTTCAATGCAACACTTATTTCTTTTATATCGTTTAATATCATCATGTACTTTGAAAAATGTTCACGTACCTCTCAAAGATGTTCGATGAGGATCCACGTCTTTCTCTCGTTCCAAACCGATGCTTAACGTAACGTCTTCTTCTAATGAAAATCCTTCTAACTATCTGATGCGATAATTATTCCAATCACTACAAAATTTTTGTAATCCAGCTAATCATTTCAATCCCGCTTCTGAGTTTTGTGGGACGGGGAGTGGCCAAGGCGAGATTAACTAATTAACAATTCTTATACAAAGCCTAATATTTAATTAACATGTATTTACAAATATAAATATATACAAGTTTGAGATATTTACAATTAATCATCTTAATAGATTGAAATTTAAAGTTCAAGTTTAAAGTTATGGGGGACAGGAGCAGTCGTCTTGCTGCTATCAAAAAGGAACGTCTTCACGTCTTTTAAATAATTTCTCTTCTGCCCCGCTCACTGGGGAAGCTGTTGCGCCTCTCGAGCTCCATCTCAAGTGGGCACTTGAAATAGTGACGTCGGCTATTAAGTGGTTCACCCACCACATATATATATATATATATATATATATATATATATATATATATATATATATATATATATATATATATATATATATATATATATATATATATATATATATATATATATATATATATATATATATATATATATATATATATATATATATAAATATTATATATATATATATGTATATATATATATATATATATATATATATATATATATATATATATATATATATATATATATATATATATATATATATATATATATATATATATAACACGACTAAATACGGTTATATTTTTTGTAATTTCATTTGAGAAACTTTGTTTTAAATATTTACTTTATATATTTTAAATAATATTAATAATTCTTTCGAAGGCGGGCGTAGACATAGTCTGACTAAATCAGAATCATACGGAGCTGTTGCCCCGGGTCCCCACGTCAAGGGGCCCCCTAATCGGCTATAAAGCTAATTCTACGTTCTTATAATAAATTTACCTACCGTTTCTAAAAAAAAATTATTTCTTCGCCATTCTCCTGTTTTTAATTTACATTTTTACATGTTTTGTTTTATTACACTAATTATTTTCTTTTGTTTTCTGAATGAATACTCTTGTTTTTATTAGAAATTCTTTTTTAATTTTTTATTAGTTATTTCGGATTTGAGCATTACAAGTAAATTAATTTTTCACGTAATATTTTAAATTATTCGAGAAGATTTTGCGTTGTTTTTAATTAACTTACTTATAACTTAAATTTACGCTTGCCATATGTAAAAGCCATTGAAACCTTGAATCCGTGGTGACGAATTCGTGGTTATGGAAATCAAAAAGTCAAATCTTCGTCTATTTTCCATTTAAGTTCAAATCTATCCGATATTTCATAAAAAAAGGGTTAAATATTTTAATATACAATCACATCTCGACAACTTTTGTTCAGATCTATTGAAAACCTTGCTGGATGAAATTTATTGCGATCCATCATAACTATTAGCCGGAGAATTTTATTGGTCCTCATTAATATCCTAACATTAAAATTTGTTCACGCGAATTAAAATTCTAAAATTGTAGAAATGTATAAGCATCATTGGCATTATAATTCGAAAAACTTTATTGGTATTAATTAGTCTTAATCAGGAGACGTTTTCTGGCAACCACTGAAATTCTAATCAGGAGAATTTAATAAACATTTGTTAAAGGTTTAACCAGAAAAATTTGACTAATTAAAATTCTGAAACTAGAGAATTTCTTAAGCTTCATTTGAATCATAATAATGAGAGAGTTTTATTAGTAAAATAATAAACAGGGCAGTTTTTATTGATACCCATCAAAACCTTGTACAAAAATATTAAATGAACAGTTTTAATGAAATATTCTGTTTAAGTAAAAATTTATAATTTACAATAGTTTATATCAAAATAAAATTTTGGTACAGTTTTACATAAAGATCCTGGTTGCATTACATAAAGAAAGTGGTCCCATTCAAATCATTGCTTCCAATGGATGTCTCATTTTAAAAGAACTAAAAAAACTAATATCTGAACGATAGCTATCAAAGAATTTCAGAATCAGTAGTGGAATGAAAATAGGCTCAAATTTACAAGATGTTCTATCAATGTATTCTTTTATAACTAAAACAAAATTATTTGTGCAACAAAATGACTAGTTTTTAACCTTTTTTTATTATTTTGCATGGTGTTTCGAATTCAATTTTTCTATTTTTAATAACAGGGGTACAATGGCTGATATTGAAAATGTAACATCAAGAAGGAGTGGACAGAAAATTATGCAAATTTCAAGGTAGATGCACCTTACCGAGTTATGCAAATGATGTGAAGTGCGCGGCTCTCCAGCGCACATGGGATAAGATATAAAGTTAGGAACCGACAGAGTGAGCAATATTCGCACCGCTGTTGCTGCTTGGAAAATAATCGCTTAAAGTTTTATTCTTGTCGCAAAGGACGCCTATTATTGCAGAGAATACCAGGCCATCGTCGACAAAGTCAGTTGCAGCAGACAGATGAGCTTAGGAGAAGCATGATGGTCGGACTGAGAAATGCAGGTGTGCTGACCACAAATGAATGTAATTTAATTTTCCTGTGGTTGGCAAAGAGATTTATTTGTAAGGGGGCGCCGGGTATGTTCATGTGGAGAGTGCATGGCGAAGTGAAGTAAGGAGATGACCAGGAACCGGTTTTGGGCGCCAGGAGAGGAAGGAGGGAAGGAGAGACTTAGAGAGAGACCGGGGCCCGAACGCGTGCAGCTGACGAAAAAAGGAGGAGAGCCTAAATCGGTGTAAGATCAGCGCCGGATACTGGGAGTTTGCCGAAAAAAGGAGGTGGTCGAGTATATAGCCGTGCAAGGCGAGTTCTTGAGAGAAGAATATACTCAGGAGATTGGCTGCAGGAGGGAACCCCGTCATACAATACTCCAACAGCTGCTGTACCACGACTGCAGAAAAATCCCTCGAGAGGAAACGGAAAGCGCCGAGTAACGAGGAGTTTCTGGTCACCCGATAAGTGTTAAGCCTGGCCCACGTGGGATACCTGGCGTCTCCAAATGACTTTGTAAGTTTCCTTTGTGTTAATCTCCAGTATGCTTCTCCAAAGAACGCTAGGAATCTTTATTTATGAGAGATTTTGTTATTACATCTATTATTAAATATAATCTATTTTGAAATTATAAGAAATTAATCTATTTTTGTTTGTGTCTAATTTATCTGTAAAAGTGTATACTTATTTTGTCCAAGTTAATCTGAAGATATCATTAATTGTATTATTCTAAATTAATCAGTAATAAACTTAATTAACTAAGTATGAACCTGGAATTTTGTGAAGTGTCTATTGATAATATGGTTTAACAAATAATTCACTGCATAAAGGATTTCTGAATAATAAGACACTTAGTACACAGGTTGGTCCTAACGGCAAATCGTAGCTGACAGACGCCTGGATACGTCCACAGTGCACCAGCTGGGGCGAAGATGGTTGTAACAAAGGAATGGGGAACTTTTGAGGGGAGCCGGTGCAGCCAGAGTGACGTCAGCAATCATGGATCGACGCTTCCGACGGGAGACAGCGGTGACCCCACAAAGCACGTCTACCGAAGTTCTGCAACATGTGCGATACGCCGTGGATGATCTTATATCGAGTAGAACCATTTACCGAAGACTGGTAGCTAATGCCCTGTGATCATGGAGTCTGTTAAGAAGATTGCTATTGAACCCACAGCATAGACGAAAACGTCTGGAATGGTGCCGGATTAGAGCGATATGAACAACGGAATGGCACAGCATCTTCTCAGATGTGTTACGCTTCTATTTCTTCAGTGTTAGTCGCCTCGTACGAGTGTGGAATCGACGTGGGAACGGGTCCAATCCTGCAGCAGTTGCGGGTCTCCCCATCACGCAACAACATGGCATCATGGTTTGGGGTGAACTACGATTTTAGGTCACCTCTAATTCAGTTCATATTCATAGCACTTAGGCAGCCCAACGTTATATGGATGATGTATTGCGGCCGGTGACACTCCCCTACATTCAGGGGATGACCAACGCCTTTTCTCAGCTGAATAAAACCTGATCACACATTGATCACTTCAACCAATTTTCCCAGCAGGATATGCTGCTGCTTCCTTGGCTACCATGCTTGCCAGATCGCTGACCAATCGAATACATTGAGGATATGATTGGACACCAGTTGCAGACCTTGTCACTGTCTCCTTCAGAAAACGCACTTTGGCGTTATCTGAAGCAGACAGGGAATTCTTTGGTTGACAGAGAATGGAAAACCATTCCTCAGGATGCCAACCGTATTCTCAACGACCCTGTGTCTATACGTGTTCCTTCGTGTATCGCTATCCTCAGTGGTCCTATAACTTACTGACCCAACCCTGTTCTCGCTCAGTATTTGCATATCATTTCGAAATACATATAAATTATTGTTCGACGCCATCTCTCTCACTGTCTGTTTTCCGAGTTTCGTTCCTTTCTTGCAACTTCTTCTTGGTGTTGCATTTTCACAATATCGGTCTGTGTGTATTAAATTTTATAATTATTTTTTATTTGACAAAGTTTTTGAATTTTTATTTTAATAGCGAGTTTAAAATTAAAAGTTCTGGTTAAACAGATAAATTATTTTCAAGTGAACTCATTGGAAACCTTGTGGCTTAATGGCACCGTTTAGCACTCCCAAAGTACAGGTTTGATCCCAAGGGTTGGGCAAGGTCTATTCAACCTTTCATATCTTCAGTGGGTAGATAAAGTGAGTGCCGGAGCTAAACACTAAGGGTTTCGTGTTAGGTTAACCATAATCGGGACAATGCTTCACTCAGCAGGGCCCTCAGTCATTAAAACAGATATGGTCACTGTAGGCCTTGGCCCACACATGGACTGTCGTGCCGCAGCTTTAATTTTAGTTTGTGAAATCATTTTTTATATTTATTTAGTTCAAACACTGATTAGGTATAAGAGATTGGGTTAATTCACATATCACTGATAAAATAAACATTTGGAAGTGAAATAATAATAATAAAACGATGCAATATTTATTAGGCACGTTAATTATGCAAATGATCACATTTATATTTGTTTCATTATTGGTGAAAAAATTCTGAATCTTAAATCAATTAAAGTTGCTTAGAATCAACCATTCTAAAAGGATCAAAATAACTTAACTATTAGTAAAACTCAGTGATAAAAATATTATATTTTACAACTATTCATTGATAAAAAAATAACTGAAAAAAAGAATATATAATCTATTTTTCACACATATTTATCTAACATAAAATTAATTAATCAACAAAAAAACGTGTAAATGCATAAATCATTAGTATAAGATAAATAATTATTATTATACTAGCTGACCTAACCACGCGCTGATGTGGCTCAGTAATTATAATACATTGAATAAATGTTTTACTAATTCTTTGGTACAAGTTAATATTTTCTAAAAAAATTTTAAATAGATTCATTCATATGAGATTGAAAATAAAACGTTTCGCTAAAATTTGAAAGTAATAGGTAAAGTATCGATGTTTTGAAATTAAGCACAAACCAACGTATACTTTCTGAATTTACATTTTATTCATCTTAAATTATAGTTTGTAATTAATTTTTAAAATTATTTCCATCAAATGTGCGATCGTAAATTTTAGTCGCGCCAAAGGACGTCATTTGGAAGCAAGAACTGAATTTGCGTATCTTACGTAAAAATAATTTCGAATCGTCTGATTAGCCAGCAAGAAATGATTTTATTGATTCCGGTGGAATAGGAAGAGGTGCCAGTACAACTTTTCCAGATGCACAACAAATACCGGTCGTTTCATTGCGGAATTTTAACGCTTGACTATATTGGCATATTTTATCCATTGCACCAATTATAATTTTAGGATGTGCAGAGTAATGGATGTTTGGTGCATATTCGAACGCAAAGCGAACGAATGATGCACGTATTAATGCACGGTTGGTTTGTTGTCGCTCTCTGTCGCGTTCTCTAAATGTGCCGTTCTCGCGCCGATCTTGTTCTCAATATATTTTGTCGTAGACGTTCATCACGCTGTTCTCGAAGCTCTATCTGCTGTTCTGATACGTTGAGCTGCGTTTCTTGCTGCCATTTGTTCTTCCGATTCATGAGCTCTATTAGCACGCATACGTCGTGCATCTTTACTATACTGATTGTTAAGGTTAGATTTTTTCCGTGACATTATACTGAAATAAAAAAAATTAAAATAATTTATCATTTGAATAAATAATATCAAAATGTATGACTGAATAAATTAATAATTATCAAATTATAAAATAAAAATAAAAAAAATAAAAGGCTATCAAGAAATACTTACAAGTTTTCGAGGTGGTATGAAAATTAGTGGAGAAAACAGTAATAAATAAAATTTTATTTTATTATTTATAATATTAAAATATTCAAACTGAACACTGCACAATAATAACACAATACACCGTATAGTTATGAAAATGATTCACGAAAAATTGTTATAGTATGATTATACATCATGAAAATATATGTAAATTCTCTATATTCAACCACGCGCTAGCGCGCGCCCGTTAATTTTCGAAGATTGTATAACCTAGAAATATAAACACGACGCCATCTGCCGAATACCTGTGCAACTTAGATGCTAAACCGCCATCTATTAGGAATTTACAGAACTAACGGATAAATAAACGCTTATGTCGTATAATAAATATTGAGATCAATAATTAAGATAACGCTAGATGTTAAAAGGCCGTCCCACCCAAAGGTATTCGGCAGCGAACATGACTAGTCGCGGACAGTAATCCGCCAGGAGAGCACTTGGCCCATGACCGGTCGGTAGCCGGTACACCAGCTTCCGATCCGAGACTGCAACCATATCGGCGTAGTCCAAAAGGTCCATGACACCATGTTACGGTCCGGGTCTCGCACGCAGACCGGCAATCACCACCCTGCGGTCCACCCAGACTCGCTCTGACGGAAGTATGGGCATCTTGCCTTTATTAAAATTCAAAACTTAAACATTTTAACAAAAGATAAGCAGTCCCTAAACAATTCGTTTAGAAAATCTATTAACTTTAAATTAACATGATAAACGTTATCTTATCTACAAACTTAAATTTGAGTTAACAATTAATATGTACATGGCAGTGATTCTGTGAATAGAGTATACATGATTTCAACAATTCCTTTCCTAATTTTGATGTTACCCAGCAGTTGTTTAATTTTCATTTGTTTGAAATTTTGAGGGAATAATTTGTCTCTAATGTGATTAAAATTTATACAGTCGTAAATTATGTGTTCCACGTCTTGTGTTTTATTGTCGTATTTACAGATATCTGTCTTGTTAAAGAATCGATTTTGATATGCGCCAAAGGCCCCATGGCCTGTCTTTACTTGGTTGATTAGAAAGTCTGCTGAAAGTCTCTTGGTCGTAACCTCGGGATAGAATTCATATAATCTTCTTGTTTTGTTCGATATGTTCCATTTGTTTTGCCACAATTTCAATACTTGTTTGTTAGCTATCGTTTTGACTTGTTGCTTTGAGTATGGTGCGTGATGTGAGATTATTAGTTCATTAGTAGCCTGTTTAGCATTTAGGTCCGCTAGTTCATTGAATTCTATGCCTTGATGGGCTTTAACCCAATGAAATATGAATTTATTGTCATTTTGACTTATAAGACCAGGGATATTGTCTATTGTTTTATTACCTTGTTTATAGTGCTTTATGGTTTCAAGAACAGATCGAGAGTCTGTGTGGATATGACAAATATTAATATTGTTGTTAACTACGTATTCTATGGTTTTTAATATGGCAATGGCCTCTGCCTCATAGACCGTAGCCTGGTCATTAAGTCTGATCCTTTTAATATCTTCTATTATATTGTTATGTCCAAATATAATTGCCGCTCCTACTTTGTTGTTAATTTTAGAACCGTCTGTGAATGCGAAATAGTCTTGAGTATTTATAGTTTTAAGCCATTTAATTTCTCTCTTATCCCATGGAGGATGATCACGTATTTTCTCTCTATGCCAAGAATTGTTGGTATCAAATTCTATATTGTCGATTTTAACTCTAACACCTTGATTCCAGATTAAGTATTTTTGCTTCTCAGTATATGCTAATATGTCTATGGGTGGACAGCCCGTTAGAACGTGGAGAGCGTCCGTAGAAACGGTTTTATAAGCTTTGGCTATTTTTAATAACGGTATTCTTTGAATCTGGTTTAATTTGTTATTTATCTTGACAGTGTTCTTGTACCAAATTGGGACTGCATACAATATCATCTTTTCAATAACTACTTTATAAATAGTCTTGGTAACTTCAGGTTTGATGCCCCATGTTATTCTAGAAATCCTATTTATTTTGTTCATTAACTTATAAACATTTTCTTGTAAATTATTCAGATGATCTGCCCAAGTAAGTTTAGTATCCATAATGACTCCGAGATATTTAATGTTCGAGTTGTATTTGATATTCTGACCCATTATTTGAATTTTTGGCCTTCTTGTGATTTCTTTTTTGACAGTAAATATTGTATAGCAGCTCTTGTTTATGCTTAATTGCAATTTATGTTTGTTAATCCATCCTTCAATAATACTCAATGGTTCACTTGATAAAGTGGTGAATTTGTAATATGTGTTATCTCTTAGTAGTATAATTATATCATCTGCGTAGGCCTGTAGGTACACCTTATCGTTTATATTTTCTACCAATAGCTCGTTTATCACCAGGTTCCAAAGAATTGGTCCCAAAGAGGAACCCTGTGGGACCCCTATATTGTATCCTTTTACTGTTTTGTTGTAATCCAGATAAGATCTGCCAGATAAAAATGACTTGATGATCTTGTATAAATTTTTATTCAAATTGCATTTATTCAATATTTCCAATATATCAGCTATTCTAACCGAATTAAACGCATTCTTAATGTCCAAAGACACCATACATGTATATTGTTTATTTCTCTTGTTTTCCTTTATTTGTTTAACTATTTCATATATAGCATCATTTGTGCTTTTTCCACGAGTAAAACCGAACTGTCTGCTGCTTATGAATTTCTCCTTATTCAATTGATAGTTTAATCTGTTTAATATTATTTTGTCTAAGATTTTACCAAAGATTGGTAAAAGACAAATTGGTCTGTAGGAATCCACTCTTGTTGGGTCTTTGCCTTCTTTGGGTATTAATATTATTTTCGCAATTTTCCACATTTTTGGAAATGTGTAATTCCTCCAGCATTTATTTAAAATCTTTGCAAACCAATCTTTGTGATTATAAAATATTTCTCTATATATCTCCAATTCAATATTGTTATAGCCAGGAGCTTTGCCAGGTTTCATGTCGTCGATAGCTTCTTTAATTTCATGTTCGGTAATATTATCATCTTCCAGATCAGAATAGTTTTCAATGATTTCTACTTGATCTTCATAGGGAAAGTTGTAGTTTAATATTTCATTAGTAGCCTCCGACAAGTTAGCAGTGAAATTTCCATCTTCTTTTATGATCATACTGGATAGACAGTTACTAGTTCTTTCTTGTTTTATGGATCTGTAGTAGTTACCAAATACGCTTTCGTTGGTGATTGAACTTAAGTAATCTTTGAAGGCTTTATATTTCGTATGAACAATGTTTTTCTTATAAATTGCAGCTTCTTTCTTGTAATTTTTCATAAATTTGAGTCTATTATCTATGTCTTGTTCCCTCTGATATCTTCGTCTTAGGGCTCTAATCTTGGATCTTTGTATGGTTAATTCCTTGGTCCACCAGTAATTTGTATTTCTAACTCGTTTGTTAATTTTCTTAATGCTTTCCTTACAGATCCTTTGGATGCACTTTTCAGTTAGTTCAACTAATTCATCAGTTTCCGTTTTATCTATAACTTCGTCGTTAATTTCATCTATTATAGTTACCAATTTTTGTCTGAATTTAGTCTGATCCACTGTTTTGAAATTCAATCTTTGTTCTATTTTTAATTTAGTAGTGGCCAGTTTCAGGTTGCATTCCATGATATTATGGTCACTTGCTAAGAAATCATCTTTTATTTTCCATTCAGTTATCGACTCTTTGTTTAGATTTTTTGTGATCAATATATCTATCCAACTTGATCCAATAGTGCTATTATATCAATAATTAAGATAAAAAAGTATTCTATCTTTTAAGTTGGACCATATTATAAATGGTTACAAAATTTTATCAAAATCCGTTCAGTAGTTTCGGAGTTTATCGCAAACATACATCGTGACACGAAATTTTTATGTATACAGATGTGTCTTTCCTAAAAAGAGGGTAACTAAACAATGGGAATTAACTATTTTTTAGGCTTCACAAGTGATAGTTTTTTGAAGACAATTTTTCCCGATTATTTTTATAAATCTTCAACAATTTCTTAACCAAAGTAATTAAATGTGAATATTTTCTTCGGAAAAGATTCCTCGTTGCATATTATGTAATTACGTAAATATTATTATATTACCGTTACATAAATACACATAAAATTGATTTCTACAGTGTTCAGAATTTTACGCTGTATTCAGAACATGCATGAATTAGTCATTTTTACAACCTCCCCCTTCGGAGTAGATGATATTAGCTATTGTTGAACAAAGTAAAATGAATGCAGTGTTTCTGTTTTCTGGATGTATTGCTATCAGGGTGGTGCTTTAAAGATTTCCAGATTTTCTTTCTGGCGATTACATACCGAACCATAATCTGTTAAAAGTGCTCCCGAAAGCTAATATTACGCAGTCTATTTGAAAAACTTACAACGGTCTTAGACTGCAGCCTAAGACCGTTGTTAGACCTACTTAGAGAACTCATAAGTTCTCTAAGCAGTGATAAAGCATTTTAGGATTCGTTCGTAATGTTTGTTTAATCAAAAATGGAGATTATAAAACTTTTCATTTACTTCAAGGAAATGTGATGGTTTTTAATTAGAAATTCAAATATTAAAAATTTTTAAACTTTCAATTATTAAAAATTAATGAGTTTGGAAAATTGTAATAGAACGAATTATTTTTTCGTATCTGAATTGAAAAATATTCAATTCAATAAATACAAAATTGGAATAATTTAGAATCCAAATTTAATTTAAGAAAATAATAAGAATTATAAAATTATTGTAGCAAAAAGTAAGAAAACTGAAATGGAAATTTTTCATCTTGTCATGTTTAAATTTTTTAAGCAAAATTTTGATAATCTTATAACTACTGTAGGAATAAGTAACTGGAGTATTTTTAACACCTTAATGTTTTGCTAAGATGCTTCGCTTTTATTACAGCATTATTTTTAATGAAAAAATTTATGCATCCGCTTAGGTCCCAATGGAATATGTCATTTTATTATTTTCATAAAATTTCTAATAGCTTTTTCTTTTTTACAATTTGGATTCTATTAATTAATTTTTTTGCTGATTCAATAATATTGTATGAACAACATTTTGCATTGTATTTGAATGGAGCATTTAGCATTGTATTTGAATGGAATTTTCAGCACATATGTAAGCCTATTGTTTGAAAATGAAAACATTTTTCATTACAAGAGAAAACATTTTTTTAATTTTATGATGTTCATAATTTGTATAGAAGGATTGTCTAGTTTTGAATATAAATAATTAAAAGCATCAATAATAAAAAATTTGATAACACATTCTTCCTTAAAAAATAAATAAGTCAGTGCAAAACCAATTCTTTTTATACAAATAATTTTTTTTCTTTTTTTATGAATTATGCAAACATTTGTAGAACATCCTAATTGAATAGCATACAGAAACCCCAATTAGAATTGAAAATATATTTATTATCATTTTCATAAATTACATTAAAAGCTTTGACAGTTACTATAAAAATTCCTAAATACAATATATTTTAGACTAATATCACACCACACCACATGAGTAGTATGATAATAGTTTAAACAGGTAGTGCCTGTCAGGTTGTTCACTGCGTCACTTCACCATTGTTTAACTAAAAGCCGGCTGGCTTAAGGTATCGTCAGTTTGACGCTATTTTAAAAATGGACTTCTTAAAACGACAAACAAATTAAACAAGAAAGTAAACAATGATCGTAATGGAATAACCATGCTATAAACTATGTATGATGAAATATTAATTTCACTTTTAAGATCATATTTTTAAAGTTAACTTCGTTTTTTTTTTTGAAAACATGAAGAAACCTGAAAAAGTATCTGAGACTCCTGTAAGACCTTTTAAGTTGTCTCACCAAGTATTGTGCATAACTCAAATAAATTTTCAGAGACAAGCTTTGATCGGTGTTGTTGAATTAACAATAATTCCACTCAAAAATGATTTACGTAAAATTCGATTGAATGCGAAACAGATACGTATATATAAAGTTACTCTAAACGAGTTTCACGAAGTTAAATTTACTTACAATGATCCATGCTTAGATATCTGTCAAAGTGATACTAAACATAAAAGTATCGATCATTTTAATGCTTGTCATCTTGAAGCAGTAAATGCTGTTGATTCTGACAATGGAAACGGTGAACTCTGTATAAAAGTAACTTCTGACTTAAGCCATTTGGTTCAAGAAGGGAAACCTTTACGAATTTCTATCGATTTTTCGTTAGAAAAGCCACAAGGTGGTATACATTTCGTTGTTCCAGATTGCGAAGGCACAATTGTTGAACGTGGAGCTCACATGTTTACATATGGCTGTGACAATTCCTCACGTCTCTGGTTTCCCTGCATTGACTCTTTTTCAGAACCATGTACTTGGCAGATGGAATTCACTGTTGAAGCATCAATGGTTGCTGTCTCCTGTGGGGATTTAATTGAAACGGTGTATACAAACGACATGCGAAAAAAGACATATCATTATAATTTAGCAGTTCCAACGTGTGCACCTAACATTGGATTAGCAGTTGGACCTTTTGAAATATTTGTTGATCCACAAATGCATGAAGTTACTCATTTTTGTTTGCCAAGGCTTTTACCACTTCTGAAACACTCTACCAAATTTCTGCATGAAGCATTTGAGTTTTATGAAGAGCTGTTGTCCAGTCGATATCCATATTCTTGTTACAAACAAGTATTTGTTGATGAAGCATTTCAAGATGCTCGTCCCTTTGCAACCATGACTGTTTTATGTACAAATTTACTAAGTTCTCCTCAAATAATTGATCAAACATACATTTCTCGTAGAGTAATGGCACATGCTGTTGCTGAACAGTTTTTTGGCTGTTTCATCAGTATGTATTCATGGTCAGATGTATGGTTACCAAAAGGTATATCTATGTATCTTTCAGGTCATTTCTTAAAAAAAGCATTTGGTAATAATGAATATCGTATGTGGGTGCATGAAGATTTCAATGAAGTGTTAAAATATGAACAAAAGCAAGGAGGATTAGTTCTTGATTGCAGTGTTGTGCCTGCAACAGGAAGTGTTGCAGCTGCTGCTCAAGGGAAGGATGGTACCTTTTATTTTCCTACTCAACATTTAAACACTACTTCACCAGAATATAATAAAATATTAACTAAAAAATCACATTTAGTTATTAGAATGTTGGAAGATCGAATCGGACGAGAATTACTATTGCAAGTCTTTAACAAATTACTGTCTTTAGCGTCAAATGCCGCTCAACAAAAAGTTACAAATAATGTTTGGTTCAATATGCTTCTTTCAACTAGTAGTTTCCAGAAAGCTATTTTTACAGTCACTGGAAAAGATATCAACACTTTTTTAGATCAATGGGTCAGGCAAGGTGGACATCCAAAATTTTTTGCTAATTTTGTTTTTAATCGTAAAAGAAATACTGTAGAATTAGAAATTAAACAATTAGACATACAAAATCGAGGAATAAGACGCTATGTAGGACCATTAACTGTCACAATTCAAGAATTGGATGGTACATTTAAACACAATCTACAGATTGAAGAAAATGCATCAAAACATGATATTACTTGTCATTCAAAAAGCCGACGAAATAAAAAAAAGAAGATACCTTTATGTACAGGAGAGGAAGTTGATATGGACTTAAGTGCCATGGATGCTGATTCACCAGTTTTATGGATTCGCATAGATCCAGAAATGCTATTACTGAGACAAGTTGTAATAGAGCAGCCTGATTATCAATGGCAGTATCAGTTACGTTATGAAAGAGATGTTACTGCTCAAAAAGAAGCAATTGAAGCTCTTGAAAAGTTTCCAACTCCTGCATCTAGGTCAGCCTTAACACATACTATTGAAAATGAACATTGCTTTTATAAGATAAGATGCTTAGCTTGTGTATGTTTGCAAAAAGTAGCAAATGCCATGATTGCAACTTGGGCTGGTCCTCCTGCCATGATGACTATTTTCAGAAAATTATTCAGCTCACATTCTTGCATTCATATAATAAGGTTGAATAATTTCAAGAATTTGCAACATTATTTTCTTCAAAAAGCAATACCTGTGGCCATGGCAGGACTTAGAACAGTTCAATGTATTTGTCCACCTGAAGTTCTGAAGTTTTTACTTGACTTATTCAAATATAATGATAACAGTAAAAATAAATTTTCAGACAACTATTACAGAGCTGCATTGATTGATGCTTTAGCAGAAACAGTAACTCCAGTTATATCTGTTTTACCTCATACAGGCCTTTGTATTACTGCTGATTCCTTATCACCTGATACAAAATCAATCCTTGAAGAAATAACACGGTGTCTAAATTTAGAAAAGCTTCTCTCTTGCTACAAATTTACTGTAACTGTAAGCTGTCTGAAAGCTATTCGTAAGTTACAAAAAATGGGTCACCTTCCTAATTATCCATCTTTGTTTCGTGAATATGCTGCTTATGGAATTTTCATTGATGTTCGTCTAGCAGCTCTTGAGGCTTTAGTTGATTTTACAAGTGCTGATGGAAAAGAAGAAGATCTGAGTTTTTTGCTTAATATTGTGGAAAAGGATCCAGTTCCTGCCGTACAATTTCAAGTGCTACGAATGCTAAATGCAAAACCTCCTTTTACAGGCTCTGATCCAAATCCATTAAATACTGAAGAATTAGCTGAGAGATTGTGGAAATTGATAAATTCAGGAACTCCTTATGATTCCTTAAAAAGATGTGCAGCGATGGATCTTTATCACACTCTTTATGGTCGTAAAAGGCCAACTGTGTTGCCACTTCATGAGGGGGGGATTCCTGTATTAAATACTATGACTACTTTGAAAGATAGAAAACTGCATTTACCTATAAATTCTACTTCAAATGATAATATGCATCTAGATGATTACTTCCCTCCTGCAAATACATGTATTATGCTGGAAACAATAAAAATAGAGAATTTAAATGAGTTTAATGGGGAGAAAAGAAAAGCTACAAGCCCTTTGCAATTTACGGATCATTCACATTTCTATTCTTCTGATGGTAAAGTAAAAGCTGAAGTTGTAATTGATGATAATATTGAAGCTAATAAAGTTCGTGTTAGAGAATCAACAGTTATTCCTGGGACTTCAATGTCGACGCCGGGAGCATCTGGTCTGTCACTTCTGAGAAACAACAGCAGTAGCATAGATTCGTCATCAGCACCCGCAGCTGCTCAGTTTTGTACTTTTGAAGGATATTCTGATGATTCACAATCAAAATCATTGCCTGGTTTACAGAATACATCTGGGCAGCAGCCAACAGGTTTTGACTCAAGTATGTTCAAAAAACCATCTGATGATCTGGCAGAACATAAATCAACTGGGGCACTGGATCTTTTAAGTCAAGCTGCAAGAATACACAAAAAGAAGAAGAAGAAGAAAAATAAGAAACATAAGCACCATAAACATCGTCATGAGAAACATGATAAATCAGAACGCTCTGAAAAGGATCGAATATATAGTTCAGGAGGTAGCAGCATTCAATCCCCTAATACCTTTAGTGGGGGAAGTCCTCAAACTGAAATATTGTAAAAGAATTGTGTTATTTAATGAGAAAATTGTATTTAAATATTGTAAGATAAAATTGATAGATGGAAAATTTTTATCTTCCTGGTATGCAGCAAAATTTTAAATCACCAAAATTGTTTTACAAATACTTAAATGAACAGCAAATGAAATAGTTTTTCATTTTCTTAATTGTTAAAGTAAATATCAAGCAAAGTATATTGGAAATGGAAGATTGATAACTTTAGCTGTAATTTTATATTTATGCATTCAAATGTTAAAAACTTTCATTTCGATACATTTAACGAGTAATTAGTTCTTTCTTTTTATTTGATACAACTAATGTATATAAATAATATTAATTTATGTAATATACTTTACATAAATTAATTCGTTATCTCATAACGATTTCTTTTATTTGTCTTTTGATATAGCTGCATTATTTATTTTTTAAGCTGTTCGGTTTTTGACTAAATACAATTTTTAATTTTATGATGAATAATATAAATAAAATAATTTTTATGCCCTCTTGTTTTTTTATATTGTTATAATGATTAATAATTTATGTTGTGTGCTATAATGGTAGCAAAATGTAAAAAATTGTGTACGAGAAATAATAATTTGGAAGAATAAAGCAAATCTAATGATTTTTTTGGTGGGATTAAACATTATTGAAATAAATCAAGTCACAACTTACATAATAATAAGTGTTTATTAATTCATTTTGCTTGAATTATTTATGAAAGAACTGTAGTAAAAATTAGACCATTATATGAAATATGATATTTGAAAGTATTTCATAATGATATTAGAAGTCCAAACTACCATTAGAAAAAATAAAAATTACATAAAGGATTATATAATATCTGTATTAGAAAAATTCTCATTTAATAAAATATCATTTTAAATTATGCATATTCTTGTAAAAATTGTCACATTTTCTTTTCAAATTGAAAGTGTAAGAAATGGTTATATATTTGAAGTGAATCTATATTTCACCCATTACTAAACAGATGTAGCTTTTCATAACATTTTAACATTGTGTACTTAAATGTGTGTCCATGTTTCATACATTGAAAAATCAATAATGTTAAAAGTTTATTCAGAATAAATCTCCGAGCATTTCAGTTTATATGTATTATTTTTTATGCATAAAATGCAATTGTATGATACTAAACTTATTGTGATTTTTTTGTTAGAATTTATAACTTTACTTCTTAGATCTTACTGATGTCTGTTAAATATGTGAAGTATTTTAATAATGAAATAATCAAATTTTTTAAATGTGAATATCTGCTTATAAAATGAATTTTTGATATTCCTTCAGATACATTACTGAATTTTGTACATATTGTCAAAAAATGCTCTATTTAGTACTATAAAAGTTATAAAGCACTAAAGTTATCTTTCTTAAGCTATATCAATTTCATGCAATATTTAATAGCTTTTTATAGAATACATTTTTACCCTTTTTTCCCCCTTGAAAAAAGTGTGTTTAAAAATATCTAGATCAAACAATATGCAAAGAAAGGAATATTAAAAATATGAACTTTTCAGTAATTGTAAATGTTCAGAATGTTTCTGTTAGTTAATGAAATATTGGTAGAAAAAATTAAAAAAATGTTGATATTTAAATTTTCATATACACATATATATAATTTTGATGATTTCAAGAAACATAGTTTTTATATGTCAGCTTTTTAATAAATGCTGTTGGAACAAATGTTTTCTTAATCACTAAATAAAAATTTGGTAGCATTTTTTAATGTAAAAGCATGCATAAATTTCAAACATTCTACCTTAGTCTTGTGAAATTATAAAATACACATTTTACATCATACAATCCCAAATCATTATTTCAAAGTTTGATTTTGACTAAAATGCATTATATCCGTTTACCCAATAATATAGTAATGATATTAATTTGTCAAGGAATAACTGTTATTCTAAAAATTATTTTTTAAAACAAATTAATAGATTTTGGACTTTTGAAATGTACCTTATTAAATAATTTTTCACATTTTATTAACAATTAAACTGCTTTCTTAAAATTATTTCAGTTATAAAAAGTAATTATGACAATTAAATTAAAAGTAATCAATATTTTATGCAAATTTGCTTGTTAAAGAGTAATTTTATTAGTTAATTTTTATAAAAATTAAATGAATACATTATGAGTGGTACTAATTCTTGCTAATTAATAAATTTTAGCAGGCCCATAATTTCTACAGTCCATCTTTATACATAAATTATTTTTTAACATTCAATGAAAAAAATTTAATAAAAAAGAAAATGAAACTTTTGAAATATTAACTCTTACTAAATGCAATGAACATATACTTGCTTTCTTCTTGGACAAATTTTTAGTAATGCAAAAGTAAAATAAACAGTTATCAATTATTACTGAATTTGAAATTTATTACTGAAAAAAGAAAAGCCTTTATTTTATAGTTTGTGTTGATTTGTGCATCATCATTTATTTTTGAAAAGGAGATGAATCCTATAAAAAATTTAACCAAATTCATTTTATTGACAGGATGATGTGTTTAACATTGTAGCACAATTTGATGTAAATTATTAATCTTGCTGCACTAATAACTGAGGTAATTATGTAATGCTCTTTTTAATAACACACATTAGGCATCATTTCTCTAATTTCTTGGTAATTATAGTTAGATTATTATTTTTGATGTCAAAGATTTTAAGAAAGATACTTTTAAAAGCAATTTGTCAATGTAATGAAGTTATTTGAATTCAAAGAAATTCACATCAACACTCCATGAAACAAGCTTGTTAGGCAGATATTAATTTTCAAGTTGATTATAAAATTATTAGGTTATTGTACAATTTTGAAAATAAAATGTATCAGAAAAAACATTTATCTATCATGGTGATTCAGAATGTCATTATGACTAAAATATCATACAATTAGGTAAGCAACTATATCTATACCAACATTGCTGATATTATCTATTCAATATTATTTGCATGTTGGTAGTGATTTAAGTATATCAAGGTATAGTTATCTGTAGACAACTAGGTAATTGACACTATTCTTCATGTTCATTAAAAATTTTCCATTTAGCCCATAAATAGAAAAATGTCATCTTGGATTGGTTTCAATCGAGCTGAATTGAGATTGTGTCTAATCAGAGAAAAATGATTTTTAGTTTTCTCTCTTTTATTTTTCTCTTAGTGCTTTTGATGACTGTGTTTGTGTAAAAGCAAAGTGATCAGTCCAATTCAATATTTATTATTGAACAGCATACTACTAGAATGTTGATGCAACAATCTAGAAACAATCTTTAAAAAGCCTATCATATTAGTTGGGATGGTAAGTGT
The DNA here is from genome assembly GCA_037975125.1 of Latrodectus hesperus. Taxonomy (NCBI): domain Eukaryota; kingdom Metazoa; phylum Arthropoda; class Arachnida; order Araneae; family Theridiidae; genus Latrodectus; species Latrodectus hesperus. The sequence goes on along the minus strand of CM075850.1, from coordinate 119,510,468 downwards.
GAATCAGATTCATTAATGGCATTTTGTGACTGTGTATGTGTGAGTGATCATATTGCTTTCAAATCATTAGATGCTGGCTGTTTCAAGAAGAGTTCCGGCCATATACAGCAAAACTTGTTAAAATATTTACATAAATTAAAAGTGTTCTGTGCCTGATAACTCTTTCATGACCCAACAGCTTAACAAACCTTCAAAAGAATAAAATTGAGACGTATTGAAAATATAACTCAGGGTTCATACAGATTTCCAAGCATCAAATTCCAGGAGTCAAGTCAAACATTTCCAGGAGGTATTTACATTTATGTTAAACATTTTTATTTTATTTTACCAGTTAATGTTAACTAAATATGCATATAATTATGTTGGTGCAATATTTTTCCATTACATTCATAAATAATCGAAATAAATTATTTCAAAAATTAATCTTTTATTTAAATTAGAATTATATTTAAAGATTACTTCAAAAGCCTTTACAATGAATTTACAGCTATAACATAAAAAAATTTATTTGTAAGTAATTAATATTCTTTACATTACTGAATTATAATATTGTATAAAATAATAACTTAGTTTAGAGGGTTTTTCATTAGATTCTTATCTATTAATTTATAAAGTATTTCAAGATGTGTTTAAAAACTCTTTTCAAATAAATATATTTATTCAAAACAAAATAAATACAACTATTAGATAAAGTTTCCCGGATGACTTTTTTTCTCAATTATTTAATAAAAGCTACTCGAAATTTTCTTCTGTTTACTTTCAAACTCTTTTAAAACTATACAATTTCACATCCATATTCTAGGCTTTTCTATTTCTTTAGTCATTCAATAAATTTTCACATTTATTGGTTATTTATAAAAATATTGCTTTTAGAAAATGGTGACTTTCCATCTTTAAGCTTGCACTTTCAATTCATTATTGATATTGGGTAATAACTGTTGCTTCTCTGAAGCACTATGGTGACACATGGTTTATTTTGCAATTAATGTCAATTCACCAGTTCTTTCAGCTTCCTCAACATACAATATTGTAGATTTTTCAAGTTCATTTATGTTATCTTCCAAACACTGATTTTTGATTTTCAGTTCATCAGTTTCTTCTAGAAGTGCTTTTCGATTTCCTTCTGTTATCGATTACTTTTTTGGCTTTTTTAATTTGTATAAGAATAATTTATACTTTTGCTTGGCACCAGCAGCAAAATTATGTAGGTCTTTGCTAATTATTATATTGTTGACACCTCCTATGTTTTGGATGTGTTCATTTAATGATGTTCTCAGCCACAATTTACTGATTACTTAAATTTTCTACCACCAAATTTTTGTTCACAGAAAACCCAAGTTTCTGTGAACAAAATGGAAAAAATTAAAATTGCTCCTCTGACTACACAACGTGTCGATCTTATTCGTCATTACTCTTCATTCGAAGAATTTCACTAAAAATTTTAAAATATAAAAACAAAAATTCAAAAATTTACAATTTTCTAGCAAACAATAAATACATCAAAGAAAGTATAAATTACAGGAGTAATTTACAATTTTCAAGGAGTCAAGTCAAATTTATAGGAGTTTCAAAGGCCCTTAAAAATTTTTTTAATTCCAGGAGTTGTATGAATTTTGATAACTTTGTCTTAAAATACCACCAAACTTGACATGTTGTAACTTAGCATAACCCAGAATTCAACATTTTGAATATCATATCAAAGATTAATGTTTGTAGTGGTTAGGAATCCACTTTAAATTGTTAATCCAGGTTGAATTTCAATTTTATATGAAATAAGTTGTAATAAAGCCTCAAAGAAACTAAATCATATTAATTTAACTGAGAAAATATTGAAAAATGCATTTGATTAAAATTGCTTTTACTGTTTACACATGCGATTTAATTTTTTAAAAAATTAATATGTACAGAATTTAAAATACATTTTTGAGTTATGTTTGTTAGGATATTTTAAGTTTAAAAATATTTTTAGTCAATTCATTTATTACCTCTTTTAATTCACTTTTAATCTAATTACAATTCAAAACTAATTTTCTTTAACATAATAATTTGTTTTTCTTAGAACTCTATACTTTCATTTCCCTCATCTAAATATATTATCATATACTTAAGACTGATCATAGCTAATAACTACTTCTGTTTTATGATCAGTACAAATATTTTGATTGATAAAATGTATTATCAATATATTTTCTAAGAATTTATCTTAAAAACATTTTAGGAATAATATTAAAAAAATTTATATGCAATTTTATTAACACATTTTTGTGTATTTATCTATAGATTTAATTTCTTGTAAAACAATTTTAATGACTATTTATTATTATTATTTAAAATTAACATATATATTCATTATATCATATATTTTTAGCAACTGTTTTTAAGAAAATGACTTGTATGAAATATTTTAATTAAAAACAAAAATTTTTAAAAAATGTTCATTGTATAAAAATTACTTATGTATAGAAGATACTTTTATTAAAGATAAATCAATGAGGCAGATGTAAATTTTTAAATGAAAATATTCAGTGAATAATATTGGTATGTTTTGCAAAACTCAAAACAATTGCTATTTATTCAGATTCTGCGATTTATTTAAAATGTGCTCCATTATTTCATATTTTGCTAAAATTATAAATTTTATTTAGTATGGTAACACAATATAGGTACAATATAACTTAGACTCAAGAAGGAAATATAAATTCGATATAATAAAGTATTTAATTTAATATAATTTAGTTATTCAACTTCTTTTATTATATATATTTTCTAGAAATGTGTTTATGAATTCTCACAGGAATAAAAATCCTTTATATTGAGGTTCAACTCTAGTAGATTAATGAAATTTGTAAGATGCACTGGATTCACTAATATTGGTTGAGCAACACAAAAAATGCGATTGCAATTTCTTCTGAATAGTACTCCAGTTTCAAGTCTGAAAGTCTTGATCAGTACTTTCAAATTATGATGATTCACTTTCTAGAGGCTTAAGGTGCTCCATATAATATGATGAACAGTGTTTATAGAAATTATGTATTAAAAATCCCACTTATTAGTAATTGATATTCATAAAAACCTTAATAGAAATTTTCTAACTTCATAGGGAAAGGCAAGTCATCTAATTTTATGACTAATTGGTAGAAATAGGAAATTTAACATACAAGTGGTTATCAAAATCATGGAAATATTTTAGATTTATAAGAAATACTTTATTCCCGAGCAACTGGAACTAGGAAACATTGGGTTTGTAGTTAATAGTACAAAATGCTGATAAAAGCAGGGGTGCCCAATGACATACAAACCTAACTCAAAGAAAAATCCTTTATTAGTATGGTAAGTTGTACAGTAATTATAAAGCAGTGTAATATAGTAAGCAGTAAATATCAGTTATAATAATACAGTTAGTATTTAATATAACTGTGTATTTCATACAAGTGCTGTGAACACAGTTTAAATAAAAATTGTACCATTCTTCACGGAAATATTGTGAAAGCTCTGGTACAGATCAATAACATATTGAACACTCTAAAACAGACTACAATATTTCAATTATATTGAGGTGTGCAGATATACAGATGTTTAATTTTATTTTCATGTTCATCAAACCATGTTTGGGCAAGTCTCACTGCATGAATAGGTGATTATAATCCAGGAATATTCTATCTTCAACCGGAAACAAAGTTTGTATCATAAGATAGACCCCCAGTTAGCTAACATTTCTTTATATTTCTCCGTGATCCTTCCTTTCAGAATTATGATTGATCCAGTAGAAAACCATGTGGTTGGTCATATCACAACAGATTCGATCCCACGGTTGACAGTTGGAAGGATATAATCATGATCACATATGGTCCTCCGAACATGCATTCCTCTCCTTGTAGGGAAAAGTGTGAAAAATAATTATTCAAACCTATTACCTTCTACTTATCAAACGAATAGGTTTTGTAAGTGTGACATCACCATAGAAGACGTTTAGCATTAACATCTGACAAAGTGGCTTGGGAGTTGCTGCTCTGCCATAAATGTTCTACTTATGAAGGTATCTTTTAACTGGAATTATTGGCACTGGTAAATCTAGTTGCTGATTGAACACTGTGGTCATTTTTGCAGCAGTTATTTGCGTTTCAGACATTACAATCAAATTCAATACCTATTACTGAGCTTCCCTTTCTGTCCACCATTTTACTTTATCAAATTGCATATACTGTCATGAGTGTAGACAATACACTTCCAAAAACGTCTAAAAGTTGGGATGTTTAAGTCACACTTCCTCCTGCTACACACAATTTGGCCTCTTTGAAATTCTATGAGATCAGACCTTTACACTTTTGAAAAAAATCCAAGATTTACAGAACTTTAATAAAGTTACCACCTGTTGCCAGAATGTATATATTTCTATTTATAAAAAAACTGGTAGCTATTATTATGAAATGCATTTAGAAATGTTACTTTTATTCATAGGTTTTTCCATAATTTTGATAATATATAACATTTAAATTTAATTTTGAATAGATCATTGCTTTAAATTTTTAGAATTATTAAAGGGAAAATTAAAATTTCCTATTTTAATAGGGATTGATATATATACATATATATATATATATATATATAAGAGATATTAGGCAATAAAAGGATATTTCTTTATTTTACAATAACTAGCATAAATTACAAAAATAAAAGAAATACATTTTTCTAAATTAATCCTTTGAGGCTTTATTTATAATAATTTTCTGAGGAGGTGTAACTTGTTGTGGTTCTTCCCAAGGTCTAGGTCCTCTTATATTCTCCCATGAATCAATATCCAAATTTTTTATATTCTGAAAAAATTTAGAATTCATTGATTTATATATATATATATATATATATATATATATATATATATATATATATATATATATATATATAATTTCTGAATTTTATAAATATTTACCTCGTACTCCTCTTCTACAGTAACTTTTTTTTTCTTTATGCCATATTTTTCTAATTCTTCAGGTTTTAACTGTAATTTAAACATGTACAATTAGTTCCAAACTAGTGCATTATTATTTCAAGCATTAACCTGTACTTTTACAATATTAAAATAATCACTGGTAGCCTGACAGACTTAGAAAATAATTAAAAACCAATTTCATTACAAAAAGTTTGTCTGTTTCACATGATTTAATGTCTTACCTTAAAAACACAACAGAAGAAAATTTCCATCATAAATTATAATAAAAACTATAACTCTCAAATTATTTGAGGTTTTAAAATAGAATGTTATAGATAAAGCATATAATAAAATATTCTAATGTAATATATATAGGCTTATGGATATATAAAAACTTATCAAAGAGCGCACACACACACACATATATATGTGTGTGTGTATATATATATATTATGTCTTTTTCACATAAGTTTTTCATGTGTTAAACAGAAATGTGTTAATTAGTTTTATATACTTTGAGTTCCAATTTTTTTTTTTTTTTAAATTGAAGTGACAAAAATCTTGAGCTATTTATTATGATTTCATAGAAAAGAAATTTTTTATATATTTTATGAAATATTTAGATATTTTAATAATATATTTATAACTACAAAGTGTGTTCAACAAGTTTTACATGTTTAAAAGCCTTATCTGAGTTTTACAAATGAATTCTTTGAGGTCCACAAATAAGCCATTAAGCTCTATTGCCAAATATATAACATGGTAATTTCTTCAAGGTCATTAATATTAACCTTTCATCAGATATTAATTATTTCTATAATAGGTAAAATTATGTACAAGTAGCATGATCTGCACTATAGAAAAAATTATTAATTAGTTTCATTATGCATATTTTATGAATATAAAGTGTTTGAAAAGTTAATAGTAGCTAATGCTTTTTTATTCCCTTAAATAGAAATATTTAATAATATTCTAAAATAAAAAAACATAATAAAATAAAACAGAAATGCATGCAGAAGCTAGTAGGAAAAGATTCATCTTTGATTAATTAATAGAACCTGAAATTGAATCTGGGACCTTTCGCTCAAAAGTGTTGTCATACCACTGAGACACGATGAGTCATATTGATTAAACAAATTACATTTCTCAAACAAATTATTAAACAGTAAAGTTTCCTAGCAACAATTTAAAAGTGATATGCATCCAGGAATAGGTATTTACATCTTTAAAAGATCTCTTAGAAACCAGTCATTATCAAACTAATACAATATTGCAAATGTGCTAACATATTAATGCTATTGACATAATTCATAATATAAGGCCGAATAACAAACTGTATTGAATAATTTTTCAATATAAAATTAAATTACCCCTTACACATATCAAACAAAATTTTTTTTATTTAAAAAGCTTATTCCAACAAATGTTTTCTTTTTTCTACTGAAAACCATAAGTCCATTTTCAGATGAATTGTCAATATTTTTAAATAATTATAAAATCTTCATACACTAATAGCTATTAATTAACTGAATTTCATGTAAAATATAATGCTCAAATTATATAGATTAATACCTACCATTTTATTTCTACGAAATTCATATCTAAGAGAGGCAAAGTGCTTAACACCATATGATCCTAAAAATAAAAATAGCTGTAAGAGAGAAAAATATTATTTGTTAATAAATAAAAAGTAAATGTAATAATTTTTTTTATCAAAAACAAAATGAAACACACTTTTAGAGAAATAAATGATTTGATAATTATATACCAATACTTTTATTTTACAAACTCTATTCTCATATTGCCCATTTTTTCATTTTTCATTACATTTTAATGACTTATTTATTCATGATTTAAAACTTTATGCATATTTCAAGGAAGTTAAAATTTTCTGTCTAATGTGGTTAGAAAAAAATGCCAAAAGTTTATGAACATTTTTCAAAAACTATTTATTAAACTAATTATGATGCTAAAATGTGTTTTATTAATTTGTGAGAAATAGAATTTCAATCTTACATTAATTTATAAAAAAAATTGCTTGTAAGCCAGTAATTAAAAGAAAACTTACTTCTAACAACTTCTTTAGCTAAAAAGTTTTTTCACTGTCATTAAAGTTATTTTGAGAAAACAGTACTTTTACAAGTTTTGATATATTATCTGTATTTCTTAATGCCGATTGAATTATTCTTATATATATATATATATATATATATATATATATATATATATATATATATATATATATATATATATATATATATTAAATCTGAAAAATCCATTAAGATTTGATTAATCAATCCAATTTCACTGTTAAAAATAATTGCATGAGAATTGCAAGATACCTTAGTACATTACCATTAAGAAACTGATCTCCTGAATAAGAGATACTTTTATAAGTCTTTTCTTTATATATATATATATATATATATATATATATATATATATATATATATATATATATATATATATATAAATTAAATCTGAAAAATCCATTAAGATTTGCATTACCATTAAGAAACTGATCTCCTGAATAAGAGAAATTAAGACAGAATTTTATAAGTCTTTTCTTACTTAATATTGTCAGTCACAACAGTATTGATGAATCTCCTAAGTTTATCAATGATCAAAGGTTCATCATTTTATTAACATAAGCACTGATTAAATTTTGGCTTAAAGTTTAAAATGAATCTGGAAATAACTGTAATCAATCCAAGCCTGAGATGCGAAAGAAAACCACAAATTTTTACATTAATCAAAACCATTTTAATAAGTGAGAATTTTTCTCATGACTCAACTTATTTATCACTATGATTTCATAGCATCCGTTTGGTTACTAGTAGGAACAAAAATAAATAGCTGTTTATTGATTCATTTCTGAAAATCATAACAGGAAAAACGTATGAACTTAAAAACAATGACTGCTCATTAAAGAGGAAGAACTTGATGCTTAATAACATAAAGTGATGGAAAATAATTCTTTTTTTCCCCTAATTTTCAAACCAATGTTTCTTTCAGCAGATTGAGCAGCTTTCAAATAAGCTTTGTATACAAACATTGTTCATTTAGAAGATTTCTTCTGGACTCTCAAACTTGCAATACTATGAGTAAGGTTTATAAAATGCAACAAAGATGAAAATTTCAACCTAATTTTTTTTTCAAAATTTAATTCTAAAAATAATAAAAAATTTTTAAAATTCACAAAAATACTTCCTTATTTTATTTAATATCACACTATGGATTGAGTTTCAACTCTCGCACACTATGTTAATGGCTAGAATAGCTTACAATACTGATAATACTTCTGAGGAATCTAACTAATAAACACTTATTATATACATCAATTATATAATGGAACTCGGTAGCAAAATGAAAATGAATTGTAAGTTTGACTCATTATAAACTTATAATCCATTTTGTTATTGATTTCATCTTGTATAAAAATTACATTACTAATAGTACAACAAAATGTTAATTTAAAATAGCATTTATAAATGTTTTTATTTTATTTTTTAAATTAAAAAAAATTTAAACAATTAAACATACCTTGAAACACATGTATATGATTAAAATGATTTTACTCAAGAATCTTTGTAAAAGATATAAGAGTAAAACAAATGATCCTATGTTTTTGACATTCTATATATATCCTAACTCTTGTTAGTGACATTTTTCTTCCTAATTCTACAACTTGGAGTGCAGGCCAAAAGAGTGAAATTTGCACACAACCATGACAGAATGGATTCTTATATGCATGGAATTTGTTTGAATATTGGTTAGTCTTAAATCTTATGAAATGCTCAGTTTAGACCTTTAAATAATATAGAAAAATTAATAATTTAATTAATTTAGAAATTTACATTAGAATATTATTAAAAAATTTATATTTGTAATAACATTTTTAAAAAATCAGAAATTTTGTTAAATCCTAATATTTACAATGTGGATAGAAGAGTATTGTAGTTGGTGTCGAAATTAAATATCACGCCAAGCCCATGCCAAATAGTAACATTTTACTCCTGTTTACCTAGACATTATGATTTATGTGATAGTATAAATATAATTAATTTTATATAAAAAATTAAGGGGATATTTCCATAAGCAGAACTGTGGCGCAAAATGCTTTGCCAAGATGAACTACTAGGCATATTCACTACTGATACCTATGTATAGTAAACCTAAGCTTATCCAACACCTTCTAGAGTAGGAGGTGTTGGATAAGCACTCAAAGAGGGGTGGTAATATTTAACTCTTAAAAGTAGTCTTTCATCTTAACTGGTTTGTAAAAGGTTACAGGAATGGAAAGTGAAACTTAATGGAGAAAATTAAGAATTACTTTAAAGAAAAAAATTAAAACAAATTAATTTTTTTTAAATGCTCACATATATAAATCTAATTTTTTATTTTAAATATTAATTTATCTAATTTTTGTTAGATTGTTTTTTTCCCACGTTTTCAAAGTTTTTTAATGTAACCAAAATTTATATTAATTTTTTTGTGTTCATATAAAAAAAATTGTATACATTTTTAGATTTTTTATACATCAAATAATTTCATCATGTATAATATTGGTGATTTACATGAAAAAAAAGCTTAAAGGTTTATATAAATCACCATCATTATACATGACTAATTTTATTGGGAATTACTTTTAAAAGAGGAGGATCAGAAATTATTTATTCTGTTTCAGCAGTTAATAACCCATTCTGCATAACATTTTTTCAGTGGAATATTTTTTCATTTTGTTACCTGTTTCAATAAGATTAAATTCTTTTCCTAGAGATAATGGATATATTAATAAACATATCTCTGAAATTTTTAAAATTATATTCCACCTTTATGCCTGCTGTTAAATAATTGAAATTAATGAAGCTAGATTTATTATTCAAACCATTTATAAAGATATAGAATAATTTCTTTTTAGAAAGATAGCAACGTTAATCTAAACCACAACATTGTTAATGTTCAACACAATTAAATGCTTAAGATAAAACTTATACTTTATTTTGTTATGAAACCAGAAGTTACAATTAAACTTATTGTGAATCTCTCTCTCGCAAACGTTATATAGTTAATATTATTTACTGCATCTCAAATATTGATACTCATTATTTTTGTTTTTCAGGAAATTTGAATCCCTATCAGATGATTTTCTAAGCAGTGGTCGTATCAGAAACATTTTACAGTGATTAAGAAATGGCGTACTTATAACTAGATATTAAATGATGTTGTCATAATGGAATGATTTAAGATAAAAAAATTTGACAGTGGAACATCTCAACAATTAGTGAAAAAAAAACAATTTTTAATGCTTTCTTTCTAATTCACTTACAATGTATATGTAGACTACATATAAAATACGAACATGTATGAATTAAATTTGTAAGTGAACACCAAGAAAAATATAAATCCCATGTTTAAATTTCTCAGAAATTGTAGAAAACCTAAATTTTTAAACTTTTTTTTATAATTTATAATATATGCAATAATTAAAATATATATTCAAATATATCATGATCACCATAAATAATAACTTATTTATGGTGATCAAGATTATTTATGATATAATCTTGATCATAAATAATCTTGTATAAGATTATTTATGAACTGCTCTTTTTTTTAATCCTTTTCTCCACATTTGAAAAATACAGAAATAAAATTTTTCAAAAATTAAAACACTAGAAAAAAAATTTGTCAGTTAACTTGATCGATCTAAGGAGTTTAAAGGACATGATAGGATATTATGACTATTTTTCAAAATAGCTTCATGGGGAGGAGGACATTTTATAATAATTATTTGTAGTTGTGTCACTCCAAATATAAAAACTACTACTCATGAATATTTCAATCCCATAATTTTTATCATTTTCATTTGTAATCTCCGATGTAATGAAAATCTTGTTACAGCTTAGACTATTAAAATAATTATGTTGGAAATTTGTAATTTTTGTGCAAATTAAAAATCATCAGTATAATGGTTCTTTTATTTTGTTATATATGTTATTTGTTATATATTTTTTTATAAAATGAATATTTTATGAATTGTTTCTTTTTTATTTTATCAAATATTTCTGAAGCTTTATGCATGTATAGAATCTCAATTCTTCCTGCATACGTTAAGAAAACCGTCTCATCCCTATTATTCACTATAAACATGTTTACATAACATTAATTACTCTTAAGTTGCAATTATTTATTAAATTAGTATAGTAATAACTATGGAGATTCAAGTATTCGCTTATTTTTGCTTCGTGGAGGGAAATGTAAAAAGTGATCGAAAATATTCTGATGTTATAATTAAAAGATCCCCGAATGAGTATTTGACGACATATTAATATATTTTCAACAACAGCACAGTAGTGCATTATTTTTCAATGCATATTTTAAGCTAAATTAATTTTTAAATATGTAAAAACAAAAATTAGGTTGGACAGTCAATGTTATATAAGTGCATAAGTGCAATGTTATATAAAAATTCGTGTTCTTATATAGAATGAAACTTAATTCACTATAATTTTTTGAAGCATTCTTGTACATATTTCTGCCAATTAGACAATGGCATAGCAAAATCTGATGGTATCAGGTGCGGAACTTTATTTTGTCACTCCTAAATACCAGAAAAATTTTTATTTGACGGTAAGAAAGACGTGCATCCAAAGACTAAAAATAAACCCTTAATTTTTTTTTCAAGAGTGAAGGGATTGAGCCAGAGACCTTCTGTTCAAAAAAACATGGTCTTACCATTTAATTATCATTGTGAACTCTTTTCAAAGTACTTTGACATTGCATAGATGACCACTGCTTAAAAGCTAGTCTAGGATACAATGCTTATTTGGACTATGTTATTGATATAAAAAATAAACTTAGACTCAGACTGATTTTCCTGATGAAATTTTTCTATATAATTTTGATACCTAATTACACTCTTTTGATTTCAAAACCAATTTTCACAATGCAATTCAATCTGATTTCACATTGCCATTTATAAGATATGTGATTTATAAAGCTCTTTGACTTCACTAATTTCACTATATTCCAATTTTACTGTTAAATAAATTCTCTTTTTTCAGGAATAAATGCATATAAATGTTCGATATTCTTGAAATCCTTGAAAAACGTATTCAAAAAGAAAAAAAAATTCATTTACAAATCCAACTCTTTTAAGTAAATGAAAAATAAATATTTTTACTGCGAATACTGTTGTATTCCTTGAAAAATGAACATAATAATTTAATACCATTACCAAAATAATTTAAATTCATTCATAATTTAATTCATTTATAATTAAAAGTAACTTATGAGAACAGCATTTTACTTGTACTTTTTGATAAAGATGATATTTTTAATTCTAAATGTAATAAGTTTATTTTTAAATGGTGATATTATGACCCTGATACATCTGATAAATTTTAATAATTTTATTGTTCCCATATTTTATCAAAACATACATATTTCACTCATTGAATTTTTTGCTTCCAGATTGCTTAAAGTATATTAAAGTGAACAATTTTTACATTATTATGCTACTACAAACCCGTTTTTTTATCACTTATTATTCATGTTTTAAAATCCTATTGATAAATATATCAAATTTTTTAATTTTTTGCTTTATGTTGGGGTTAACTGTTACTTATATTTCGATTTTCACTGAATTTTTATGATATAATATATACATAGATGAATTAAATAAAGTAAATCTAAGTTTTTTCATTAAGAAACGCACACTGATATTAGATATATATATCGGTGTGAAAATGCAAATGAAATAAAAATGCAAATGGTGATAAATTCTGCAAATATTTTTATTACAATAGAAATTAAACATTTCACATACATTATAAATGTGAAAGATTTATTCTCCTTTGTTTCTTCTTTTCTTAGGAATATATTACTTAAATATCATACTTCCAATGAATTATATCACTACATGAATAGCTAAATTCTACGGGATGATTATACTCTTTTAAAGCAAACTTTAAAAAGGACTTCTGAAAAACCAGATTTTTATCAATTCCCTCACTTATTATAATTTTAATAAAGATTTATCGTATTGTTCATATTTGTAATATCTTATCACATAAACCTAGTAATTTTTGGTAAATTTATTTACCAAAAATTTTATAAAATCTGATACTAAAACATAATATTTTGCCAAACGGGAGATACACTTCATTCTTCATTTCATCGTTAATCACATATATTAGTGTAATTAATTTACTTAATTAAAAAGAGTCTCCAAAATACTGTTTTAATTCCTATCAATCAATACCAGTCCATTTTGTTTTACAGTTTTATATATATATATAAAATTCCCAACCAAAATTTGAAGATTTGTAAGCCTTTTCTGTTTCTTCAGCAAAGAAGTATAAAAAAATTATCCATAGATAAAACAAATGAAACATTTTACTCAGAATTTTATTTATGCAGCTATAGTTGAAGTTTTTAAATTTAAAATTAATACATTTGTTATATGCATTAGCATTATGGCCTAACAAAGTTAAGTGACTTTGATGAATTAATATCTTTATTATCATCAAAAAAGAATCATTTAATTCAAATTTGTCAAAGATATCAGCACCATTATTTGTAAAGTATATATATTTTTATATTTTTTTTAATAATTCAGATGCTTTCTGATTTTTTCAACTGTTAAATCCTCAAAATATGGAGCCATTAAAATTTTTTTCATTTAACTGAAAAAAAGTTAATATGAATATAATTTTAAAAATACTATTCAAAATAAGGACTTATTTTTTCTAAAAAAAAAAAAAAAGAATCACTGTGCTTGATTTTTCGCCGAAATTCTTCACATTAGTTACTTTCAAATTTTACTACTTTCGGATCCCAATGTCCTGTCTCCGCGAATGATATCTGATCGAAAGAATGTGGAGGGATAGAAAGGAGGACGAAATCCCATGGTACAACTGCAGCCACACAGCTGCGTTCTGAGAATTGACTTTCACAGAATGTTCTTTTACCGCCGGAAGGAAAAATATATCATTCCGATAAACATTCAATACATTTGGTATCTTTAAGCTGAAAATACTTTTTTAACATCCAAATGCATGCAACATGATCTATTTGTAAATAAAATAAAAAAAAATAATAGGTCATACAAAATGAATTTAAAATATAATTCATAGCAATTTTTTCCTCAGTTTAGTATATATTTTTTAGTAATGCTATCGCAATACAATTTTTAAAATTTATCATTAATTCAAAATCCCATCAAAAATCATTTAAAAGTTATGACAAAAAAAAGTTAATAGTTTTAAATGTAATCATTATTTTAAAACACATTTTAATCAGCTATTCAGCATAAATGTGTTGAATTTTAAGTGTAAGTAAAAATAGCCTGCAGATAAAATTTTACTTTCAATTCCAGCAACTGTTACATAATTCACAATGATTGACTAAAATGACATAAAATATTATCAACTTCTAAGATAAATTTGAAACTTTAGCAGTTAGTTGATAAAAGAAAATTTTATTCAGTTTTAGGAAAGATTAATTTTACAATAAAAAATCTAGTTAGGCGTCATGTATAAAAATGACCATTGAGCGACACAAATATTTCATTAAAAAATATGAATGCTTATTTATATAAAAGTAAGAGAATTTATGTAACAGAGATATTCTTTGCAACAAATGTAAGTGTTGAAACACAACTATGTAGTGACAAAACAGCATTCCAATTACAGGATTATTTTTTTAGGATTTTAAGTAAGAATAAAATCAATTTTTACTTGAACAACTTCATTCATATGATTGAAATCTATCAAACTATATTTTGTAATAAAAGTATGTCAAACTGTAGGTTGAATTTTTATAAGATGGCAATGTTAATCCATTGTATTATTCTGTTAAATATGTTAGTATTTCTTAAACTAAACAGTTAAAAAATGCTAACATATTCAACAATGACTAATTTACTATTAAACAAGTTACACCTTTTCTTAGAGAAAATATAAATCAAATGTTTTAACTTTATTTTGCTAGTAAATATAGATTTTAAATTGAAATTTCACTCAGAAATATATCATGAATCACATGTATTATTTAAAATATTGAATAAACAGTTAATATAATATTTTATATTATAGCTCAAAAATTGATTTGATTAAAAATAATTTTATTACTTGACTTTTTAAATTATTGATTGATTTTTTACTATTGAGGTAAGACTAGAATACATTAAATTATGAAGCAAATACACTATTTACTGAAGTTCATTCCCTCAAATATTTAAATTGAATAAGAAACTTTTCTAGGAAACAATAAACAAAATTCAATTTATATGATGAAAATTTAATAAACTGTTATTAAATAATTTATTAATAACTTATTGAAAAATATTTAATACAAGAATTTATCTATGAAACTTTTCACTTGTTAATAAATTACTGTTACTAATTTTAATTTATAGTATAGGAATAGTAATTTAGTTAAGTGTATTTAAATAATATAATGATTCTGGTTTATTTATGAAATGTATGTAGAAAAATATAACTCATTTATAGAAAACAAAGTACAATTTTGGCTGATTATGTACAAAAATCTTATAATGAAATTACTTAGAAAATAAAATTTTAAATTCGCAATATTAGATTAAAATCTACCTTATATGCAATAATCAAGATGCACGTTGAAATATACATTATTTTTTAATAGTTTTCTTTTGTGCAGAAGTAACAGTCATTAATATATGTAACAGATTCTACATTAAAGTGGCATAATATAACAGAAATAATAATTATCAAAACTTGAAAGCCCTTTTCTTTGGTTCAAATTACTTGTCGTCTAATAAAAATAATTAAGAAAAATGATAAAATAAGAATTGAAATTAAAAAGACCTAGAATTTGTCATTTAAAATTAAAAAAAGAAAAAAATACAGCACAAAAGCAAGCTATAAGTAAAAAAAAGCGAAAAAAGTATTATATTATTTTATAAGAAATTCCCTTCCAATACGTCATTAACTCCGCCTAGCTCTAAACAAACGCCATTAACCCTTCCTCTTTGCTTGACATCACCTGTAATCAATAAGCAATCTGTATATATTTACGGTGCTATAGCACCATAACAAAATTGCTATCATAATCTTGACATCATATTTGGCAAGGAATTTGGCGTAGAATTGGATCAGTTCTGCTTACGGAAATAACCCCAAAATTATTCTCCATAGAATGGAATACTATTTAGAAACTCAAAATAATATCAAATTTTCATAAGGCCGTATGAGCGACAATGAGGATGAACCGCAACTGAAAATTATACTTTGTTTACTGACCGAAAACATTCAACTTTTAATCGATATCTATTCAAATGTTTCTATTAGCAAAAATATAGCATCTTTGAAAGATCAACTTACAAAAAAAGGTATTCCGTAAGTGAAAGTTCTTTTCCTTTTTAGTCTGTTGAAACGTTCAACCATACGCGTGAAAACGTTAATTTGCATGATTAAAAACACAAAGATGATGACCAAAGAGTCAATATATCTACATCATGTGTTTACATTTAAGTTCTTAAGTAACGCGATATATCATACATTATATTCTTCCATTTGAAAATGGGTAATACGAAAGAAGATTTCAACACTTGCTCAAGTTAAACCTTCTGCTTATATTAGTTTCTGTCGATTTTTGAAAACCAATTCTGGCAAACACAGCCAACCGTTTCAAAACTTTGAAGTACAGTTTATAGACGCGGGTGACACCAGCAATGGTGTCCTATTCTCAGAACTCTAGATAACAATAAATTTAAAAAAGAAATTGTAGATGTATTAATGAATGAATCAGCTTCACTAACTGGTGAATGAGAGTATGTTTCCATAAAAAATTATATTATAATATATATATATATATATATATATATATATATATATATATATATATATATATATATATATATATATATATATATTATTATCACATAATATTTAGAGATCTTCTCTAAAGTCAATTGACTTTTGTGCAGATCTCTAAAAAACTCAGCGAGTTAAATGTTAAGGTCAATAATATTTCCTCTTTTGCCAAGGAATCTGCTGCTTCATTTTCAATAAGGCCAATAAGCGAAGGGATCCATTGTAAATATACATTATGGTTAGAGAAAATCCTTTGCAGCACAGCTAGAATAAAGATCGAAGCACTGTCATCAATACGAGCCTTTGGAGGTGTTGGATAAAGCTACGATTGGCGGTCATGATCCAGATATATTGAAGAACTAATAGATTCAAATCTATAACAGAAAGTCATATTTTTAGTTATTATTAGTCTTTCCATAATATTATACTAGAAAAGTGTTTCTTATAAAGGATATTTAATAGTATAAAGCAAGTGAATAGTATTTTTTTCGGTGATTCAATTAGTAAGCTCTTTACATTGAATTTGTCTTTTTTAACAATTAATTTGATATCTAGTAAATCAAACATTTTATCTGAATCTGTTCCAGAGGATTTCAGTCAGTATTGATAAGAAAGTTATAAAAATTATTGTCTTCTCTTAAAGTAACGTAAAAATGGCGCATTGCCAAAGTCGAATAGGTCATCTTTCCTTTCCATGCATTTATTAATGAAAATGGCATAACTGAACACAACACATCATATCATGACACCTAAAACAATTTCAAATTGTTACGTTTGTTCTCATAAATGCTGAGCAATACATTATATATTTGAGCATTCGATGTCTTCACCACTTCCCAAGTAGCAAAATAGCTTGGCCCAGTATTGGTAATCTTGCCAAGATAACCCGAATAAAGGACCAATGATGAGCGTTAAGTTTTCCCCATTATACAGCATACCAAGATAAACCCAAGAATGGACCTATAATGGGTGCCATGTTTTCCCCAATATTGGGCATGCCAAGAGAAGCCAAGGTCGGTCCTATCATGGGGGCTAAGTTTTTACCAATCTTCCATGATAAGCCATTATTGGTCTTAGATAGGTAGTCAAGTTATTAACCATCTTATGCATGCTAAAATTTTGCCATAATATATCATATGTAGAATTAACTGCAATATGGCATCCTATTTTTCTATGCTGTTTAGTTGCATTTTTTTATCAGGAT
This sequence comes from Latrodectus hesperus, assembly GCA_037975125.1. NCBI lineage: Eukaryota > Metazoa > Arthropoda > Arachnida > Araneae > Theridiidae > Latrodectus > Latrodectus hesperus. Next base: position 119,492,479 of record CM075850.1, on the reverse strand, counting down.
TTTTCTTACTGATTAAGATTAATGTTTTTGAATTTTAATCACTTAGAAACTTCAATAATTGAAGTTCAATAGCAACAGTTTTCAATTTCAATTAATTTTTCAAGAAGTTTCCAATAAATCGCCGTGTTGGTGAGTACGATTTTTCTTACATTTGTAATAACAAATTTTGGAAAGCTTAAAAATTCTTAATCTATTTGAACTTACAATTATAATCAAAATGAAAATATTTCATTTTTATGTTTAGATACATATTATTTTATTTCTTATTTGCAATTGTTTTGTATATTGTTTAACCATGAAACTACCCCAAAATCCGATGTTATTATTATACATATGGTATAACATAAGTATTTATCCACATTTATTTATTCACATAAAAATTTCCAATGAATGTATTTACTGAATATTATTCCAAAAGAACTACTGTTTCGATTTTTTTGGCTTCATAACACGATGCCTCTGGAATTCATTGTTTTATTTTCTGTGATGTAATTATGTATGTAATATAACTCTACTGCGTTTTATACTATCTAAATATTAGTGTTTTCCATTTGATTTATTCATATACTTATGTAAATTTATAGTTTACATTTGACATAAAAAGTCGATTTGAAAAAGTTGCTAATATTTGTAAGTTTGTTTTCTCTAACATTTGTATTAAAGTTTGGTTACCATGAAAATTTTTATTTTTTAAACATTTATCTATTTTAAGAATTTTATTCAACAGCTTTAAGTTTCATAGTGTTACAATTTATTTGGCTTCACTACACTATTCCTTGGAATTTATTTTTTCTAATATCTTCATTGCAGTTATGTACGGGGAGTATATTCCCTATTTTTAGACTGTGTTTTTAACATCTTAATGCAAATAGTTTCATTTCGACATACTTCTTCAGTAAAATTATGTTTTTCATTTAAAATTTTGGTTAGAGATTTCTTTCGCAAAACATTTGTTTGCTGAGTTAATTATTGGTAAACTACTCATATATATTTTGGTACAATTGATAAATTTTTTAATCTTTAGACTCCAATTTTTTGTTTCTTGTATGTATTAAAAACTAGCTTGAAAGCTTAAAGCTTAAAGTAATATACTTGTTTCATTATGCAGGGAAATTCAATTTATTTAAATCTAATGTATAAGTATCAAAAAATGTATTTAAAAATCAGCTTACTTAATTTTATTTATATAAAGTACTAAAAACTCTCAGTGGATAAGCAAAATGTTAAAAAAATTTTTTAACTCATTTGTGTCATCAATAAGTTATACATCATTGTAGCTTTTTAAATTGTTGACCACACACATATTTTTTTCAATTTTTATATTTTATTTATTAAGAATTATGTGAAATAGATAATTCAACATGTTTACATTAACTATGAAGTTATTCTAAAATTCAATATATTACATCATTAACTTATTTCAATGTTAATTTCCAGCATAAATGTTTTCAAACAGTAGGCTTATTTGTCTTTAACTTACTAAGTTTCACTGCATTTTAGTATGCATGAAATGTGAAAAGTTGTAAACAAAAATATTCTAAGTATGGCTTGCCATAGTGTAGAATTGTACTTTGGGAAATACAAATGGTGGAATGTCAAAGATAAAATTCATGTTGCTTTTGATGAGAAATTAAAAGCAAGTTCTAATTTATAGAAACTACATGCCATATATGCAAGTTGTTATACTTTGCTTACAATCATGGCTTCATTTTTATTCCAGGGCCATGGGAACAAAGTAGCTTTTCCTCTTTTATAGTGGTTCTGTTGCCCTTATAAATTCTCAATTCATTATTTACTGATGCACTCAGTCCCTGCTATTTTTAGTCTTTTAAAAGTGTAATAGTCATTTAAGTAAGTAAAGTGCTTGAATAACATAAAGCAAATTTTTAACTAACTAGCAAATAAAATTATTAATACTAATAGATAAACAAGATCAGCAAGCATTTCGTTAAATAAAATTATCTAAAACTAAAGAAATTTATCTAGGTTATGACTTTGCTTGAATATACTTTAAAAAATTTCAATTTTTTTTCTTTTTTTTACATTTTTATATTAATATTTATGTTGCTTATGTATTTTCTAAGTAAATGATTTTAGTCACTGCATAATATTGAGTACCCCAGAAATTATATGTGGCATTCTTTCTTAAAACCTGAATACTCCATTTTTTTTTAAAAAAATATTGGCCCTAAATTATCACTTATATGTTTAAAGACATAAAAATTTTAATTCTTATTTTACAATTTTTTTTTTCTATATTTTTCATAATTTTCATCAAATAAGTAGTGCAAACTTACAAGTCTTGAATCTTCTATCTAAACTACTTACATGGAAATGAGCTTTCAACATGTTTGATCAAAAATATAATGTTTTTAAAATGATCAGGTTTATATATATGTATATATATAATACAGTGGCGCACGGTAGGTTTTCGTGCAGGGTGGGCAGAGAACAACAGCAATAATAATGAAACCATAAAAATGTACATTAATCACTTCTCTAACTTTTTATTCATTTTTACACAAAACGAATAGGTCCATCCGTATGAATAACAAAATCATCAATTACATGATCAAAAAACTCTGCTTTTGACTGTAATAAGTGTAACATTTCTTTTTCTATTGTTATCAGAGGTGAATTGTTTAATATATCCTGGATCATTGTATTGCGTGCATAATTTTTTACTCTTTTCAATGCTGAAAATAATCTTTCCACGGAAGCAGTTGAAAATGGAATTGTACAAATTAAATGTGCCAATTTATTTACTTCGCTTAGGGCATCTGTCAAATCATTCCGCATTATATGCTGAATAAGTTTCGATAAATTCATTTCGTGGTATGACTCACTACGATAAAGAACACATTATTCATTGGTTAGCTTTACAAAATCGAAATATTTTGCATAAGTGTTTTTTAACGAATTAAGGCAGTCATCCAGAAATTTACATTGATATTTCTTTAAAAAATTGAAATTCAATAGCTCAAAAAATTTGAGCGAATTTAATTTTTTAAAACGGACATCTAACTGAATATAAATAATATCCGTTATTTCATAATATAAATTTTGTTTGTCTACATAAAATGTTGGTCTTTATTTCAGTTTCATAAATTTACACGAAGTTTTTTTTTTAATTATATAATTATCTATTACTAAAATTTTCGATTAGAGGTTCCAGAAAATGCAGTTGCAGTTCTTAGATGGGTTACTAAAATGTCATCATACTTACTAATTAAAGTTATTAATTCTATATATTTTCCTCGATTAAGGGAATTTATATTCCCATTGTGTCCACGAAATGCATCTTCTTGTTTTGCTAAGTAACAAACTACATCTATTAATCTCTTGAGAATATTTCTGTTTCTTGTTACTTTTTGATTGTGTTGAACAATCGATGAAGCCTTTTGATGATTTAATATTAAATCTATCCTGACGGTACCAAATGTTTTTAATAGTATTTCAGCAGTTATGTGAGATTGTGTTTTTTCTTGTTCCTTTGTAGCTTCGCGTAGAGATGATTTAAATCACTGTAGCCTTGTTTTGTCCAAATATTCTTATCCTTTTCAATTACAACAAAAAGTAAACATTGCCAACAGTACAACCTATTCAATTCAATATAACCAGTTAACTATTTAAATTTTTAAACAAAAATAGATTTTTGAAAATGTCGCACACACTGTTGTCCTTTAATCTTAACGTTTTGCGATAGAATAATATCCGACATCAGTCTACTTAATTTAACTATTTCGTTTTTTGTAGTAATGTCTCTTCTCGAAAATGGATTTTCCAATAAATCTTTTATTATTGAGACATTTGAGTTCTCCATTCTAAAGTGGGATATTTAACAGGAATATAAGTTAAAAGAATACAATAAATAAAATGTTTGCCTTCGAGCAGTCTAGGTACAACAATAAAAATAACTAAACTTATGAGAATTCTACTATCACTGAAGCAAAAAATCATTTCGTGTTGTATTGTGTCATATCGGCTGCGAAATAGCAACGCTTCGGGATTCCACGAAAAACTTATATTTTCAGCAAACGTAGGCAAAACAAATACAAAACACGCCTCCCGCCGCTGCTGTGGCTCATCAGGATGCTCATTGGTGCCGACAAACGGAACGTCTATTCCACGTGCAGAGGATTTCTCTGCACGCATGCACAATAGAACGAAGTTTCTTGTTCGGTCAGTGGATTAAATAATATTTATTAAATTAATAAATATAATTTAATCCACATCAACAATTAATATTAATTGTTTTTAACATTTGGAAATCATATATTCTGTGACAAACATCTTGACAATTTTTAAAAACAAAACCAGGGATATGGTGTTACATATATAACTTATACAGGGTGGTTAAAATTAAACGCACAGTACTTAGAGGCTCATAGCTCTGGTTCTACTGAACGGATCCGAATGAAATTTAAAATATACGTTATGTAGAACATTCGCTCGAGGTTTTTGCAATAAAAAAGGTTAAAATTTTTCGCCAATAGATGGCGCTGTAATGACGTAAGAAGAAAGATAACACTAAAAATTCAAAGAATAAAGGAAGGTTTATTGAATTACACACCCGTATGCTCTACGTGCATACTTTGTCGGTCAACAATATGCTGAAAGAGCACGATCGCGTGTTCAACGACCGCACGCAACATATCGGGATGAATTAGTGAGACGTGGCGTACGATAGACGCTTTCAACTCTGCTTCATTAGTTACACTTCCTTGATAGACGCGATCTTTGAGAAAACCCCACAGCCAGAAGTCGCAAGGGTTTAGATCTGGTGACCTTGCTGGCCAGGCAATGGGGAAAGTCCGCGAGATGACGCGTTCATCAGGGAAGTGAGCTTGAATCACAGTCTTCGCACGTCGCGACGTATGAGCAGTTGCTCCATCTTGCATGAAGACTGTGGTGGCCAAACAGCCTCGTTGCCTTAACGCCGGGACAACATGTTTTTCCATGAGTCTAGCGTAGCGGTCACTGTTGATGGTACACCGAACAAACCCGTTCCCTCTAACTTCCTCGAAGAAGTACGGGCCTAAAATGAAGTTCGCCGTGAAGCCACACCATGCGATGACGTATGGGGAATGTAGCGGCTGTTGTTGCATGGCATGAGGATTGGTGGAACCCCATATGCGGCAGTTCAGCGTGTTCACAGCACCATGTAAATGAAAATGAGCCTCGTCTGTCCAAGATATGCCATTTGTCATCCACTTGCATCCTCGCCAGAAAAGACAAGGAAAAATCCAGACGTGCAGAGTGGTCGTGAGGTTTCAACTGTTGCACGAAATGCATCTTGTACGGGTAGAGCTTCAAAATTTTGCGTAAAATCATACGCACAGTTGCCCATGGAATATTCAGTGTTCGTGCTATTGAGCGGCCACTTACAGACACATTGGAAGAACTTGCAGCTGCAGCAGCTGTTGCAATTGCAACTTCATCTACAGTTGCCGGCCGTGTTGCACGTCATCCTCTTCCTGGAGCAACATCTAGGTAACCGGTTTCTTCAAATTTCCGAATCATGCGTTTAACGGCACTGTTGGACATGGGGCCTCTTCTTAAGTTTTTCATCCGCCGATAAGCACGGAGAGCTGCCGAAGCATTGCTCTCATTCTGATAAAACAGTTTTACGATCAGTGCGCGTTCCTTCTTGTTCAGCGGCATGTTCACTGCGGACGAATGATTCCTTTCAACCATGCATCTCTCTTTTATATACAGAATACAGTCGCTATTCATTTGCATATGGTTTTCGCAGTACAGCGCCATCTATTGGCGAGAATTTTAACCTTTTTTATTGCAAAATCCTCGAGCGCATGTTCTACATAACGTATATTTTAAATTTCATTCGGATCCGTTCAGTAAAACCGGATCTATGAGCCTCTGAGTACTGTGCGTTTAATTTTAACCACCCTGTATACTGTCTGTAAGACACAATGAATGGTAAAATTTGGACTGTTCAGTTAAAATTCGTTTCTTTTTTGTCTAACAAAAAAAAATTGTATATTTCAGCGAAATATTTCTATAAATATTATACATCACCTAAATTACTTAACCACACTAAAACATTTCCCGTTATATTGATGAAATACTTCCTTTATATTTCTATGAAAATAAAATGTTACAATATATAAATTTAAACATTAACCGTCTGCCAAATAGTATGGCCAGTTAATCAGTTAAAAAACAAAAGCGCTTTAGCACGTAAGTCCCCGCTCTAATACAGCGCTTAATAAACAGTACCTTCGGAAGATTCTGAATGCCAAGTGCAGGAAGAATAGCTGCTTTTGCCCCAGTGCTATAGTATGTTGTGCTTCTTCAGTAGCCCATACATATAAAGCGTGATATTCCTATTAGTGCGCTGTGTGTACACATCAAAACTCCTATGTTCGTTTGCTTTTGAATGCGCTACGTGGTGCAGCATCTAGTACCACATGTACTGCGGGAATACAAACAAGCAAATCAACATATTATTTGAATATATTATAAACAATATTTATTATATACCATATACAGATATAATATAATGCTTAGGTTTGATTATCTTCATTAACAAGTACTAATGTTTATATTTAAAAGTGAGTATGAGATTGTACAGAAACTATTGTATTTAATGGATCATAGCTAAAGTAACTCTTTAAAATGAAATTTTACAAGAATCATATTTTACATTTTCTAAATAAATAAAATCAGTTAATCAGCTATGTTTGGGAGGAATTCTAAGAAGTTGTTTTGTGCAAATGGCTCTTCAGGTTCCTAGAATCATCCATGTTAAGGCTAGCCTTAACATGGATGATGTCAGCATCTTTTTCACCAAAGCAAACTCAAAATCTAAATCCCACGGAATATCTGTTGGTAAAATTGTCTCAAATTACACCTGTATGCTAATGGCTGTGAAGGAGGCTTTGAATATTTACTACTCCAAAGCGATCCAAAATTCCAATGGACTTTTATTATTCTTGGATTTTAGACCTATCTTCCAAGTCATTTAGAGGGCCAACACGATATCATCCGCATTTTTCAATGGATACCAGTGCGTGTCCACATGATCCGATAACGGTAACAGCAGCCGTGTGCCAAAATCTTTACTATGATTTAATAATTCCCCCTAATATTTTTGGCGATTTAGAAAATGTAAAGTAAAGAACATATAATATTCGAAAGAGAAAATTCAACTCTCACTCATTCTAAAAATCATTTTCCCCTTCTATGCACTCTGCATGACATGAAGCAGCGCTCCTCTGATTTAAAGAATTCGAATACAATCGGCGAAAACGAATCTGAAATTAGCCTTTTTCCACAGAGTGGCCCCCTCACCACTCGTGGCTGGTTTCTAAAAATAGATCCGGTGTTTCTCAACGGGTCGAAGGTCAGCGCATTCGAACTGATAAGGTTTCCATTTTCTGATAAATATAATCTTGTCACAAGGTTTATATATTCATCAGAAAAGGGAAACGAAGCTCAGGTATTTGCATGGTACTGACATAAATATAATTTTTCTATGAAAATAATTTCATTATGAAGAAAAATTTAAATATACTAATTACAGTTGTGAATGTTAAAATTTTATTTAAAGTTTAATGATTCATTTTAAAATCAAGTTTGATCGAATTAAATTAATTTTACAAAGTTATTTTTTAACGTTCTTCAAAAATGATGTAACCTTTATTATTTTATTTACATAAAAACATAGTTTTTAAAACTAAGATTTTCCATTTTTTGTCGATCATTTATAAAATTGTATAAGTATTTAAAATGATAATTCTACTAGCAAGCTATTCAATTTTTAAATTAAAATTAGATTTAATGTAAAATTAATTAAAAACTTAGGGATCACAAGGATTAAATATTCTTAAGTAATATGGTTTTGTTAAAAGCGATGAACTTGGTTTGAAAATTTTGACTTTTAAAAATCTTGATTTTTGGAACAAAAAAAAAAAAATATCGAATTTTATTTTCTGTCTAGCATGTATTCATTACATTTACTTATTTAAAAACCCAATTTTAATTATTACAATTTATAATATAAACCTGTTTTAGCTTAAGAGAATATCATTCTGGAGGAATATAATGAAATTGGGCATAATTATTGTAAAAAATTATGCCCGATTTATGCCGATTCTGCATTGTAAAAAATTAAAAAGATCTTATTGTATAAATTATTGAATCAAAAAGAAAATATACCATTGCGTAAAACAATATGAAAATAATAAACAATATGAAAAAACAAAAACAAACTCTTTTGAATAAAAAAATAAATATTTTAAAATCGTAAGAACGTCCTATTAAAAATTTAAAAAAGTAGACATTCTTCATTGGTAAAGTAAACACTGAGAAATTTGCTCATAATCGTGAGCTAAGAATTTTAAAACTCTTGTCTAGTATGAATACCTGTATTGGTTTGTTTGTCCTTAAACGTATCTTTTTTTTTTACACGAGGTCTAATTAGATCGGGAACAACAATTAATAGTCTAATTACAAATTTACATGTTTTAGCTGAGAATATTTATGATTTTATTATAAAAAATATATAAGTATATAATTCAATGCTCCAAAGATATTAAATCTTAAACTCCTTCGAAGCTTTTAACTTGCATAATCTAGTATGGTGAAGATGTTATTAAAATTATGAGTGTACAAACAATTTTTACTATTTCAACGTCAATTGTTAGCTGTGAACGTTCGTTCAGTAAATTAAAATTAATTCTGACATATACGATCAACCATGGGACAAAATTATTGGAGTGACTTAGCATTTTTAAGTGGTGAATTTGAAAAAATTGAAGTGATCAACACTGATGAAGTAATTAATCAATTTCCTCATTAATGGCAAATGAAATGTATGCATGACTAATTAATTTATCCTAACTCACTGTTATTTATAAATACATTTAATCTATATATAATAAATATTAACACCATTCACTGCTGAAAAATATACATTTTTGAAAATAATTATATTAATATGTAAAATAATCTTTTTAAATTATTTATAAATTATAGCAAGTCTTATTATTCTCCTGTCACATTTCTGAATCCAATTCTAGAGTTATGATTGTTTTTTATTCGATTTTTATTGTTTCAAATTTAAAAGCATAACCTAAATCTTCAAAACTATCAAAACTACAGCTTGAATTATTTTAAAGAAAGTGCTTTTATTATTGCATTATAAAATCTCCTTATTGTATTAACAAAAAATTGTATTTAATATTTGTAAATAATATAATTCTTGCAAATAATTGTAAATATGTTAATAATTGTAAAATTGTAAATAATATTAACAAATAATTTAATTTTAATTAAATGTAGTTAATACAGAGATGCCGTTTATTACGATTTTTCCATATTTAGTATGGATTTCTACTCTTCGTTAGAGAGCTACGATGATCTAAACGAAATGACGGAAAATAGATTTCTCTCTCGATTTCTAATAATAATCTTTTTTTTGTCATGTACGATTATATTATTATTATTGTATCATAGCGATTAAAGTTTGTGAAGGTTACAAATAAATTACTAATTTAGTGTTGAAATTGGATTAAGAAAAATATGAATTATATTTCAGACTCAAAATTGTGTTATCCGAGAGAATTTTCTCAAACAGAAATCAGTTTGGCTATGAAAGCTAAAACACAAAATTTGTGATTGATTGTCATTTATTTCTATTTATCATGTCATTTATTTATTCTCAGTTAACAGATCAGTATGCTATGTTAGTTTTAAATAAAAAGAATTTTTCTTTTCAATATCAGTGTTTTCTTTTTCCTGTAATTATATAAAAATCTGTGCTGTAAAGATCTCTGAGGTAAGGCATTTAAATTTAAAAGAATGGTTTACTTTCTTAATTATTTCTTTTTATATTTATATTTATTATGATTAGATGATCATTTTACTTTTATTTTTTAACATAGGTTGCATTAAAAGGATTAATTTTATGCACATAAGTGTATTTTTAATGTAAAGCACGTGTTACTGAAAAAGTTACTAAAATTTTTTGAAAAGGTTACTGAAAGTACTGAAAATATGTCCGATTAGTACCAAATAATTGTAATTATAATTACTATTAACAAGTAAATACAGGTAATATTTATAAAATTGGATTAAATATAAATTTAATACTTTGTGTAAAATAAGAATTATAAAGTTATGTAAAACATTTTTACTTTTAAAAAATTCATAATTATGTTAATTACTTGCGATGTAAATTTTACTGGGAAACAACTAGAATGCATGTATTCAAAATTTGTAAATCTTTTGCATTAATTGACGTAATTTTTCTATCAATCTGTAATCACTTGTAAAAAAAATAAATAAATTCCATGTTAATAAGATTCAGCATAGAATATTATATAAATAATTTGAGATTGTCAATATGTTTTAAAATTCATCAGTATTATTTTAAATACAATGATTTCATAAACTTCACTTATCTGTAATCGTAGTTTATGTGTAAAAAATAATTTCATAATCATTGATGTATATTTTATTAATCATTTTTTATTAGCTCAAAATATGATTTTTTAAAGCATGAAATACAAAGTGAATGTTTTAAATTAATTACTTACTTTTATTATAATCTTGAAAATGTAAGATTCTATTTAAAACATTGCATTGAATTTTTGAAGTCAGATGTTTAGAATTTCTATGAAATCATTCAGCTGAAATCATTTTCATTTAACCCAATTATTTGTCTCTATTTTTAATCAAAGAATTGTCAAAACTGATGAATGTTGATTTTTCATTTGTTACTTAGTGTTATTTATTGTAATGTGTATGTATGTATGTATATATATATATATATATATATATATATATATATATATATATATATATATATATATATATATATATATATATATATATATATATATATATATATATATATATATATATATATATATATATATATATATATATATATATATATATATATATATATATATATATATATATATATATATATATATATATATATATATATATATATATATATATATATATATATATATATATATATATATATATATATATATATATATATATATATATATATATATATATGTTTTCCTGACTGAGAGGCCATGAGCTGCGAAGCACATGTCCCGATTAGGTGCTCAGCATAACGCAAAACACCCAGTGTTTAGTTCCCAAGCATGCTCATTGTGGGCATAATGTTACAAATAACCATTCTCCCTTTTTTAAAGAGATAAAACTGAAATTAAGTAAAAGATTCCATCATAAAAAATTGTATTAATAATGTTCATTTTTTATGAGTTATTAATTTTTTTATGAGTTATTAATAATATGAATTATAAATGAAAATTGACACTATTATAGGCATTCAAAACCTATTCAAGAGCTTGGCTTGTTATGTTCTGATTGTAAAATTTAATTGTAAAATATTGTAAGTTTAAAAATAGTTATGTTGGATTCTCCTTATTCAAATAATTAATACTGTGAAATAATATTTAAATATGTGAAAATAAGTGTTATGCATGAAGTTTCACCTGATTTATATTGACATATCAACTCAATTTTTTCTGATTTTTACCTGGGCTGTTATTAACATCCTGCTGTTTCTATTTTTGTAATTAAATTGAATCAGTTTAACAATTCTGTTTTTATTTTCATTTTCAGAGTATTACAACAAAGTGAATCTTCACAAAAGGAGAAATTTGTTCCTGAGTACTAATTCGGAAGGTGGACCACAAAAATAAAAGAAAAAACTTGTAAATTAAGAATGTTAAAAAAATTTTGCAAAACATATTTCCAAATGTAAATAAAAGTAGTAGATACTTTTTTTATTTTCAGTATTATCATAAATAAAAAATGTTAATCCCATTAACATTTAGACATTTCACTTGTATATGGCTTTTGTTGTGTTAATTTTTATAAGTAATGAAAAATCTTAATCTGTATCCTTTTGTATCATTTTTCTCAACATATTGTTGCTTGGAGACATTTTACTTATTTATGGCTTTTGTTTTGTTATTTTTATAAGTAATAAAAAATGTTAATCTTTATACTTTTTATCATTTTTCTCAACATCTTGTTGCATGAAGTTAATTGATTTGGAAAATGAAACATTAATTTATATACAAAGAAAATATATATGTGTGTGTGCTTTAAAATAATTCTATAAAATTATCATAAAACAATTGGAAATCTTTTATAGCTTCAAGTTCAGTTTTAGCAATAAAATGACACTTGCTCACACAAGAATGTTTTTTAAAAAAATTATAAATAATGAAATTATGTAATAACAAAATATTTTAAAAACAGAATATAAAAGTTATTTAAATAAAGTTTAGATTATTAAAATAAAACTGTAAAATTTAGATAGCATTGTCAAAAATTATTTAAAATATGAGTTAGTAATTCATATATTTTTTTAATCTTATACAATTAAGAACTAAAAATGCACTTAATGATATTTGACAATTACATGGATAACAATTGTCTTTTAGAATCACAAAAATGTATTCAATATTAATTTGATGAATTTCCAATACTTCCATATTAACTTTAAGAATATATACAATATTAACATGAAAATGAATTCTACATTTATAGAAATAAATAACCATAACCAGCCCTTCTTCTTCTTCTACAGGTTGGGTTTGTATGTCATTGGCACCTCTGCTTTAATCAGCATTTTGTACCACTAACTCCAAATCCAATGTTTCCTAGTTCCAGTTACTCGGGTCACCCACTTTATTAATATAGTCCGATAACCCTTTAATGGAATCTAGATGTAACTCTCTAGTATGGATGATGCCCAAAGAAGTTAATCTAGGGGGGCAAGAGCCTCGCATTCGTAAATGATATGCTTGGCCGTTTCCTCTTGCATATGACATTTCCTGCAGATAGGGTCTTGCTGAAACAGTCCCATTTTATGGAGATGTTTTCTGAAATAGTAGTGCCCAGTTATGAAGCCTACGATTAAACGTATCTTCTGCCTAGAGCATCTTAGAATTTCATAGGAAATCCTCGCTTATGATCTACAGATCATACTTTTAGCGTGGGTTTGACCAGGAGATTTGAGCCAAGCTTCATGCATCTTCCGTTTTTCCCATCTAAGAACATTGGTTTTTGCGGTCTTCAAATATAACCAGCCCTACGTCGGTGAGAGCGGCTAGCGTCGGCCAAACGGCAAAGGGCCGATGGATAACCGTATATGGGCACGTACTGGCAATTAGATGGGCCACATGCGGCCATTATGGCATTGATGGCCACCCGGCGTTGGGCCAACAGCGGACCGTACTGCCGGCCCAGCAGCAATGACGACGACCACTTTATTGACGGAGCAAATACCCAGCAAACACAAAGATGCCGGGCATCCATCGGGCCGCTGCTGTCAGCCGTCTTGGCCAGCAGCGGCCCGCCGCTATTGGCCTCGTCGGCTCCGTCAATAAAGTGGTCGTCGTCATTGCTGCTGGGCCGGCAGTACGGTCCGCTGTTGGCCCAACGCTGGGTGGCCAGCAATGCCGTATTGGCCGTGTGTGGTCCGTATAATTGCCAGCACATGCCCGTATACGGTTATCCGTCGGGCCTTTGCAGTTTGGCCGGCAATGGCCGCATTAACCGACGTGGAGCCAATTATAACTTTGATTTTATTTCTACAGATTAAAATGAAATATTTACCCATTTTTTAATTGCTAAGAATTTATATATTGTAAAGTTACTATTGAAATATATTGGAAATGCATTAAATTGAATCTGCTTTGGTTATTTAGAGATGCCGCTCTCTTCCCATATTATTTCTTAATAAATAATTATATATAAATTAAAACAATTTCAAAAATTTTAATTTTCAACTTTTATTATAATGAGCTTATGAATATTAGTTTATTTTTGTTAAAATTAATTTAAATACATATATATTAATAGTATAACATTAAATATGTTTTTATTTATTAAGAAATAATTATATATCAATTAAAACAATTTCAAAAATTTGAATTTTCAGCTTTTACTGTAATGAGCTAGTAAATATTAGTTTATTTTTGTATAAATAAATATTTATATTAGATTTGATTCTTTTCTAAAATATTTTTTCTAATAGAATTCATTTATATGTTGATTATAATCATGTTTTACCAATTTGTTAAGATTACTTTTGAATTAGCAGTAATTATTTATTTTTATTCAATAAACATTTTAATATATCTTTGAGAAATTTTCACTTCATTGTTAACAGTTCTGTTGTTAAATTTTCAGTTCTGTTGTTAAATTCAGCGGATGAACATATACATAAAATTCTAAGTTAATTATTTTATGATATTTGTTTTATTGTATTTTTGTAAAGCATGCAACACATTTAACTAAACACACATAAACTGAACTTTTTATATTAGATAATTTATATTATATCAATGATATTTTTATTAATGATGGCTCAGAACGAGACAGATCCTGTATAAAATTTTTTTTTATTTACAATCAAAAATCCATTCACATTATTTATTTACAGTATTTTTAATTTAAAAGTTTTCTTCTTTTGTTCCTTCCTCCTTCCCGATCTGGAGCATTTCGAAGCCATACATACTCTTCTATTTTGTGTTGCGAAATGCTAGAATATTCTCTTTGCTGTCGAACACTTACTGAAAATAAAAATCAAATTAAATTAATACAGGTAACATCAATTCAGATTACTTTTTGTAACCTGTAATAAAATAAATTCAGAATTATTTAAAAAAATAATTACAGAAAAGAGAAATCTTTAACAAAGATAATTTTTGTAGTAAATTACTTTTTTCTGTTTGCTTTATATTTATATATGTTAATAAAATTTTTAAGAACAATACAATTTTTCACTAAGAAATAAATCAAGAATTTCTTGTTTAAATAAATGCTGGAAGTTATCCTTTTATATTGAATTGGTGCATAAGTTTTCACTTTAAATTTCAGTGATCAATATTAATTTTGTATTTTCTCTTAACAATGAAAGAAATATTTTAATATTTAAGCTCCTCCTTATTCGCTTATATTTTGGCACTATTTTCTTCTATTATAACAAGTCTAGGCTCTAAGTATTGTATAAATAGTTCGTTTACCAATAGCAAAAAATTTATGAATATCGGACTAGTTGTTGTTAGTTTTACAACAACTATGAATTCTAAGAAAAATGTCAATCTACATAGATAGTTTTAAACAAGTGAATTTTTGATATTAAAAAGGTCTTAACATTTAACAAAGTAAATTATTTTAAGAAAAATAAAATATAATAAATTGCCTTTTTATAGAAAACTCATAAATCAGAAGAAAAAAGATAACATTTCTAATATTTGTTTTTGCATATTAAAACACAACGTCAGAAAATGAATTTCCAGTTCTTACTGCAATAAGCTCATAATGAAGTCATCGAAGTGTTACAGTTCATTTTTATTAAAAAATCGAAATAAAAAATGTATTATATTTATTTGTGTATATTATATATAAATGCATGTAATTTGTCATCTTTTACAAATTTATTGCTCAGCAGATTATTTTTTTCACTAGTTATTTTTATTTGTTTTTTTAGTTAATAATGTTTCTATAAGAAATTTTCGATTCTTTGCTAAATTTTTAGTAGGAAAGTATACTTAAAAAACCAAGTAAATGATTATTTCAAAGTGCCATACTTTCGAAGAATAACCTAAAAAAAATATTTTCCCATTTAAAAAACATTTATATTTTAATTTATAACCAACACACAAGCCAATCATTGCAATAGTTAAAGTAACACAGTCATCAATTCAACAGTAAGGGGTTTGATTCTCATCTTAATTGTGAAATTAGTGATGGAGTACACAATTTTTACTGTAGATATTAGCCCTTGCATGCAAAATATACCAAAAAGTGACAATCTATCAACCAGTTAAAATAAATCAAAGAGAATATTGCAATAAAATTACCAAATAAAGTTTCAAGACTTTAACCTAAAGAAAAATATTTTATTCTTTTTTAAATCAATGACATTTATAATCCCTTACAAAAACAGAAACATCAGAAAATCTATGGATAGTATTCACATTTAAATATGTATAAGTTTAACCACCAAAATATTTCGTTTTTAGCTACTAAATTTAATTATTTTAATTGATTAAGTTTTTGGAAAATTTAAATACAGATACATTTAAGTACACAAATTATTTAATTTAAAATATAAATTTGAGTTGAAAATATTTTTGGCTTCAATGCACATTTATAAATTACAATTTGGAGAAACTTCATGCATAACACTTATTTTCTAGTATTTAGGTATTATTTCTCAGTATTAATTATTTGAATAAGGAGAATCCAACACAACTATTTTTAAACTTACAATATTTTACAATTAAATTTACAGTCAAAGCAAAACAAGCCAAGCACTTGAATAGGTTGTGAATGCCTATAATAATGTCAATTTTCATTCAGAATTAATAACTCATAAAAAAATTACTAATACAATCTTTTATGATGGACTCTTTTACTTAATTTTAGTTTTATCTCTTTAAAAAAGGGGGAATGGTTATTAGTAAATTATGTCCACAATAAGCATGCTTGGGAACTAAACACTGGTGTTTTGCGTTATGCTGAGCACCTAATCAGGACATGTGCTTTGCAGCCCAGGAGCTCTTGGTCAGGAAAATAGGCACTGTAGGCCTTGGCCCATGTGGTCTGTCCTGCCAGAGTTTAGTTTTATAGTTTATATTCATATTGATATTTCAATATACATAAACATTATAATAAATAACATTAAGTAACAAATGAAAAATCAACATTCATCAATTCTGACAATTCTTTGATTAAAAATAGAGACAAATAATTGGGTTATATGAAAACAATTTCAGTTCAATGACTTAATAAAAATTCTAAACATCTGACTTCAAAAATGCAATGTAATGTTTTTAAGCAGAATTTTACATTTTCAAGGTTATAATAGAATGTAATTAATTTATAACATACACTTTGTATTTCATGCTTTTAAAAAATCATTTTGAACTAATAAAAAATGGTTAATAAAATATTCATCAATGATTACCAAATTATTTTTTACACACAACTACAATTACAGATAAGTAAAGTTTATAAAATCATAGTAATTAAAATTAATATTGATGAATTTTAAAACATAAATATAATTTTGAATTATTTATGCAATATTCTATGCAAAATCTTATTAACATGGAAATCTTATTAACATGAAATATTAGCAAAATAGCCATCAATAATAAATATAAGCAATAATTTGTTACTTTACTTTAAAAATATTGTTGTTGTTGTTGCATGCCCCCAAAGGCCAGCAGCGCTAGACCAGGTCCATGACGTTGTACACTCTACAATAATCCAAAACCAGAAGAGGGTCGTCAAACCAAAATCCAAAACCAGAAGAGGGTCGTCAACCAAGTACTGCCTGACAAAAAAATATTACCTATATTTACTAGCTAATAGTATTGATAATTACAATTATTTGTTAATACAAATAATTAAAAAATTGTAACACAAAGAAATAAATTATCTGGCTTGTAATTACCAATGATATTGAAAAATATTAAGGAAAAATTATTTGTATTTATGGTTAGATGTGGTCATTGATCGAGACTACATATAACCAAAAATACCTATTAAAGGTCACTTTCCAGTATAATATATTTATACCAAATGTTATTGATAAAAAAATTTCTATAACAAATTAAAGTTTTGCAAGCAGCCAGAAAAAGGATAAAACATATAAATAAAGAAGACCTAACTATTTCCTTTATGTAATTGGGCAATACTATTTTCTTTTCTAAGTTTTGATCTCATAATCATTTGCAATTCTTGTAGCTGGTCCATCATGTAGAACAGTTGTAAAACACATCCAACATGTTAATAAATGATATATTAATTTTAAAATATTAAATGCTTAACTGATAAATAAGATTAAACTTAACTTCTGTAAAATACACAAATACACAAATTTTCTGTAAAATACACAAATAAAACTCACAACAAAAGAGATATCGAGAAATTAAAAACAGTTAATAAATTTAGAAATTATATATATACATATATGTAAATGTTTGGAGGATTAACCTAATTATGCTTACTATATTAAAACGATAAAATAAAATAAACATGGAGTTTACTAATGCAATATTTTAATTATTTGTTATTATTTAGAAATTGTATAATGAATTTTAGAATTAGAGGTATTTATGAAATCAAAAATAATAAACTTTTTTTTTTAACTATTTCTCATATCATACTCATTTTACTTGTATACCTTACTAATTTACTGTTTAAAATTATGTTTAAGTTCTTTATTTAACTTCAATTCCTTGAAGAGAAAAATCAAAAGTAAATAAAAATAATTCAATCTGACAATATTATATATAGGACAATATTATCATAATCAGACTTTATAAATCGGTAAAGGAAAAAAAATTATGTTTTAATTGTATGTTTATGTGTGTATATATATAAGATTAGATATATCATTTACCCATTATCCGGTCGACTATTTACTATAACAGTAAAACCATTTACATTACTACAAAAGAATCAAGAGATCAAAATGTCAAAAGTATCATCAAATGCTTGAAATGTTAATCACTTTCTCCAAAATATAAAGGAACAAATATTCTAGTTAACTTATATTTTCATTAAAACAAATTGAAATTACTGTTAATTCATACTTCAATTTTTCCATCATAAATAAAAACATAAAATATGGTTTAAATATAATAATGTAAACACAAGAGTAACATCTGACAGCATTCTTTACATGGAAATAGTTAACATGCTACACAACTAATTTATATAATAAAAGTTGTTCCATATGAATATTTTTCATGTGTTAATATTAATTTTTCAACCACATAATTCTAGATGTTTTTTTTATTAATTTGTGGCAATTAATCTGTCAGATTCCTATAGAAATTTTAAAATTTACTATTTTCAAGTTTATACAATTTTTCGAGTTTTAGATGCAATAATATTTCGCTAAGAAATCCACAATGATTTTAATGGTTGACAGGATTATACATAAAAACCAGGTAATATATGCAATAAAATATTTTGTAATATTATGCATTGTACAATTTTTCATTCCTTAAAACAGATCTTTGAGGAGTACACAAAATTTAAAACCACGAATCCTTATAAGACAAAATATTTCGGTCAGTAAAAATTGACTTAAAAATAATAGTAAATAAGAAAGCCTTTTAAAAATAAAATAATTAAAGTTTATATGGAATTCGCACATAATTTTTTGATCAGAAATGCTACAATATCATATATTAATTTATTGAAAGTAAACATCTAAGCGCTTTCAAATAGAATATTTTTAGACTCCATAAACTTGCTTCGTAAAAAACAAAAAATGTAATAAATACGTTTAAACTTTGTAGCAATCGAATTCGATTAAAAAAATTGAGCATTGAAAAATTTATTATACTAATTGATTAAATATAACTAATATATGGAATGAAAAAATGCTTCTGTGCATGATATATTTTTCTATTCCTCACACGGAAATGAAATTATTCTAAAACATACAATAACAAACATTTTCCAATGTTTTTCTTTTGTTGTCACGTTATCAACAGCTTATGAAATTTTCTTAACAAGTAATTAAATAATATTTCAACATAAAACAAATATATTATTCTTGCATCTCATTCATATCCTGATAAAAACAACAATAATAAATGCTTACTTACCTTCACAGACACAACATTCCGCCATTTCACATTAATGGCTGACGCTGACTCAAGCATTTCGCAGTATCTGACGTCATACTGTCACGCGGAATACACAATAAATGTGAAAATTAGATTTCTTTCTGAAAAGTTGTTTTTAAAGAGTTTAAAAAGTAAGAAGTTAAATGAAAATTAATTAACATCACAAAAAAATAGTTATTTGGAAAGAAATAGTCTTTGCCGATAAAATAAAAAATAGCGCTACAACTAATTGTCTTAATTTTGCTGGCCAACAGCTTCAGGGCCAACAATGGCCAAAATCTGTTGGCCCACTACTTATCATCCAGCACCGGCCCGGTTCATTTTGGCCAGCACTCATCCGTGGCCGTAATGGCCGGAGCTGGGCCATCAAACAACCAAGAGCGGCTGGCCGTGGCCAACAGAAAACCGGCTTGGCCAGCAGCGGCCCGGATTTTTGCCGGCAGTTTGTGTTTGCTGGGTAGCGGCAGGACGCTGCTGGCCAAGACGGCTGACAGCAGCGGCCCGATGGATGCCCGGCATCTTTGTGTTTGCTGGGTATTTATTGTGGGAGAGCACCAAAATAGATATCCTTGAAATTCCCATGAACTGTGAAAACGGAGACAACATCTGTGTCTAGTAGATCATTTTATAATTGCTTACTTTATTGACAGGAAGTATTCTGGTTCATGGAAAAGTGTCATCTCCCCCTAGTTTGTTGATTGATTTTTAATTATTACCAGATGTGTGAAAAGCAGTTTGACTTCCTGTGGTATTTGTACTCAAAATTTCTCAAGGGAAACTGGTTACCATTTTGGATGACCGAGTTCCAGTACTCCAGGCACTCACCACAAATTTATTTGCTTTGACCCCTAATGGGGTGTAATTATTAGTCACAGAGAAAGATTTTAATGAGGATATTACAATTATTTCCATTTACCTATCATTTGGTTAATCGTAGAGCCTTGTATTTTCATCTGGTACGGCCAAGCCGTGTGACACTTTTTCATATTCTTTATTTATAAATAAAAATAAAAGGGATTATTTACAAGGAGGGAAACAAAACAAATTTTTTTATATACAGATATCTTGAATGCATATTCTTGAATAATTCATACATTTAGTAGAGTTAATAAGTAGAAAATATTTCTAGATTATTTTAATTATTAAATATACACAAACAGTAAATATTATTTCATAAATTGAAATAAGTAAAAATTTCTTGTTTCCATACACTTGTTCACATATTTTCTAGATTAGATTAGTAATATAAACACTTACACACGTATTTTTAACAATATTTACAGTAATGGTCAGTACAGCTCTGCACATACATTTGGATGCAAGTAGTGATATAAATATTTGAATAGAATTGGAATTTCGCTATACTTATATTTTGGATAAGGAATCAAAATGATTTAAAGAAGGGAAACTGTTTCTTTTCATTTTTATTTATTTATTTACGTTTTGAAACTTAAATTATTTGCAATCTGTGAATTAATAAGGAAAATTTTAAATTTCTTAATTTTAATTGATACTTGAATGGCTATTAATTTAAAGAGGTTTGCAAGTAAGAGTGATAATGCCTTAATTCTAGCTCATTTATTTCGCAATTGCATTAATCTTCCCCACTCAGAGATGGGGAGTTAATAATGCGTGACGAATCACTTGGCTGAAAGGGAAGTTTTCTGGGAAGTTGCTCAACGAGCATTGAATTTAAATTTACAGAATGAGAAACATATAAAAATAAAATCAAGATTTAAAAATTATATATTTCTAAGAATAGCTTTTGGGCGTCGCCCGTTTTCAGGTTCGTTGTAGTTGCATTCTGGTTGGTTACTTATGACAAAATTTGGAATTTGGCTTAAATAATTATAAAAATTTTCCGCTAACTTTATTATGTGCTCTGTAAAGTATTCACTGTTAAATGTGCTGAATATGTTTTCGTTTCTGAAATACGCTGGAGTCATTGTACACATTCTAACGATTTTGTTCTCATGGTGTTGGGGGAGTTTGCAGATCAAAATTTATCAAGAAAGCGTGGGAAAATCTCTTGTTAAAATTTATTCTTTATGCACAAAAATAAACCTATAAATTGCACGGCTATTAGTAATAACAGATGAAGACAAATATCCATCATTATTGATAATAGTTTTTTATAAATTGATTTTTAGTTGTCACAACCCTTTAGTTTCTTTTGCATATTGTAACTACTTATATAATATTATAAACTTGCAAAACAAATTGTATAAATGAAATAATTAAAATTCAGTTAAATAAATAGATACTTATACGTTGGGTTTTATGTGAACTGAGCAAAAAAACTTGGAGATTAAATTATAAGCTGTGCAAATGTTACAAAATAAGGTTTTATTGCATTAACAAGAGATAATATCTTAAATATGAATGAATTGGAGTTTGAGTAATGAGAAATGTTGAAAATATTTATGCCATAGCAAACAATCTGTGATTAGTAACTTTAACATACAAATATTCACAATAAATATATTTAGTTCACAGTAGGGATGGGAAGAAATACCTGTAACAAGTATTTTGTAATCAGTATTTAAATGTAACAACCTGTAATCAGTACCTTTTCTTCCAAATACTCAGTACTTCCAGTAACAAAGCCAGCGTGAGTTCGAGTATCCTCAGACAGTTGCAGGTACAATGTACTTGACCAGTTTCTAAGACAGAGCGAGTACGTGTCTGTTACAAAGTAATCAGCGAGTACGTGAGAAAGTACTTGTTACAAAGTAATCAGCGAGTACGTGAGTACGTGGTTGTTACAAAGTAACAAGCAAGTACGTGAGTACGTGGTTGTTACAAAGTAACAAGCAAGTACGTGAGTACGTGGTTGTTACAAAGTAACAAGCAAGTACGTGAGTATGTGGTTGTTACAAAGTAACAAGCAGGTACGTGAGTACATGGTTGTTACAAAGTAACAAGCAAGTACGTGAGTACGTGGTTGTTACAAAGTAATAAGTGTACTTGATTGAATGTAACAAGTACAGAAGAGCCAATGACAGAGCGAGTACAAGTAACAATGTCATCGATATATCGATACAGACGGACGAATTAGGAGATTGTGTCAGGATTTGGGAAATAAGGGTGGGTAGGAGAAGAGAAATGAGATGCTGGTTTAACTGGAAAATAGAAGATTGATTCTTGGGAATTAGAAAATCTCTTTGGGCTGAAGCAACACCCCTAGAGATGCATGTATTTTAGGAGAGGGTGTTGGCTGGAGAGGGTGCATAATGAATTTCTATTGCGAAATGAAGAAAAAAGCAAGTTCATTTGTTTCGTTTTTGTTAATAAAATAAATGAGTTGGGAAAATGAATAATCGTAGCACATTTATTTAATGGTTATACTTCTGGTTTTAAATATGTCACTTTTTAATATAAGAAAAAAGCCTGATATTCTTGTTATATATTATTCCATATTTATTGACTTATTATTCTTATTATTTTTTTAACTTTTAATTAATTTTAATTAAATTTTTTAAATCTGATTATTGTTTCCAAAATTACTCTATTGGCTTGAACAAAAAGTGAATGGAATTTTTTTTACTATATTTTAGTTTTAAAGATAATTTTTAAAAAAATATTTCTAAAAGTAATTAAATATTTTTTACTTTAAAAATTTTTTCTCTTCAAAAATATTTTTACCATTAAAAATTAGGTAGTTATATAATCACATAAATTGCTGTTCTGAAAATGAGAAAACAAAATTAGGGGAAATTGTTCACGTAAATAAAAATGCATATTTTCAATTCGTATTTAAAATTTAAAATGGTATGATTGGGGGATGATTTTCGGAAACAGGAAAAGATATTTGAAAATAATTAATAACACTGAATTCTGAGAATTTTCTAGAACTTTTTGTATTTCAAATATAGAATTTTACTCTTGAATGTAAGTACCTGTTAAAAAATAAAAAACATTCGCTCATTATTCATAATGAGCTGCATTTAAGCAAATTAATTAAGATGTGTTATATTAAGTAGTTTTATAGAAAAATTAAATTTCGTTTAGAGTTTTAATCAGAAAATACGTATTTCTAGCTTATCTCAAAATAATATAACTGGGAATCAAGCATCTAAATTAAAATGTACGCCAGCACATTAAATTGAGAAAAATTACCTTTATTTTTATAAAACCAAGTTTTCAGTTCAGATTTATGTCGGTAAATTCAGTTTG
The DNA here is from genome assembly GCA_037975125.1 of Latrodectus hesperus. Taxonomy (NCBI): domain Eukaryota; kingdom Metazoa; phylum Arthropoda; class Arachnida; order Araneae; family Theridiidae; genus Latrodectus; species Latrodectus hesperus. The sequence continues at coordinate 119,468,618 of CM075850.1, read as the reverse complement.
AATCGTAAAAAAAAAAAATTACTTTTTGCATAAATTTCTGCACAAAATATAATATAATTCTATTTAAATAAATGAACCGAAATTTATCACAACACAATTTAAAAAATCCTTAAAACATAATAAAGGTAGTTTATTCATTTTAATTATGAACTTCGAAATGAAAAAAAAATTTTTTACTTAAGTCAACTTTTACTTTTTATCTTTATTTATACCATCATGTGTATTTTTTAAATATACAGTTTGATGTAAATAAAATATATGTATTTTAGTTCCTGTATTTTGTATTAAACATTACATTTTACTTAATATTTTTCATTAAAACAACATAACATTTAGATTATTGGTAAAACAGTTTTACATTTTTTGATATTTAATGAATTTCTGTGTGACTATAAAAGTTACTTTATGAATGATGATGATATTCACTTAAAAAGTATTAATACAGTTTTAATTGCAAAGCTACTTTATTTATCCATAAATTAAGATTCAGGAAACTGAAACAAGATATGTGAGTTAATGCAATTTTTATTTTAGAAAACCTAGTTTATCTATTTCATAAAAATATAAACAAATAAACGTCATTTATAAAATAAATAACTATCTATTAGGTATCAAAAAATTTCACTATAATTGTTTCATCAATGTTTAATTATAGAAAAATATAAGAAATTTAATTTGATTTTTGTTAAAAGTAATTGTATATTTCTAAGCAAATTAAAAAAATCTCCTTGTAATTGATTAATCCTCCCACTTTGCGATTCTTTACAAATTATTTGCTAGTTAATTATAAAAATTCATTTATATAATTGGAAAATCTTAGTAAATTAAAACAAAAAAATAAGTTGATGATTTGGTTGAAAAATAGAAATTATATTATCACGACTAATTTAATATTTTAATTAAACTTTGAAAATTACAATCGAATAATTTGAAAATTTACTTAGAACAGATGAAAATTCTAAAAAAAATGTAAAACACAAAAGATTAGGATTTTTTATACTGAAAGAAATATATTTATTAAAATATATAAGTTCAAAATTTTTCACTGAAAAACTGTTTGTTGAGGGAATAACTTATATTTAATTGCTTCACACTAAAAATTAAAATTTTTCAGGAAAAACAAAAATTACTATTATTGAAATGTTGCATTTATAAAAAGAAAATTTTTTATAGATTATTACATCAGCTCTTATTTTAACTTTAACAGGATGCTTATTTTCAAATGATAATTATTTAAATTAACATTAATTATATTAATTAATTTTATGAAATTATACAAAATGTTATATATTTAATTATTAATTTATTACTAATTTAGTTTTTATTTATTCATAACACATGAAAAAATTGTCATTATATTTTAATCAGATAGATGGCAGCACAAAAAATGTAACAAGTACACAAAGTAATCGGTAAAATACTTGTTACTTTAAAAGTAACTGTACTCAGTACGTACCAAGTACAAGAAAAGTAACAAAGTCCCATCCCTAGTTCACAGGTTTAATTCAAAAAATTTATTCCCTCATTACATCTATTCGATTTTGGTAATTAGGAGAATACATATCTAAATTATAGTATTTAATAATACTTATGTATATATATACTTTCAGATATAAAGTATAAATATGCAAATTTTTATTCGTGTAATTTACATGATTATCAGATATAATATAGCAAAAACAATTTTAAATTTAATTGCGGAAAAGTATGGAAAATCATCAGTAAGTACTTAAACTACCATGCAAATTTCAATTTAAATTATCTGATTTCTTTTCATCGCCTTTAAAAGCACATGATGAGTTTTGATGAAATAATTTTATTTAGAGAAAGCACGCAATACTGTTGGTTATATTGCATTTAATTTTTTCTTTTAAAGGTACCAAGTATTAATATTGAAATATCATAACCACTGGTGCCACATGCATTAGTAAAATCATTTTAAAAAAATGAGTTAAACTAACAAGAAAAGTATTCATTTAAGTTCTTGGAATCATGTACTCTTAGATGTAAGATATGATAGATAGTTGTCTATTTTTTGTGTTATGCTACTTATAAATATAAAAATTAAAAACTCTTTTATTTTGAGTTATTTTTACTAATAATAAATGTTTTTGATTTTAATATTTGTAAATTAACATCTATTAATGCCGATGAAATACTTTTAATATTTGAAGTGCAAAAAGACAAAGAATCATTTTTCGAATCTTTTTCCACTATATAATAAGACAATATTATCAGCATAGCAAATATTAGAAATGCACATTGTTGAGAAATTGATTCAGAAATAAATATTTATCATTTATTCTAACAATCATCATAGATTTTCTTTTGCAATCCAATAGATTGGGAAAATTCTAATACTATTTTATCTTCATATTGCACAAAGATTCGTGTACATCAGAATTAAATGTGAATGAAGCAACAAATATTTAAAACTGTATTATACATTACAGTATTAGAAGAGTCATTTTTAAATTCTTGAAAAATTTATAATAATACTCTTGAGTTTAAATTTTATGAAATATCATCAAGTACTGAAACTAACTCCAGTTAACAAGTAATAGTATATAAGATCTATTGTGTAAGTTTATCGAAAATAATCACTATTTCATTTGTCTGATAAACTATATAAATTATAAAAAAGTAAAAACAAAAATTAGTATTTTTGTGAGATATAAGTAGGATAAAATTTATCTTCTAGAAAAGAATTATTCTACATATGTTTACATGCTATTTTCATAATAACAATAATTTTTTCAATGTTAACATATTAACTGAATTTTGTATTGAAAACAGAAATTATGTGCAATGGAAAAACTACGGCATTCATTTACACTTAAAATGTTATTTTATTTAATTAATTATATATATATAATTTCCTTTATCAAAATTTATATCAAAACAGTTTCTGATCCACATTTCGGACATTTAGGAGCAACATCAATCTTCTTTGGTAAAATACCTAAATATTGCATCAACTGCTTAACTTTGTCTTTAATTCCAACAACTAGATATAAAGTTAGAAACGACAAATTCTTGAGTATAGGATGCATTTTTAAAGTAAGAAAATCACCCTATAAAATTATGAGAAAAATCCTAATATAATTAAGAACGAAATATCTTAGAACAAGAAAAAACGCTGCTAAATATACTACGACCAATCACATATAACTCCGTCTATATTAACTCAATCACATTTTCCCCAGGCATCAAAGGCTCCGCCTACAACACATTGTCACACAGCATGATAATCACCTGTCCAGTTAAATGGGTCAGCATGCTGTGACTCCAATCGCTTAGATTTGGCGAAGAAGGCGATAAAATGTGTCATTTGGCGGAGCAAACACGAATACCATAATATCCCCAAATTCCCCATATATCCATAAATAATACCATAATATCCCAACATAATGTGATTTTCATCATGTAACAATAATTTGTAAATTTTGATAAAAATTTTAAGTGTTACTTAAAAGAATAACAAATCCGTCACTTGTGTTTACTTTTCAAAATGGAATGCAAAATAATAATTTTCAAGCATGAAAATTATTTTACTCATGTAAGATGCAACAATACAGGTTTAAATGAAAAAAAATTCGTATTTATTGCAATAATTTAAGATAACTTCCTTCTAATTTAGTAATTCAAAATAAAATTCTTTGTTATCATTATGAGCTATACATAATGTAGACAAACCTATAAGTTAAGACAGGACTTATCTTGGCTTATTAATTGGACGAATTTTGGTAGCAAAGCTGTAGGTTGCCAAGCTTGGCTCTATCTTGGTAACCCACGTTGGTCTTATATAGCGAAATGTAGACCATTCAGGATTTGTCCAATATACTGCCAATACTGTTCCTATAGACCTGACAATCATATCTCTATAATTATGGAGATATGATTGTCAGTTTTGCTGATTTCATCTGGGAATGTTTCTTCATCTACAGACGGGATTATTATAACGAAGAAATATTCATTAGGTATTTTGATTTTCACCATAAATAAATTCTCAAGGATTACATTTTGGATGCTTTTTTTATAGTCAGTTTCTAAGAAGTACATTAATCGAATTAGAGAAATCACGTCTAAAATTTGGAAGACAATCTAATTGAAATTGTCCTTTAAATGCTTATTAAAATATACGTGGCTCAAAAGAATAATTTCAGAATCCTACGAAATATCAACTTTTGAACATGCCAGTTAATATACATCTATATAAATCACACACGCATATTTTTTCAGCGCTAATAAATCATATTGGCTCAGAATATTTGTACTCAAATGTACAACTACTCGAATTATTTTATTTGTTTCAATAACGTATTCTGTGCAAGTAATTTTTTTCAGTAGTAATAGTAGTATTAATAAGACAGAAACAGTTTTGGAGCTTTATGCTCGTAGGCTTATAGCTCGCATTGAGTAAAATTGAGTTTCTTCACAAGACTCGTCAAAAATTTAGAACACCATTTTGGAACTTTCACAACAATCGTCTAACTACATACATTAGAATTTTAATTTTCGTATTTATAAAATTGTTTTCTTTTTCAGGAACAACTAGTTTATTAATTAAATTTTCAGATGCCACTAATTAAATTTTTTCAGAAAAAGTAGTTTAGTAAATAATATAGTTCTTTAGAGCAATATTATTTAAATTAGAAAAATATTTTAGGGATAGGAAGAAATACCTGTAACCAGTATTTTGTAATCAGTATTTGAATGTAACAAGCTGTAATCAGTACTTTTTTTCCCAAATACTTAAGGCCTGTTTACACGTTCCGAGTTTCTCGTCCGAACTTCTCGGAACCCGTTGCCATCGCGAAATCGGAGTGTGTAAACACGTTCTCGGATGTCGAGCTCCGATCTCGGAGAGAAGTAAAACATGTTCTACTTTTCCATCCGAGATTTTCGTCCACAGCCAATCAGCTTTAGGGAAGAGTGACGTCATCGAAGAACACGAAAATCGAATTTTTCAACCCGAAGAATTTTTTCGTCAAACAGTTGTTTTCTTTGTGGGACATTGACAAAATGAATTGGGCAAAAGAAGATATCGAAATTCTAATTGAAGAATATAAAGGGTAGCCATATTTATGGAATGTAAATTCTGTTGATTATCACAAGAATTTCAGAAACAAAGGATACGTAGAGCTGTCTGCTGTATTAAATATATCATCAGACGAAATTAAAAAAAAATTAATTTAAGCCTATTCTTATGTGAACAAAAATATTTTCTTCTATTAAAAAATTAATAAATAAGATTTAAATTATTTTAATTAATCTGCATTTTCTGATGAGATAACTTTAATTAACACTGTTCTACTCCCATACATTTTAAGGAATTCAAAATGATGTAAATAACTTAAATCTTTTAAACAGGTTAATGAAAATAAAAATAAAAATGAAAATAGTGAATCACATTATTCCAATGATTTGATAAAAAAAATATTTGGCTTTAAAATAGTTTTTATCAAAGCATTAACAAGAACTCTCTAGAAAAAAGTTATGATTTGAAAACCAATGAAAATCTTTTGTTTGCAAATTATTGTCATTTCTATGATTTTTCTGTTTCTTTCTTAAACTAAAAAATCATTTTTATTAGAATAATTAAATATTAAGAAGTCAACAAGTCTAATAAAAATTTTCCCTTATTCTAATCAAATTTTTTTTATAAGCAGCAATTGTTCCATGCAGATATAATTGAAAAAACTAAATACATTAAGAACATTATTGGCTTTATCAATTTTGTTAACAGAATATTATTATTTAATTAAGTTTAATATAAAGGCATAACTTTTTTGTCCCATTTAATTTAATGGAGAAAAATATTGCTTAATTTAGTAATACATACATTATTATGATTCAAATGGCCTCACTGAAATATTTTTTGATATCTTTGTAAAAATTGACTAGTGTTTTTGTGACAAATTATTAATCCTTTTCCTATAAGCAAATTAATTTTCTTTTAGCTGAAAATAGTCTCTAAAATCTCTTATAAGACCAGTCTTATATCCAGTAGTTTCCTCACATTTATAACACAAGTAATTTCTTTTAAGATGTTAAAAACCTAGATTTTGTATAATCAGCTAGATATTTTAATTAACAGCAAAATCAAAATTCTTAATGTATTCTTCCTATAATTGCATGAGTTACTTTCTGACATCATATCATTTTCCATAATATTGAAAACTTATCAATATAAATGTTTTAATAATAAGTGGGCAAATTATAATATTTTGTGTATTTTTATTTAAGCATTTATATAGTATTCTTTTGATTATATTTTGTATAAAAATACAACTGTGAAGGAACTGAAACATTTTATAAATGTACTGAAAATGTTATAAATATTAATATTTTACTTTAATTAAAGCAAGTTTTAGTTTCAAGATTTTTAATGTTCTCTGCTATTTATTAAAGTAGATACTCCATGTAAAAGAAAGGAAAAATTATAGATATTTCCTTTATATATATAATCTATACATTTCATGAGACTTCTAAGCCTATTTTATTAAGTTTTGAAATTAATGTCTGATTTTATTAAAGTGTTTCATGCGTAATTAAAAAAATAACATTTATATAGATACATTTTTTTCTTAATTTATTTTTCATATTCTGCTGAAATTACAGACATACTGATTTCTGTATTTCAGATTTATTCAAAAATAAATGCAGTTAAGTGTAATGATGAGCTCTCATTGTAAAAGTGTTTACAGTTTTCATTGCAAAAATGATTAATATAGACACATGATGGCAAAAATGTTTAATATAGATTTTAGTCATAATTCAATAAAAACATGTTTTTAAATGAAACCTAATCTTTTTAAAATATCTTTTAATTTACATTAGAATTTTTAGTATCCATATTTGCTTAAATATGTTTAAAATGTCACTCAATAAGAAAGATCTCCTTTTGAATTTTTTTGCTTTGATCTACAATACTAGAAGTTAAAATATCAACAAATTCCTATCACAAAAATTGTTTTGACAATCTATTGTGCTGATTTGACAGTCAAGGTTTAGTCCACACTGATCTATTGTTACTTTTATTTTTATTTTCGATAATAATAAAGCAGCAGCCACTACCGTCATTATTGTTACGATTTTTAATTCCTCATTCATATTCAAAATAGAGATTAAATAAATTGAACGGCAACAAAGGAAGCGAAATAAAACAGCAACAAATGAAAACTAAAAGCGAAACTACGATAAACGTTAAAAAATCGAATCAGAGAAGTCGGAACGTGTAAACACCACTCTCGGATCGATCGGACGAGAAACTCGTTTCTCGGTCTTGATGACGTCATATTGCAAATTCGGACGAGAAACTCGGAACGTGTAAACAGGCCTTTAGTACTTCCAGTAACAAAAGTCAGCGCGAGTTCGAGTCAGGGCCAGTTCGAGCAGTTGCAGGTACAACGTACTTGACCAGTTTCAAAGACAGAACGAGTACGGGAGTACATGCCTGTTACAAAGTAGTCAGCGAGTATGTGCGTACGTGCTTGTTACAAAGTAATAAGTGTACTTGGCTGAATGCAACAAGTACAGAAGAGCCAATGACAGAGCGAGTACAAGTAACAATGTCATCAATATATCGATACAGATGGATGAATTATGAGATTGTGGTTACTTCTTATGGTAGGGAGGCTGGGTGGGAGAAGGGAAATGACAGTTGGTTTAATTGGTAAATAGAAGAGGAATACTTGGGAATTGAAAGATCTCTTTGGATTGGAGAGGGAGATATTATGAATTTATATTACGAAATGTGTTGTTGTTGTTGCTTATCCCCGACTGGCATGAGAGTACCATCACACCAGCCCCATGAATCCAAAAATAGTCAGTCTCTCAAGCACCACCTCCGGTCTCAAATCCATGTCCTCTCTCTCACACCCAATGCACTGAAAAATATGAGATGGGGAGGCCTGAACCAAACGACATTTGTGACACAGAGGGTAGACCTTGTTACCATAGACGTGCAGTAAGCAGGTGGCCACTTCGCAGTCTTGTCAAATCCGTTTGACTGCGTCTCTTGTGTTTACCCACTTGTGCGGAACCAGGATGTTTGCATGTGTACCATTCGTGGGTAGGAATGGTATCCCTAAAAGTAGCCATCCTAACTATATTACGAAATAAAATACGCATGTATATTTGTTTCGTTTCGGTTAATAAAATAAATGAGTTGAGAAAACCAAAATAATCGTGGCACATTTATTTAGTGATTATCATTCTTTTTCAAATATATGACGTTTTTTAAATATAAGAAAAGCATGATATTCTTGTTATGTATTTAGCAATATTTTATTAACTTTTATTTTTGTTATTATTTCTTTTAAAAATTTAATTTTATTTTATGAACATATATAACATATTTATTCGAACCTTAAATTAGGTCAGATTTCTTAAATTAAAAAAATATTTAAATTAAATCTGCTTACATACTTTCATTGTTATTTTTACTATGCATAATTTTTATTATAATTCCATATAAACATGTTTATTTTTTATTCAATCATGGTTTAGTTTCACTATATTTTGCTGTAAATATATAGAATTTAAACTTTTAGAAAAAATTTTCTTTTGTATTTTTTACCATACGATTTATTTTTATTCAGATAATGAGAATGTTGATTTAAACCTAATAAAGGTAGTTTATTCATTTTTGTTTAAAGTTTGGAAATGAAGAAAAAATCTTTAATTAAGTTAATTTTTACCTATCTTTATTTATACCCTCATGTGTTACTGTCATGTTTATTTCTTAAATTATGGATTGATGTAAATAAAATATGTGTATTTCTGTTCCTCTATTTCTTATTAAACGTTGTTTCGCAATATTTTACCTTAAAACATTTAGATTATTGGTAAAACTGTTTTATATTTTTTGATAGTTATTGAAATTTTATGCAACTATATCTAATACAAAATGATTATGTTTACTTAAACATTATTAATACAGTTTTAATTGCAAAGCTACTTTCTTTAACCATAAATTGATTAAGTTTCAGGAAACTAAAACAAGATATGTGAGTTAATGCAATTTTTATTTTAGAAAAAACTGGTTTATCTACTACATAAAAATGTAAACAAGTAAACGTCTTTTATAATTAAAAATTACTATCTATTGTACATAAAATTTTTTTACTAAGTTTGTCTCGCTAATGTTTAATTATAGAAAAATAAAGGAAATTAAATTTAAGTTGATTTTTTTGATTAACTGCTGAATTTTTGTAAGCAAACGTAAAATAAAGCCTTCTTTGTAATTGATTAAACCTCCCACTTTACAATTCTTTGCAAAATATTTACCAGTTAATTATAAAAATTCATTTACATAATTGAAAAGTCTTATTAAATTTTAATAAAAAATTAAGCTGATTAGGTTGAAAAATTGAAATTAATTTTATATTTTAATTAACATCGGAAGTAATTGGAAAATTTACTTAGAACAGATATAAATTCTGAAAATAAATGTAAATAATAAAATGTCATGATTTTTATATTGAGTGAATTAAGTTTAAGAAAAATTAAAAATTTAAAATTTTTTTTACAAAAAAAAAAAAAAACGGTTTGTAGATAAATAACTTAAATAACTTATATTTCTTTGCCTCATACTAGAAATTAATGCATTACAAGAAAAACAAAAACTTGCAATTAATGAAATGTTGCATAAATAATAAGAATTATTTTTTATAGATTTTTTTATTAATATTTAAGTGAATGCTTATTTATAAATGATAATAATTTAAATTAACAATAATTATAATTAATAAATTTTATGGTGTTATATAAAATATTATTGGTCTACTTATTTAGTTTTAATTAATTATTAATTTATTTATTATTAATTTAGTTTTTGTTCAATTTATTTATAAAATTTTAGAAACTTTGTCATTATATTTTAATCCGATAGATGGCAGTACAAAACAAATTGTAACAAGTACAAAATGTAATCGATAAAATACTTGTTACATTAAAAGTAACTGTACTCAGTATGTACTAAGTACAGGTAAAGTAACAAGGTCCCATCCCTAAAATATTTGTGAAGTATTTTAAGCTGCTTATTTCTACCAATAAAAGTTTGTGGAATTATTAACGAACTGGTAATTTGATCCATGATCACACCACCCCAGCGGAAGACATTGTCTAGACAGATTTTTTTTTTACTATAAAGCTTCTCAGTTCGACGATCTGTATTTGAAAAATATTAAATCAAGTTTCCATTATAAGAAACTGTAAAGAAACTCGTTTTTGTTTATTGAATATATTGTTGTAGTGTATGATTGGAATTTAGCATTAGTTCATCGTCATTGTAGCTCCATCTATAAATAATTAAAACTAAAAATTTTCCATACTTATTTCTACTAGTGACATTTTACTTATGTTTACGTTTTTAGGTGTATTTACATAAAATAAAATTCGTGATATAAAGTAGATCATTTTATGTTGCAGTAATTAGAGAAGTGGCCACGTGCTGAAATGTGATTTTTACATTAAATGTTGATTAATTTAAAAATTGCATAACATATGTAAAATTATCCAATAATCATATTATTCAGACATTAAAATGTGAATTACGATGTAATTGTTTCGTACTTATGCCACCAAAACATACCAAGAAATTAGATGTTTGTGTAAAATCTTTTTCGAAATTATAGAAATGTTGAAAATTTTTTAGTGATAGAAAACATTGAAAATCATGAAGGAAGAAAAAGTGTAAGTTTATGCATATTTATTTATTTCAGTGTTATGAATTTCTCGAAAAATATTTTTGCTTATTTTACTATGGAAGTAAGTCTGTGATACAAGAACGTATGTTTTAAAACACTTTTCTGTAAAATGAATTATTACAAAAAATTATCTCGTGCAATCTAAGATCTAAATAATTTCATCATATTTCAATCTGTTGAAAAATGTTTGTACATACAATTTGTTCCAATATTTGTTTGACTCATGTTCGGAGTAAGAAAAGTAATAAACATGGGTATGCGTTTTGATTTTATTTTATTGTGAAAATAAGCGTTATGTATCAAATTCTGTATTTCTAAAACAAAATTATTTTGAAAATTTTAATGCTTATTCTAATGAATGTTTACTTATACTTTTATTGTTTTTTCAATGATTTTTTAAAAATTTTAACAATGTTTTTTAAAACTCCATGGCATGACAGTCCATGTGGGCTAAGGCCTACAGTGCCCATAACTGTTTTCATGACTGAGGACCCTGGGGTGCGAAGCATATGTCCCAGTTTGGTGGTCAGCCTAACGTAAGACCCCCAGTGCTTAGTTCCCAAGCATACTTGGTACTCAGTTAATCGACCCACTGAAGGGATGAAAGGCTGAGTCAACCTTGCCCAGCCCGAGGAACGAACCTTGGACCTGTGTCATGGGAGCGTGAAACGCTGCCACTAAGCCACTGGGCTCATGTTTTATTTTATTTTAATTTTTTAAAAGACAGCTAATTTTCTTTGATTTCCATTCCAAAATGTTAGTTGATTTATAGGAATTTTTATATGTATATACTTAAAGTATCGAAATCAATTATTTGATTTTAAGATTAATTTTGTTATAAAAAATAAATTCTTTAGTCATATGACAGTTTATTATTTCATATTGAAATATATTCCATAGGATTTTTAAACTCAGGATTATGTAAATTATTAATATAATTGTTTTATTATAGTATAGTTCTTGAGAGAGAAAATAACATAATTTCTAAATAATTGCCTTGTAATATTAAGAATTCAAGTAATGTGATAATTATAATTCTCTAAAAGTGAAAAGTTTCACTTTTATTATTGAAAGATATTTATATCAATAAAGAGAAATTAAAAAAAAATCTTTTGATGAATAATATGCTCTTACCAATTTGGCTTCTTTTAAGATCTTTTTATTCTTGAAAGATTATAAAAGTGATAATCATTCAAGTTGACCATTTGATGATAAATTTTAGATACATTAGCATGTAATTTTTTAATTATTAGTTGCTTTTAGGGCATTTTATACATTCCTGAAAATTACACTTCTGTATTCTAACTTTAGATATGCAAATTATATTTTTGAATGAGCATGCTTTTGTAGTAGTGATTTATTTTGTAAATGTTGGACAATATTAGTTGATGCTTGCTAGAAAATCACTTTACAATATCTTTTAAAGGTTAAAGATTTATTGTTTTGTAAGTGTTTATTTTATCATATGTTTTTGTTTTGTATTTTTTTAAAATCTTTTTCTTAATAATGATCAGTGATTTTGACATATTGGTAAAAGAAAAATTTCATAAATATGCCAGTATAACGAACCTGTTGTTTTTGTACTTATTTGATTAATAATTTCTAGAATGTATACACCTAAAAAGATTAATGAAAAAATTTAGTAAAAGTAGAATTAAAAATATTTAATAATTTATGCATTTTGTATGAGGGATTTTTAAATATATAGTATAAAATATTAATGTAATAAATAATTGTGTACATTAAAAAGCAAATAAAATAATTTGAGATTAAAAATATTTTGATTGAGTAACTGGTATTTAACCATTATTTTAAAGTTATATTTATTCAAACGATATTGAGGCGCAGCTTGTCCTTATTTGGACCTTGCGCCATTAAACCCAACCAACCAACCAATCATCGAACGATATTGAAGTAAAAAATGCCAAAGTATTATATTTTTTTTCACATTTTTAATGTTTTGGTAAAGCAAAGTGTAAAATCATTAACTTAAGAATAACACCTAAATTATTATAAATCTAATTATTTTAAAATATAAAAAAATATATATCTTTTTATAACTAACAAAAAAGTTTAAAGTACAGAGAATAATCCTTATTAAATTCACCATTGTCAAAATTCATAAAATTGATTAAAAAAAACATTTTCTTTAAAGTACCTTATCATATGTGGCTGACATTTTTTCAAATGTATTCTCAATGTTAAATATTTGTGTAGTTCCTGAAAATTGGAAAACCATTGAATTTTTTATGCTCTTTTGGAAAGTTTGCTAATAGCTTGAAATATCTTTAAATTTTTATTTTTTTCATTGTTTCATTTTTTTAAATATCATTAATTTATGTAATTTTTGTATAAAAATATTTTTTACTAGTTAGTAGAAGAAATTTTAAAATTAACTCATGATGCCTCTACTAGATGGCAGCACTATAAACATTAATGTATTAAACTATATTATCAGTACATTTTATTTTTGATATTATGTAAAACAAAGTAGGATTATTATGGATTTTTTCAACTGTTTTATGCCATTATCTGAGCTTGAGAAAGTCTAATTTTCTAACCTTGTATTAGAATTGCTTGCTAAACATTGGATTGCCCAGAATAAATTAAGTTACCATATTAGGTGAGTCTTTTGGTAATAGTTGAGTAATTAACATTTATTTAACTTTCTTAGAGAATATATAGGCTTTTTTCTTCAAAATTCTAATTTAAGGTTATCCATCTGTAGAGGACATTCAGTGGGATTTTTCAGAAATACATTTTTAATGGATATTAATAAGAATTATAAGAGAATGGAATTTTTAAGGATACCTTTTTTAATGGTTTCCTCATGAATAAAAGTGTGAACTAGAAAATCACTCTAACCTTTTATTCAAAATTTACATTGGAAAAGCTTTGTTAGGAAGTTTGGAGTTAATGGAGTTAATACTACAGGTAACATCATTAAAAAATCTCTCCAAGTATTAGCATTCATTAATAACAGCTATTTTCAAGAAGCAAAAGATATTTAAAAAATATTTTTTACTTCTGGTAAAAAATATATAAAAGATTAAAGGTATTGAGAAAAAAGCAAAATCAGAGAGCCTCATTATTAATCATAATAAAACTGAATATCTGCCTGTTAAGTGTTTGTGTATAATCCCATTGACCTGGAAAATTAGTTCAAATATCAAAAAATCAACACCAAATCATTTCATGTTGTTCATCACATGTATTAAGATTTAAAAACAAAAAGTAGATCATGATTAAACACATTGTGGTATAATTTCCCAATCACAAAATATAAAGTTGTATTAAGTTCACTGTTTTTTTTAACTAATAACTTGAAACATTTTAACTAATAACATTTAACCTCACTTGTTGTTGTTAACTCTGTCCATCAAATAATAAATGAAAATCCGGATAATAAATAATCCTGAATGCAGTCAAAAATAGCTATATTTATTGGAAAATTTTAATGAAATTACTTGTTTGGATGCTTGTTTCCATTTACTTGTGGATACTTGTTTTTCATAAATTTTTAATGCCATTGTTTGTCTGACTTCAAGTGAAGTTTTGTAGCAAATTCCTAAATTCAGTTTAATTACTTTATTTTCCTGTATATAATCTGCAGGCATGAAAAAATGGCATATAATCCTCACCATTTTTTTTACAAAATTGAAAATATATACTGCTGATAATTTGAAGCCAAATAAAATAAAAATATGGTTAAAATGTAATAAATTGTACAGAAAAAAACATAATGAATAAGATCTGTTTGGATCCGCTTTAACGTAAAGTGTGATAAACTGAGATGAAAGAGGGATATTTATCAAGATCTTAAAAGATTCTAGTAAAACTTATCAATGCTTAGTTTTTAATAATTTTTAAAGTGGGGTTAGATATATTTTAAAATAAAATATATTTGTTTTGTTAGTTAAATTAATTTGTTAACCCTTTAATGCATGGTGGTCGCGCCATGAAACCACCAATTTTCGATTTTTTTTTCTTAATTCCTTTTCACGATTTTTCACTTAAATTTTATAGATTTCATATCTTTTACTTTTGAATAATACTAACAGATGGCAGCACCCATAAATTTCAGGTTGGACTCCTTCCAATATGGTGTTATTTAATGTTTATTTTTAACAACACAAAATTTAAATATAAATAATGATAAATATTAGAAATTTTTTCTTCCAATATCATCTTGTCTGTCATAAACAATATAAATGCAGCAGTAATTTAAACTAGATACATAAAAAAACTTTCCTTTTTTGAGGGAAATTCATGGTGGTTGCACCGCGCAACCAGCGCGTAGCTAGAACACATGACTGACGTGAAGAGCAGACTATATAAACAGGCCGACGCTCACTGGCTGTCAAAGGACGGAGTATTTATTATGACTGGGAATTAGAGTGTTTAGGAGTGTGGGCGAGGGGGATTTGAATCATAGGGTCATTTTATTGTAAACAACATGTGGATTTTATATCGCCAGTGAACACGTACTTTCGCTATTTCTGTTTCAGAAAGACTTTTCAGTTTCAGATTTTTTATTTGGGTTGAATGCTGCGTTTGCTCCCAGGCTAGTATGGAAATTTTTATTTAGTAGTATTTTGTTTGTTTTAAATTTAATGTAAATATATATATATATATTATATCGAAAATAGTATTTATGTAAAAGTTTTATTTAAATTTAAAATAATTAATAGCAATATATTTTAACTGTGTGTAAATATTTTCTTCTACTGTTCAAATTGAAAATGCCTCGCAAAGGGCTAGGAATAGCTGAGGCATTGCCTTTATTTGAAGAACTTCCTTCAGATCCAGAATCAGAAATCTCGGTTGATGATAGTGACGAAGAAGAAAATGTGTCATTCACTGCTAACGATAATCTTCAGGTGGAAAGTGATGAAGGATCAGAAGATGCAGACAATATCGATATAAATTTACCTGGTCCTTCCCAAGTAACTCAAATAAATTGGAATAGGAGACAGAAAGTGAAAAAAATCGTGTTTTTCTAGCAACAAAATTATATAAATGTTTAATTTTTCATTTTTCCTTCTCTTTAGTTTGTAAAATATTGTAAAAAAAAATATACTTCATTTTAAATACAAATTATCTAAGAAGTTTGCAATAATCGTCATTTATTGAAAGCGCTCACGAAACAAGGTAAGTTTTTTCCTTTGCTAACTCAGTAAGTTTCAAGGTACTAGACGCGCGCAGGCTGCGCCTTGCGACCACCACCCACAGATAAATGGGTGGATGTAGATTTTTTAAATTCGTATATTATTTGTCGGTGGGATCATAACATTCAATTTTTAGAGTTCTTTGGTTTAAAATTTAAAAAAAAAAGTATTGCGCGCATCAAAGGGTTAATTTCTTTTCTATCACACATGCTTTGTTTTTCATCTTACATTAACTCATTTGTCACCATTTTTTTTTCATTAGCCTTCATTATAGCTTATAGTTTAAAATTTTCTCTGTAAATTAATAGGTTTTGCTTCTACATGACAATATAATAATTTGTATGTTTTCAGAGTGAAATAGCTCAGGTTAAAACAGAATGCAAAATGTTGTTAGCCAATTACAATTGTAATCTTGTTCCGAGGAACTGAATTAGTTTTGCAATTGGACAATGCTGATTCTTGATGAAATAACTCAACCAAGTTGTGGTGCCACTTATTATTTATTTTTTGAAATATAAACTGCTTTTCTTTCAAAACTTTATTGTAAGCTTTTCTGATGAAGAATGTTTTTTATCAGATTATCCGTGATAGTGTATAGTACGTGCAATGAAAGTTTAAACTTTTTTTAAGTCATAATCTGCAGAATATCAATTCAAAAATTCGGTAGGAAAATATGGTATATAGCCCTTAAATAAAAAAAAATAACCATTGAACGACAAATAAATCAAACCCTACAATAGGTCACAAGTTTTCAACCACTGAGCTGCAGTGCTCTTATGTGCCATTATATGCTTAAATGTGCTGCTAACTTATAGAGAAATATTCAGTAAAAATTATGATGCTTTTTTTATTACGAGCAAAGTTTGCTTAAACTAAAGAAAAGTTCATAGTAAGGGAAAACTGTTATTTTACAATTAAATACCATATTTTTACATATAAAAACTGTTTTTATCTTTGATAACTGTGACCTTTCATAAAGTGAAATATTTACGACACATGAAGAAATTTATGTTCCCAGTAAACTACCTTCACCTCTCAATCAAATAATGTATAAAAGAAGTAAAAAAAAATATGAGAATAGTTTTATTTTCCCTTTTTGCATACAAGTGCCAGCAGATCATATGCAGCTTCTTCTTTTAGATCATCCTTTTAGAAATACAAGTGTGCTCGCTAACATTTCGATTTTTTATCGATATATGTATATATTTATGTATGTATATGCATGTTTATGTATGTGTATATGTATACATATATTTACCAGGTGTATGCAAATGAAATGAGACAATTGTATTAAAAAAAGACACAATAAATTTGCAAAAACTGTTAAAATTTCTTTATTTGAAATAATATCCATCACTAGCTACACATTTTTCGCATCTTTCAGGCAATTTTTGAATACCACACCAAAAAAATGATCAGTCCTATGAAGCCAGCCAGTAATCAAGCCAAGATTTGTTGTTTTGGTATGAAGTGAAGTGCTGGTCAACAAATGCGTGTCCCAATGATGCAAATAGATGGTAATCAGAAGGAGCCAAGTCTGGCGAATAAGCTACATGTGTTAACGGCTCCCACTGAGCGCCTTAACGGTGTCCTTGGTAGATTTAGCACGGTGGCTAGGTGCATTGTCATCAAGGAAAATCACTTTGTGGTGCCGTTTCTTGTATTGCTCGCATTTTTCGAGTACAGCATCATTTAAATCGAGTAATTGTTGCTTGTAGCAATCAATATTGAAGGTTTCGCCGGATTTGAGAAGCTCATAATAGATTGGTCCCTCCTGGTTCCAGAAAGCCGAGCTGGCAGCCGAATGGTTAGCGCTCTTGCCTTCGGTTCAACAGTTCGTGGGTTCGAATCCCACCTTGGGCATGGATGTTTGTAGTGGTTCGGAATCCACTTTAAACCGTAAGTCCCGGTCTAATTAGCCCTCGTGTGCAAAAACTGACCGTTGAGCGACAAACAAACAAACTGGTTCCAGAAAATACACAGCATTGTCTTGCAGTTGAAGCGATTCGGCCTTGCGGTCAATTTGTATGGCTGTCCGAGGTCAACATATGATCATTACTCTTGGGATTATCAAAATAAATCCAATTTTCATTGCTAGTCACAATATGGGGAGATGTGACTTGTGTTTGTAGTGAGCAAGCAACACTTTGCACACATTTTTTTCGTTTTTCCTGCTGCCGGTCCGTTAGCTTGTGTGGTGCCTGTCTACCAGCCTTTATTACCTTGCTTATTGTTTTAAGATGATGGCAAACAGTGTTCTGGTCAAGATTCAGTTGTTCTGCAAGATGTTCTTGTGTTTTGCTATCATCTTCATTGAGTAATGCTTACAATTCAGCATTGTCAAATTTTTTGCTGGTCTACCATGCTTCTTGTTTCTCACATCAAAAGTACCATTCTGAAATTCTTAGAACCACCTGTAGTACTGCGCACTCCTCAGAGCATTGCCATCCTTTGCTTCTGCAAAAATTTGATGAGATTTACAGCATTTTTCTTCAGATGGTTATCAAAAATTAATGCTGATCGTAAATCGTGGTTGGAAGGTATATAATTTGACATTTTCAGTACAGTAAAAAAAACACAATGCATGTTGAAACCCGTCCATATGTAAGCTAAATGTGAGTATCAAAAGTTAAACTATAAAAAAACCACAGGTAACGGTTTCGTAATGTTTGTACGTATGCGTGGCGACATCTGTTGGCAATTGTTTCATTTGATATGCATACACCTGGTATATGTATATATATATATGTATAGTATAGTGTATGTGTGTATATATATATATATCTGAAGTATATGTGTGTATGTATGTATACATATATATAGAAGCTTGGCACCCTCTCATCTTCTAGTCTACATCTTTAATGGATACCATCCCGTGTCGCTTTAAAATACAATGAAATGGCAGAAGGATTGGAAAAAGAGAGAACTTCCATGCCAATGAGGCCTCAATAAACATGTCTTGAAGGCCACCACCAGACTACCCACGGTACATAAGAAAGGGTCCTGATACATGGATTGGCTTTGTCGGTGACAGGAGATATCAAGCTGTTTTGGCTCAACTGTGCACTGGACATTTAAAAACCCTTTGATTTTCCAATAGCACCAAGAGCTTCTGAGTTTGCACGAAATACCACATTGATGAGGCCAGTTTCAAACATCTTTTAGACTGCGCTGGTCTACTTCGTGTGGGTCTCCTAAAGGAATCTGGTTTGGCTGTGTTGAAATTAAAAGCGGATGACCTCATGGATCTGATCTGATTTCAGATCAGAGGGATTAGTAAGATGAATATATACACACACACACATATATATATAATATATATATATATATATATATATATATATGTATATATATATGTACTAAGTGTCTTATTATTCAGTAATCCTTTATGCAGTGAATTATTTGTTAAACCATATTATCAATAGACACTTAACAAAATTCCAGGTTCATACTTAGTTAATTAAGTTTATTACTATAAGAATAATACAATTAGAATAATACAATTAATGATATGATTAAATATATTTAGAATAATACAATTAATGATATATTCAGATTAACTTGGACAAATAAGTATACACTTTTACAGATAAATTAGACACAAACAAAAATAGATTAATTTCTTCTAATTTCATAAAAGATTATATTTAATAATAGATGTAATAATAAAATATCTCATAAATAAAGATATATATTCTTTGAAGAAACATAGTAGAGATTTACACTAAAGAAACTTACAAAGTCATTTGGAGACGCCAGGTATCCCACGTGGGCCAGGCTTAACACTTATCGGGAGACCAGAAACTCCTCGTTACTCGGCACATTCCGTTCCTTCTCGAGGGATTTTTCTGCAATCGTGGTACAGCAGCTGTTGGAGTATTGTAAGATGTGGTTCCCTCCTGCAGCCAATCTCCTGAGTATATTCTTCTCTCAGGAACTCGCCTTGCACGGCTATATACTCGACCACTTCCTTTTTTTCGGCAAACTCCCAGTGTCCGGCACTGATCTCACCCCGATTCAGGCTCTCCTCCTTTTTTCGTCAGCTGCACGCGTTCGGGCCCCGGTCTCTCTCCAAGTCTCTCCTTCCTTCCTTCCTCTCCTCGCGCCCAAAACCGGTTCCTGGTCATCTCCTCGCTTCACTTCGCCATGCGCTCTCCACATGAATATACCCGGCGCCCCCTTACAAATAAATCTCTTTGCCAACCACAGGAAAATTAAATTACATTCATTTGTGGTCAGCACAAATACTCCCATCCTCTCAGAAAAAAAATTTTTGAAAAAACATTTTTTTTTATTTAACTTTTATGACAAACTACACAGGGGAGAGGAGTTCAAAATCACACTCACAAAAGACTGAGATAAAGCTATATACAAATTAGAATCGTTTATACATGTTTATCACACAAATATGATCAAATACTATGCCTATGTACATACAGTTCCAGAAAATACTATTTTTCAATTTTCCTCACACTTAATATATATCGAGACACCAGCAACATACTACCAATACTCATTTAGCGGCGTGGTACTACACCATTAACACGTCTCCTGAGGTTATACCTTTGAGTATTATTTGGTCGTAAATAACCTTCGATACCTTCCATATTGGATACCTGTCTTGGAGATTCACACTCAGAAGAGTAAGGTTTGGAATTTGGTTTCTCATCTTGTGTCTCTACTGTTTCTCGCTCTCCAGCCTCGTTTCCGGCTACATTGTCTATTAAACAATTTTGCCTACTGGTCATTGGTGATAAATTTTCGATATGAGCTACTCGTACATATTTCGCATTTCTTGTATGTTGGATCTGTACAACCACCGGTGAGTGTAACCTTATAACTTTGAAGGGGCCTTCATTATGCTTATAGAATTTCCGACAACGGCCCGGTTTAATTGCTGGATTGAACCAGTAAACTAAGTCACCAACCTTTATGTTCTTAACTTTACTGACCTTATCTCTACGCATTTCTCTTTTATTGGCCGCTGCCTCTAAATTGTCTTTCACCTGATGGTATGACGAGTATAATTCCGATAAGAGTGAATTGGCATAATCATAATTATCAGCGTAAGAAAATTGATTTCCTTCTCTTAAAAACTGGTACGGTAAGGAAAACTCCCTCCCAAAGACTAAAAAGGCAGGAGAAAAATTGGTAGACTCATGAACTGCAGTTCTATATGCCAACAGAGCAAAAGGAACTTTTCTGTCCCAGTCAGAGTGCGCGCTATTTACTATGTGACTTAGGGCATTACCTATAGTAGCGTGAGCTCTCTCTATGCATCCGTTAGATTGTGGTCGCCACGCCACCGTGTCAATTTTCTGTATACCTAACGCGCTATAGACCCTTTTCATTCCTTCACTTATTAAATTTATCCCTCTGTCCGAAACAAGTTTACTTGGAGTACCGTAGCGGCAAATGAACTGCATTAGAACGTCCGCTACGATTTCACTACTAGTAGCTGATACTGGAAATGCATCAACCCATCTTGTAAAATAATCTGTGAAAGTGATTAAAAATCTGTTTCCCCTTTCTGTAATCGGCAGAGGACCAACAATATCAATTGCAACCTTTTCGAACGGACCGGAAGGAATAGGTATGCGCTGTAAAGGTGCTGCAATTTTTGGCTTATGGGCTCTTCTTTCTAGACAGCTGGTACATGATTTAACCCAATTGATCGTGTGTGTCAGGAGCTTTGGCCAATAAAACCGTTCTCTTATTTTCATTAAAGTTTTCTTAATCCCTGGGTGACACACTAAGGGGGAGTCATGGTAAATTTGAAATACATTTTTTATTAACGTTTGAGGAATAACATACTTCTGTTTTTCTGGTTTGGGTTGATTTCCTTCTGCGCACATTAATATTCCATTTTTCTCAAAAAATTTCAATTTAAGAGGATGAACCGGTTTTTTCTTTAACAGTGCTTCTCTTATTCGTTGACACTTGGTATCAGTTTCTTGCTCTTTTCTTAGTTGATCAAGAGTGACATTCGATATACCTACACATATCTCAAGCGGGTTGTCATGGAAAAATAGCTGCCCCTCTACGGTCTCCACATGGGAAATATTTCGAGACATAAAATCTGCAATACTGTTTATCTTACCTGGGACATATTTTATTTCAAACTGAAATTGTGACATTGACAAAGTCCAACGAGCAATGCGGCAGAATGAATCTTTCACTTTCATAGAACTAGCTAAAGGGGCATGATCAGTATATATGTAAAATTTACGCCCTAACAAGTACTGCCTAAAATAATTAGTAAAATGTACTATAGCTAAAGCTTCTCTTTCCGTTACTGAATATTTCATTTCTGCTTGATTTAATTTTCTACTACCGAAGGCTACTGGCTTGGGGAAACCTGAACTGTCTAACTGGGCCAACACGCAGCCAATTGCCACATTACTAGCGTCGGTGTAAATATGAAAATCTTTCTCCATATCTGGGAGCTCCAAGCATGGCTCTTGTACGAGGGCCGATTTCAGTTCAAAAAACTCTTTTTCCGCCTCTTTATTCCATTTGAATTTTAATTTTTCTTTAGTTAAATTTGTTAAATTTATCGACCGCTGACTTATATTTGGAATAAATTTTCTATAATAATTTATGCATCCTAAAAAGCTTCTAACTTGTTTCCTGCATTGAGGTATTTGGAAACATTCAATAATTTCAACGTTTTTCTTGTCCGGAAAAACTTTACCTTTACTAACTACAAAACCTAAGTATTTAATTGTATCAGTTAAGAATTTACATTTTTTAGGCTTTAATTTTAATTTATGCTCACGTAATCGATCAAAAACTGCTTGTAATTTAGGAAAATGTTCCTCAACGGTTCTACTAGCAATGATTATATCATCAATGTAAATACCTATATTAAGTGGCTCTAAACCTGATAAAACGACATTCATCAAACGCTGAAACGAATTCGCACTGGTTCTCAATCCAAAAGGCGTACGAGTAAATTGGAATAAGCCCTTATGAGATGTTATTGCCAATTTATGTCTATCCTCTGGGGCGACTACCTGCTGAAAAAATCCACTTGTTAAATCGAGTGTTGAAAAGATTTTACCTACAGCTAACTTGTCAATTGCTTCATTAATGTTTGGCAGTGGGTACGAATCCGGTACTACTTTAGCATTTAACGCCCTAAAATCAGTCACAAGTCTATATTCACCAGAGCTCTTTTTAACTAATAAAACGGGTGCAGAGTAAGCAGAAACCGATGGTTCTAATATGCCAGACTCCAATAAAATATCTATCTGCATATCCATTTCCTTACGTAAATTATAGGGTACTCTATACTGCCTCTTCTTTACTGGATTATTATCCGTCAAAGGTACTTTATGGAGGATTGTATCACATCCAGGAAGTTCTTTAACTGAACTTGCAAAAACATCTTTATTTTTTTCTAAAAATTTCTTTAACTCTTCCTTAACTTCCTCATTTAGATGATCAAATTCAAACGATTTATCCCATTCTAAGTCCGCCTCACAACATTCCCCCCACTTTTCCTCGGACTCTACAAAATTAACTTCCTCCCCAATTTCTGAACTTGATATGACAGCTTCACATGATATCAATTTTGTCGATTTATTCAAATGAATAAATTCACTCGTGGGATTTAACAAAAGAACAGGTATGACATTATTATCGTTATTATTGTGTACCGCGTGGGCAATAAAATAATCTTTTCCATTGTTACATGGTTTAGACACAAAAATTTTTGAATCAATTTTGCCTTTCACATTAACTTGCACCATCGATTGCGAAAATGGGTTAAGGACAGTTTTTCTATTAAGGTAACCATATACTGGTTTATTTTCTTTAACAGTTTGAATCGAAAATACTCTTTCTTTGTTTTGACTCCTATTTAACCAACCAACAGAATTATTGTCAAACGTGATTTTCTTTTCAGCATAATTTATGATACATTTTTGATCTTCAAGAAATTTATGACCCAAAATCATTTGAAAATTGTTAGATATTGGTATCGGTGTTACAAAAAACTGTGTTTTTATTGTTCTCCCTGCTAATTCTAAATCTAAGCTTATTCTTTTGGTTACCTCTACTATCTGATGGGAAATTGTTTTAATGTGAATCGAACATACCTGGGTCTCTATATTATCGGGTACGCTTGACTCTTCTATTAAATTTAAAGATGCTCCTGAATCACATAACGCAAAAATTTTCCTCGCGCAAACTTTTGCTTCTATTATGGGCAAAGTACTTCCTGTTTCATGTACAAAAATTTCGTTTAACTGCACTCGGGGTTCTGTCTCCTGTGATCGTGCTGTCCAGGTCCCCTTATTCAGTTTAAATTTTGACCTGACTCCTTCTTTCTCAAATTGACTCGGCAATCTCTTTTAAAATGCCCTACCTTCCCACATCTGTAGCACTTGATTTGTTTTTTTCGGTTAGTTTCACTTTGGGATTTATCCTTCTCCTCTAACGCGGTAATTTTGCCTGCCAGAATTTGTAGTTGTTCCGTTAATTTTGAACACATTTCCACAAGCTGCATGTTAGCCGCATTTGAGTTATTAGCTTTTAAATGGAAAATTTGCTCGGAATCATGTTGCTCCTGAGCACGCGTGTTCGACGCATACCTACAAGCCTTCCACGCCATTTCTTCACACTTTGCAAATTCCCTAAGCGCTTCTACAGTCTGGGGTTTTTTCACTATTACTCCTCGTAAAATTTCTGGGTGAAGATTTGTCATCAGCATATTGAGTAACACATTTTTCCTTTGAGCTTCAGAGATTTCAGGATTTGATACACCGAATTCCAACAACTTACTTTTCTGAGTAGCTCTAGCAATGTAACGTTCAACCGGCATGTCTTCCGGCTGTCGGAATGACATAAAGTCGACTAATGCATCGTTTGGAGAAATTTTATTGCCGAAATTTTTTATTAATAGCTCTTTTAAATCCTCATAATTTTTAATTTCCTCTTTAAATTCAACAAAACAATCCCTAGCTTCGTCGTAAAGTCGGTCTTTAAGAGCATAGAATTTTTCCTGCGAGCTCCACGACCACTGACTCGCCGCGTCATCTAAGCGATCGAGAAATTCACTTAACGATATCCCTGACCCTCGACCGCGATAAATAGGTAAGGCGGACAGATGGACGATTGACATTCTTTGGGGATAAAATGTTCCCTCAATTGCACTTCCTGATTCACCGCTACTCTGAGTATTGGGCATATTACACAATATCTTATACAATGAACAATACAATATGAAAAAAATATAATATAAAAGGAAATATTAAATTTAACAACTTCAATTACAACTCAAGAGCTATTTTATACATATTTAGAAAAAATAACTATACGAACATAACATTATAAATAATAAATTGCAATTTACATTTCTTAATATAACTATAATTAATACTACAAAACAATTTAATTCAGTCTTCGAAAGAAGAACTGGTCACGGCACCATTTATGTACTAAGTGTCTTATTATTCAGTAATCCTTTATGCAGTGAATTATTTGTTAAACCATATTATCAATAGACACTTAACAAAATTCCAGGTTCATACTTAGTTAATTAAGTTTATTACTATAAGAATAATACAATTAGAATAATACAATTAATGATATGATTAAATATATTTAGAATAATACAATTAATGATATATTCAGATTAACTTGGACAAATAAGTATACACTTTTACAGATAAATTAGACACAAACAAAAATAGATTAATTTCTTCTAATTTCATAAAAGATTATATTTAATAATAGATGTAATAATAAAATATCTCATAAATAAAGATATATATTCTTTGAAGAAACATAGTAGAGATTTACACTAAAGAAACTTACAAAGTCATTTGGAGACGCCAGGTATCCCACGTGGGCCAGGCTTAACACTTATCGGGAGACCAGAAACTCCTCGTTACTCGGCACATTCCGTTCCTTCTCGAGGGATTTTTCTGCAATCGTGGTACAGCAGCTGTTGGAGTATTGTAAGATGTGGTTCCCTCCTGCAGCCAATCTCCTGAGTATATTCTTCTCTCAGGAACTCGCCTTGCACGGCTATATACTCGACCACTTCCTTTTTTTTCGGCAAACTCCCAGTGTCCGGCACTGATCTCACCCCGATTCAGGCTCTCCTCCTTTTTTCGTCAGCTGCACGCGTTCGGGCCCCGGTCTCTCTCCAAGTCTCTCCTTCCTTCCTTCCTCTCCTCGCGCCCAAAACCGGTTCCTGGTCATCTCCTCGCTTCACTTCGCCATGCGCTCTCCACATGAATATACCCGGCGCCCCCTTACAAATAAATCTCTTTGCCAACCACAGGAAAATTAAATTACATTCATTTGTGGTCAGCACATATATATATATATATATATATATATATATATATATATATATATATATATATATATATATATAAAACCACGATTAGTAATGAATTTTTCACAATATTTTAACAAGACCTTCTGAAAGTGGACAAAGGGTTAAAAACAAGGAAGCTAAACAGTGATAATGTTAGCGATCAGGATCTATATACATTAAAAAATGACATGGCTGTTCCAGTGTGTTATGTTTGTGATTGTAAATTATTAAATAATGCTATGATTCCGAGCAAGCTCCAATGTCACTTGCCTACTAATCATCTATCGCTTTCAGTAAAAGATAAAAGTTACTTTCAAAAGTATTTATTTTCTAAATCCTAACAAGTAAAGTTTTTTCAAAAACAATTTGGAGTGTCTGGAAAAGCTTAAATAACTTCTTATGAAATAGCTGAATTCATTGCAGTCAAATTAAAACCTCACAATTTGGCTGAAGAAATTATATTACCAGCTTGTCGCAAAATTAAAAAAAAATGATTGGTGAATCAAGCAGATATCGATATTTGTAAAATACCACTTTTAGATGATACAGTGCCTCACAAAATCAGAGATATGTCATAAAATATTGCAAAAACTCTAGTAAATTTAAATTTTGCTCTTGTAAATTTATAAATCAATGTGAAGTTATAGATATAATCAGAAAAGCTCAATCAATTGCATTGCTCAATTTGTCCAATTTACTCATGTAAATGGTGTAATTAATCAATATTTATATTGTCATGACTTACCTAATTTTACAACTGGCAAACATATTTTAGATATAATTAACTGATAGGTAAAATTTTAGGTTCTCCTGTGTGACTTCCAATTTTTGCATTAAGCGCTGCACACTTTTCTTGCCAACCTAAATTACATTACTGTGCCAGTTACCAAATAATGATCATGGTAAAAATTCAGCTTTGGAATCACCAGCTATTTTAAATTTCAAATATCAAAATTTTGAATATTTCATTATTACTTATAACAGAAGTATTAAAATGCTAATGACTAGTAATTAATTTCCTAAAGATTTCATAATACAAAGATATCAATTAAATATCCCGCAGTCCTTAATTGACAACCGTGCAATGAAGCTAAATCTAAAGCGTAATTAAAATACATTTATATGAAAACTCTAATTTTTATTAACCGGGCACTCTAAAAAATTTCAGTGTAGTGCAATTTAGGCTTGATTTAAACCAGGCAGTAAAAGTAAGTATATAATGTAAACATACATTCTTGCAAAAACTAGCTTCTACTTAATCAGTGTTACCATTCTGAATAAAGCTGTATACAAATATATGAAATATTGATAAACAATGCTTAATACATAACATAAAATATTACATCCAATTGCAGTATTAATCAAGTGCATAAAATTACTCACCTATCATTGCTTGCAGAATCATTGTTACTCATCGGATAATATTATGACTTCCAAAAATGCTTCCATGATGTTCTTCGAATAATTTTTTCACC
Organism: Latrodectus hesperus; assembly: GCA_037975125.1. Taxonomy (NCBI): domain Eukaryota; kingdom Metazoa; phylum Arthropoda; class Arachnida; order Araneae; family Theridiidae; genus Latrodectus; species Latrodectus hesperus. The sequence goes on along the minus strand of CM075850.1, from coordinate 119,440,927 downwards.
ATATAGCCTCTTTGAGGTAAAGATCAAATTGACCAGACACACGATTAGTAATCACAGAGATCTCTGAATAACTGATCAGGTTCCTTTGATAGAATTTTTGTGAGTACTTGTATCCGGGTATTTAAACATCAAACTGAGATTATACTATGTGTATTAAGCCCTTATCTGAGAGATAGTTGTATGCTTTTTAGCAGTCTGTTATTACAATAGAACCAGAAGAATACATTCATGCAAACTTTCCAACCGAACACTCTATTCTCAACAGCATGAAAAATACACTTATTCAATCTTTTGATTCCTTCAAACACTCACCTTGCAACCACATGCTTATCTTTATTAAACTTCCTCTTACCAAACTTATTTTCATCAATTTAAAATTCATCACCCTCTCCATCAATCGTATCAGTTTCACAAAACACATTTCTAAACAGATCTCTTGGCAAAAAGTCATCCAATTAATCACAGTCTTAGCCAAATACTAATCATTCACAATAAATTCATGCATATATCTTTTCAGTTACCTAACAGTAGTTAATTAACAAAAACTTATTTTCAACATACTATTAACAAAGTGAAAACATTTATGCACAGACCTCTTAACATGATGTGCATTCTCTTTTTCCTTTTGGCATACCCAAATACAACCATCACTTACATTATTACTATCACACAAAACCATATTATGACCACACTTCACATACATGTTCTTATCAACAGCCAAACCTACCTTCATGCAACATTCAACAGCTTTCTTATTTCCCTAGTGCTCTGAATGAAAAAAAATAATAAACGCATATATACACAAATTCAATTTATCAAATACATTGAGGCTTACTAATACACAAAACAAATTTCAAGCGTGTACCTGATCACATTATGTCATACAAATGCATTTCAACTTTGTAAGCCCGTTTGGCATATTTTATCGCATGCCCTAAATGGTAGTCTTCAGGCAAAATGTGATATCACCTAATGTTGTAATTTGCCACTAAATGTGGCAATTTAGTAACTGCTCTCATATTTCATATTTTTAATTATATTTGAACTTATGTTTTCAAAATTTTATATAATAACAAAAATTAAAAAAACTTTCATGTATTAAAAGTACCGCATTTTTTACTTTTAATACTTGCCAGTTTTTTAAATTTTGGTTAAACTATTTGAATATGAATCTGTCATAAACATAAAATGTTAATTTTTATATTCAGTTAAAATATAATTGCTCTGTTTTTCTTCACAGTAAAAATATTAAAATTTGCAACATTTGGCAAAAATGGTTGCTGAGATAATAAGTACTAGTGTTTAAAAGTTATTCATTTACATTATTTCAATAAATTTGTCATCACGATAATGTTTATTGTATGCCTAAAAAATTCAAAACTACTTTATTTTATATAAAAATAATCAACAGTTTTGACTGCTACTGAATTTATTGTTTTAGAAGTTTCCTTTTTAAAAAAATCTTTTATTTGAAACATTACAGTGCTGGTCTGAAGGCCCGTCGAATCACTGCAAAAATGAAAGCAGAATGGACACAGGAATTGGAAAAGAGAGGTCGTTTGAATTGTCCTATGATAGGTTGCTTGAAGAGCTTTGTTACTGTTGCAAATTTTCAAACTCATTACAAGTGGTGCACAGGGGTAAGTTATTACAAGTGGTGCACAGGGATTAATGTATTTTTCATTAATATTTGCCCATATACTTCTTTCATTTTATTAAAAAGTATATTCTTGTAAAAATTTTGATTTTTTAATGTTTTGTTGTTTTATTTTAAGTGCATTGATTATTATAAAATTCTCATTAGAATAGGACTTTTATATGATGCACACTAAATGCGTATTTCATATTTTATGTGAGAATCTGTGTGGTTTATGTAATAAATTTCTGTTTTGTTTGGGTGTGGGAATATTATAGTTTTTAAAATTTATTTATAGTAATATGTTTATTTTATGCATAAGAATAAAGATAGAGTAATTAAATAAATATAATTAAAAGAGTAGAAATTAATATGTGTATACTGTAATAATGTATATCATATTTTGCTAAATGAAATCATTTTCCCTTTTCTTGGGGATATTGAATTACATGCATGAAAGAAGTAAATTTAGCCATGCAATTTTATTTACTGTATGGGCTCTCTTTGGCCTTGGATGCAATTCTATAGTCATTTCAATAATGAGACTCATAATTTGGAAAAAAAATCCTTCTGATTTACCTTTTCAACCAACTATAAGTTGGTCCTTTCCAAAATTTGATGAATGAAAGAGTAGTCAGATGACTCTTCCATTATTGGATATTCACAACCAGTAAATTGATTTTATGTTCCAGTAATATTGTAATTTTATTTTGTAACATCTATTATAATTTTTAGGCATAATGATAACCAAATTTTCAAATTCATTACAGCCTTGTTAGGCATATTCAACAATAGAGAACTTGTGCCTGTAGAGAATTTGTTTTTGGACTGCTTCATTTGTGCTTTAGTTGACAATTTTTTATTCTTTGAGCTTATATATCTGCATATACATAGAAAAAAAAGTCCCAATTTTACTTTTTTAGTTGAGGCAATATAATAATGCCAGTAACATTTTTCAATATTGAAACTATATACTTGAGTGTTCTTGTTTAAATTTATGAGAGGGAAAAAAAGCAAACCATAATCTTACTTGAGCCACATAAGATAGTAGTACATAGCTTAGGTCACTATTAAAAAAAAATTGGCAATTAAAAGATAGTTTTAGACTTGATACTAAATAAGTTTGCATTGTTGTTATTTTCTCCTTTTCAAATGTTTTTGATTTTATTTAGACTTTTGATTTCCTCTGTATTAATTATTATAATTTTTTTAAATCAAATTTTTTTTTCACTTCAATTATTGATTATGAATTCATCAATGTAATTTAAAGAAAATAAATTGTATGCAAAAAATTCAAAAGATATTATTGTGATTTAATAATTGCCATTTTGTGTTGCAAATTATTGCTAATTACAGTTTATTGATTATAGAAAAAAAATTTACAAAAATGCTCCTATTGTGATTCGTCTATTATTTCGGATGCTAAATCTGTGCTGAAACATATGGAGACTTTTCATGAAGACAGAGTTGAGGAATATAAAAGTATGTGCATTAAAATATTATATTTTCATGTGATAATTGTTTAACATTTTTGTTAACTTTTAAAAATTTCTTTTAGAAAAACTTGCCAATACAGAACTAGATGAAGGTTCATCATTTGTTGAATCTGATTGTGAAAGTATATCAATTCATCATGAGGAAGAAGTTTCTCAATCTTCTTTTAAGCCATCAAAAAAATTTTCTTCAAAAGAAAATAATATATCTGATAACCATACCATCTGGAAACATAGGATGAAATCCATAAATGAAAAAGCCATGGAAAATATCAGCCAATTCCGAAAATATGTAAAGTGTGATACAATCTCCGATTCAATAAATTCTGTGGATGAAATTGTTCATTCTATTGAAGAGTTGCAAAATGCTACTGATATAAGAAGAGATAAGCGAAAAATGCCAAGAAAAGTAGTGCCAGAGAGTGTGATTACAAAGCAGTTATATTTTGAGGATGCAGACAGTTTTTTGAATAGTGATACATCAGACAATGACTTAAAAAATGAGAAACTTGCTACTAAATCATTGTTTGTTTTAGACAGAGAATTTTATAAGAGGTATCATGAAAACTTGACAATGACAAGAGATTGGTCATCAGAGCGAAGGACGTACACTCGTTCACGAAATTCTGATCCCTCACATGATACCAAAATTCACGGACAAGATGCTTCTAGTCAAGATGCACTTAACTCAAGTAACAGCTCAGAATTATCTGAACAACAGTCTTGTTCAGATAGGAGAAATGAAATTTCAAGTTTAGAATCTATACATGCTGATAACATTCCAGATGAACATCAATTAAATGAAAATATTGAGCCTAAACAGTTGACTTTAAAGATAGAACCAGAAGACATTACTTGTGATTTAATTTTAAAGACGTCACCAAAGAATTTAAATATTGATTTGATGATTCATCCTGAAATCTGTCGTACGGTTAAGCAAAATTTATATCAAGAAGAGCAGTGTGATACAAAAATACCTGTTTCTGGAAGTAATACTAAGCAAGTCTGTTTAAATGAAAGAAATAGTTTTCCTAAAACTCCAGGTCGTAGAAAAAGCATTCCTCTAATGCCTATTATAACTTATGGAAAACAGTCACCAGAAGAAGTATGTGTTTATCCAAAAGATTCTGTTGCAGATTTTAACAGCTTATTAAATTCATCTGAAATTAAAGAAACTAATAGACAGTCTAAAAATATGAGCTGTTCTTTTCAAGATAAAGTAATTTCAAATAAACCTTCATGTGAAAATGATAAGAAACAAATAAAATGTGATAAAAGGAAAATTGCAAGAAATTTTACCAATACTACTATTAGAGGCCCAGTATCTAATCGGAAAAAGAAATATTTCAGGAAAAAGTTTGTTAAATCTAAATTAAATGTCCTTACACTTTTCTCATGCAAAGCATTAAAGCAAAGAAAATATAACAAAATTTCTAGAAATTTGGTTAAACTGAAAAATAGGAAAAAAAGAACTCATTCATATAGAACTGGAGTTTTAGAAGATGAGGATAAAATATTTTCCTCTCAAAGTTCAAATACTAAAATAAGAAAGCAAGAAGCAAGTAAAAAATCTAATAACCGACATCCTAAGAAACTACATTTGCAGAGTAAGAAACAAGCCAATGCATTATATTCAGACAAGGAAAGTTTGTATGAAGATATTCCTAAGCGTAAGAATTCATCAAAATTCAAGTCTTTTTCAGAAGTAAGTGATTTTCTTTATGAACAACCAGCTGCAACTTACAATAAAGCTATTTCTAATGTGATTTTGGAGTGTGAAACATCTTTAACAGAATTTCAAGATATTGAGGATATTTGCAATATTGATGGTTTTAAATCTATAGACTCTTCTAATATTGAGCAAACTAGTCAAAAAATTTCTTCTACCACAAGCCACGAGCTAAATACTAATTCACACTTTGCTCAAGAGGACTCTATTGAGGAATCAGATTTTTCTAATGAAATAAATAATTCAAATAAAATAGCTGATGAAAAAATTTCTTCTGGTGTAAATTCTAAATACTCAGACTTGATTACTAATTCAAATGGCTTTCAAGAAATTAGCAAAGACCCAAAGATGTTCAATCAATTGAATTCTTCCACAGAAAAGCTTGAAAATGCTGAATTTGCTCCTGATTCAAATGAAAATCAACAATTTTTAAATGGAAAAAATCTTGGGACTCAGTTGTCAGATGCTAATAATTCATTTCTGGGTTATGAAGTGGAAAAATTAACTACACAGAAATCAATTCCCAATCAAAGTATTGTCCATGATAATGTTTCTGAAAATAATTTAAGTAGTAAATTTGCGACATTTGAGGGTTCAAAAATTATTTCCTCTGTTATAAATCCATTATCAGTAAATGAATATGATGAAAAAAATAACCAGGAAAAAGCTAAACTACTGCAAGCAGAAAATATCAGCACTAATTCTGAAAAGAAGTCAGTTTTATCAGATAATATTCCTCTGAATATTTCAAAACAAATCTCGAATTTTTCATCTGAAAATGACGTTAATAGTTCCAGTTCTGAGCTTGTGGTGATTAAACTTAATTCAAATACTAATGTTAAACTGAGAAATTCTGTAGAAGAAATAAAATCAAATTCTGTTTATAAATTAGAAACTAATTCAGTTTCTATCAATGATTGTAGTTCAGATACTAATCAAACAGATTTTAAATCTTATTCTAAAAATTCTACTGTAGTATGTATAAGGGAAGAGCAAAATAAAGAAATTTGTCCTGAATTTCTAACTGATTCTGCTTCTCCAGAGGTAGAAAATTCTTGCAGCTATATAAACAATAATCAGACTCAATCACAATGTTCTGCTAAACATGACCTCATAAATTCCAATTTTAAAACGAATGTACAACCTTCAACTCCTTATATTGAAGCATCAAATTCAGCTGAAAATAATTCTGAAATCAAGCTTCCAACTGATATTAACCATTCCAAAAATATTGCATCAGCTAAAGATAAATTACATGGATCAACTGAAACATCAAAGGAACAATTTTATTCTTCATCTGAACTTCAAATAGGTGACCAGTCAATGTTCGATAAAAATCAGTGTTTTAATACTATTTCTACAAATGATATTGAATCATCTATGACTGATAAAATGGAATGTTCCCTTGAAGTTTCTCAAGATTGTTCAGCATTAACAAAACAGAACACTGAAGTAACTCATGTGCAAAATGTTGTCAATTTAGAAAAACAAACTCCTCATAATCTGTCCAATCTTCCAAAATCTTTGAACACATTAAATAATGATCAGAAGATAAATTTTGAGAAGTTTGGTAATGCTGAAAATAGTACTGTTTTAATTCAGGAAACTTCCTTGGAAGATTCTCAAATAACTTACGGAAATAATTCTACAATTCCAAATTTTTCTGAATCATTACCTATCTCTAATGCTCCAACTGAAGAAATGGGACTTTGTCCAACTAATGCATTAAAAAGAAAAAGAGGAAGACCTAAAAAATCCTCTTTAAAGGAACTTATGTCAAGTATTGTAAAGAGTGATAATTCTGCTCATGAAGCATCTAATTTAGAACATGGAGATTCCGGGAATTTAAGTTTTGAATTCACACCTATAAGGAAGTCAAACAGAATAAGATCAAGAGGTTCATCTACGAAAGAAATAAATGCAATTGAAAGCAATGAAATCAATAATGAAGGCATTGATACAACAGAAGGTATTGAACCAGTCAATGCAAATGATATCAGTATATCGCTTGGACCATTAAATATTCCAGTTGAAAGTTCTGCTGTTAATGAAATTCCAATTAATTCAGTTTACAGTAAAGAAAATGAGTATTCAGAAAATATAAGTACACCTTTCAATGAAGAAACTGATATTGCAGCAGACTGTGAAGTATCCACTGTATATAAAATGAGCTCTTCTATCAACAAGAAACCAAGAGGAAGACCAAGGAAATACCCTGTGACAACCAGTTTGAACTCTTCTCAAAATAGTTCGGTTATATCTGAAAGAGTTGAAAATCAGAATTCTACATCTGACTATATGGATACAACAAATAGCCCATATACACCTTCACTTGATTTAGTAAGGAAAATTAAAAAGAGGGGAAGACCTAAGAAAATATTTGATACATATTTGATAGCTGATTATTCATCTTGTATAGTACAAAACAAAATAGAGTCCATTAGCAGTGAAACTACTACTTCTAAAGAAATTTCCAATACAGAAAATAAATTAACGACTTCTGACACTCAAAATCATGATTTTAATTCCAATACAAATTCAGCTGGAAGCCAAATGCAGTCCGATTTACTTTTGGATTCTTTTAAAAAGGATGCTTCAGTTTTTCCACAGAAAAGAGGAAGGCCGAGAAAATACCCACTTAAAGGATCTCATTATATTAACAATACTAATTCTCTGGGTTTTGTAAATGTTTCACAGAAAAAACATAAGAAAAGAGGGAGACCAAGAAAGTATGTGCAGTCAGATTTTATTGAAGGGGGAGACAGTGTCCAATTTAATGTGGATCAAAATATTTTACCCAATTGTTCTGACGCAATTCGAACTGGTAAATATTCAGCAGCTTCTTTTCGTAAAAGTCCTCGTAAAGGTCAACCCAAAAAATGTGCAAGATACGCTGATATAAATTCTGAAATCGAAAAAATAAATCAAATTGATATTGTTTCTAGTGATGAGGAAATATTACCCAAGAAGATTCGAAAAATTATACCTAATAAAAATCATTCTCAAAATTCAGATTGTGAGCAGGAATTTTCTGATCAAGATGTTATAGAGATTCCAGATATTTCCATTTCATTTGCTTCAAATTCAATTTCAGAGAAGTCAACATTGTCTCTTAAACAAGGCAGAATTTTAGATACGAAAAACTTCAAAAGGCCCAAGATATATGCTGAAGAGAAATCTAAACAAAAATTACAAGGTGAAAAAATTATAAAGGTAAGGTTTTAGATTTTAAACTGAGATTTATAGCAATAAGCAAAGATTATATTTTTATCCATGAATAAGCAAGTTTATTTAATAATTGAGTAAGAAACTTTTTTGTCATGTAAATATTTTGCAATTGTTTGTGATTTTGTATTGATAGGTATCTTCAGTTGTATGTAGCTGTATGTCCTTTAGAAGCTGATGTGATTCTTTCATGATTATCTATATATTTTAACCAAACTTGAGCTACAATGTGTTTTACTCTTCTCTATGAGAACCTGAACTTTTAGTGCTCTGCTCTTTTGTTCAACAATTTGTGGCTTAGAAATCCCACCTTGGGCCTAGATGTTGTTAGTGGTTCGGAATTCACTTAAAACAATAGGTCTTGGTCCAATTATGCAAAAAACGACTGTTGAGCGACAAACCAAACTTCACTTTGGGAAATTTTGCATTCATAGCTATTTTTCCATTGTTTTCCTTATTTTTTTTAAATTCTCTTATATAAACCATAGGTACAAGTTGATTTAGCTTATCGTTATTGTAAAATGGTTATCCAAAAGAAGAAACTCATTTATCTTTGGTAATTTGTCATTTGCAATTTTAGTCAATCAATATTCTACTGTTAGAAATACAAGAGAAATAACATCTGAAATTCTAATTTGTCATTAGTGCATTATTTTGACAATTTAATCTTTATTTCTTATCCATTTTATATCCCAATTAGTTTAAGCCTGTACAATATGAGTAATTGTTAAGTGTAATTGACTATTAGAAAGATACCATTAAAAGTAAATTTTCATACTGATTATTTTCAATCAACTAATCAATCAAGAATAATTTAATTTTCTATTATTAACTTTTTATCAAAGGTACACTTGCTAAATTTACAAGTTTTTTCTTTTTCTAATTTTGTTTATTTTCATATTTTCAAAAATTTTATAAATTTTAATTCTAAAATGTTTTTACAATATATGGTTTGTAACTTCCCTCGAAAATACAAATTACTATTTTTGAAAAAATATTATAAGATTGTGTAAATAGGCTATAATGCTTATTATTCTTTTAAAGCTAAAATTTTTATCTTTTTTAATGAACGATTAAACTAACAAATTGTCATATTCAGCCCACTTTTTTACTTTGATATAAAGTATGATTTTTCCCTTGAAAAATTCATTATATCTAGAGTAAAACAATTTATCATTTATTTGAGCCATATCAAATTTATTTAAATCATTAAATATAGATGATTTTTTCATCTACTATAGATTTTCCAGTTTGTTTTAATTTCTTATAATTTTTCTCATCTGTAAATTGTCATTTTCAATTTTAACTCAATTTTATATTTCACAAATCAAATTTATTTGGTTGACTAACATTTCATCATCATATTTAAGTCAACAATATTTCTTGTATTTTATATAAGGAAGTAAATGGTTGTTTATAAATATTTTCTTCCAGATGGGTATTGACTGTTCTGGGAACTTTTCTTTACTTGATATTTCTACAGATTTGGATTCACCTGCAAATAAATTAAATGAAGTAACACCTGCTACTAAGTAAGTTTTTCTTTTAAAATTTTAATTAATTTGATTTTTGTGAAGTGTGATAAATGCGTAAAATTAATTTTTGATAGTATTTAATAAGAAACTTTTGCAAAGTAAAAATTTTTATACTTTATTATATGGTTAAAAATAGCTGCATATTTTCTTATCAATAAATATTTGCAATATTTGTAAAATAGAATCAGAATTTCATGTATATGCTGTATATGTAAATTTAAATCTGGTATCATAAAATAAATTCTAAAATATTTATTATTAATAATTAACGATTAAACTAACAAATTGTCATATTCAGCTTTTTTTTTTATTAATGATACATACAAAGGAAAAAGCTTTTGTTTCCAAGTACTAAACAGCAGATATTTTTCATTAAAAGAAAAAAAAAGTTTATGTATGTGCCTTAAACTTAAGTGTACAAATTTCAAGCAATTAACTAATATTTTTTACTACCCATTTTATTAATTATTATTCATACTGATAAGAGTGTTATATTACATATTTCTTATATGATTCTATTGATAAAACATAATAATTTATTATTTTTAAATTTTGTTGTTATTCTAGAAGCATTGATCACATACCTTATTGTAAAATAACAATTATCATTAAACTATAATAACTTAGGTGTAACAATTCCTCAATATGATTTCACAATTGTTCTTAATTTACCCATTATTAATTTTTATATTTTATCAAACTATTAAATAAAAACATTTCTCTTTAAAATTTAATGATACATTGAAAATTATTTTGCTTATGATTATGATCACATTTTATTTACAATGAAAAATGTAATTTTTTGCTTATAAAGAATACAATACATATAGACATGATACTAAATTTATTATAGCATCTAATAGGGTAGTTTTTAATTACATAAAATTTTCCTTTTTTATTATCAATTATAGTTTTTTGATTTCCTGTTTAATTTTTCTGTAACTAAATCTACTCTCAATGGTAGCTAATTACTCATAAAGATCACCTTAAAAATATATTCTGATATTTTTTTCACACCTAGATTTTGGCTATTTTACTTGATTTTACTAAATGAATAAAATATATTTCAGTAATTCTAGTAAAAAATCCATGTTTATTCACTGGTCATCAGCTAGGAAAAAAACTTTAATATTTGTTAATAATCATGCTACTTTGAATTTGTATCAATATAAAAAGCTTTTTAACTGTCAAAGAGAAGAAGGCTTAATATCAAAGCCTGATCTGAATCATCTGTATGGAAAAAATAATTTTTTTTAAATAAAATCTGACTTTACTTAGTTTTCATATGCATTTTTATCAATAAAAAATTTACCTATTGCAGCTTTTCAGAAAGATAGTGTGGTCTCTCATCAATAGAGAATTTAATAATTTCTCTGATTTTAATAGACTTCTGTTGAAATTGGAAAGATTTATGAAGTCTTTAGAGGTGTAATTACTATATATATGATGTATGTGTTAAAGAAAAAAATGTTTAATATATTATAAAAATTTATCTTATTTCAATTAAAAATTGTTAGACCATATAATTAGAAAAAGTCTCAAATTTGATGTTATTTAACATATTGTAAAAACGTGTTTACTGCAATTTGAATTTCTAAGTGATCATACAATATTTTATATTGACAAAATAACAGTATTATGACATTGCTTAAAATTATTCTTGCTATGTTGTTGTTACTTATGACACTGGAACAAGCCAAGCTCGCTAACCGACGGGTATGTGAAATTAAGTCAGATAGGTACATCTTTCATTTAACCAGTGCATGATGAAGGTGAAAGAAAATTTTTGCTCTAAGACTCCTATAATAGATGGCACCACCTGAGGATCCTCTCCCTCAATTTTGACTTTGATTTGGAGGCAGAGGAAATTTTCTCCAGATCATTTCACCCAGGTTAACTGCTCAGTGACTGACCGCAGAACTCTCCAATTCCATAGATTTAATGAGCACATATATATTATTCTTCATAAAGTTTTAAGCTCAATTCTGTTGAGAAATAAGTAATATTAAGTATTGGATCTTTCTTTCTTGTTCTGTTTCCATCCTTTCAACTTTTTAAAGGAAGATAATTTTTAAATCTTGTATTTTTAATTCTTATACAGGTGCTAAATTTTGTGAATTGAGTTTCTATGCTGTTATAATTTTAAATAATAAAAATTAGTAAAAAAATATCTTATAAATTAATATATATATTAAACTTTACTATTTAAATAGGAAATTAAGAACTCTTATTTATTTTCATGAATTTGAAGGATACTAAGCTTACACCTAAATTTTCATCATTGACTTGGTATTTTTTAGAAGGAATTTCTTACCAATTGTTTGTATTGATATGCAACTATTTTACAATTATCCATTTTCTTTTTCTTTTAAAGCTTTGGTGAACAAAATAATGTGGCTAACTTTCAAGATTTTAAACCTAAAAAATGTTTATGGAAAATGCTATCTGAAAGGTGAGATTATCATTTCACTTATTTACAAACAAAATACATAAGTATTTTAAGGTAAAATTTGATTTAAAAAATGTAAATGTTTAAAGTGTTGATCAAGTAAGTTTTAAAAAATCTTAAGTATCAAAACAAATATTTGTTTTTAAATAAGCCTTTTAAATTTACATTCTTTTAGTTCAGATGAAATTCTACCTATCTAATTATGTTCTTGTTTATTCTTGCATATGCAGTCTGCAGTTGTATTTATTATATCCTAAAATTTGTTAATAAAAATTTTAAAAATGTGAGGGTATTAGGTATTGCTGAGATATTTCTTGTTTAAACTAATATTAAATACACGAGAAACTCAACATTTGTCTAATGAAACTCAAGTTCTTCGAAATAAATGGTATGTAAAGAGTTAGAGAATAGTATTGCTGATCACTTTGTATTTTTCAGCTTTTTCTATTGCTTTTTTAAATGCATAATTTTATTGATATTTGATTACTGTATTTTCCTGTATATAATTAGTGGAGTATGTGTTAAAAAGTCTTGAATTTTGCCATGCTTATTACATGCCACACCAAACAATCTGACTGAAAACATTCATCTCAAAATCTTACTAAAAAGTTTTGAAAGAAATGCCATTTATGTTTTATAAAATGCAAAACAGATGATGCTACAACTTGCCTGATGCATTTGAGCTGCAATCAGTTTTGTCCAATTAGGTTCAATAATGAATTTAGTAATAATATTACAGTTAGCTATCATCATTTTGCATTTTCTCTTGACCTCAACTGCATCATCTTGAAAATATTGGTATTCACACACACATACATATATTGTCATGTGGAATTGAAAGTGTCTGATAGACTTTACTGACTTTAAGTTAAAAGTTATTAAGAAGACAAAAAATGCAACAAATGTTCTAATGTAAGGTTAATGCAAAGTGTGTGCCGCACGAAAGAAAAAGTTCAACCGGTGTGCAGTTTGAAAATAATCTATTTCTTTTATTTAAATCTTAGAGGAAAAATATTTTTTCTTTTTAAAATATGGATATAGTCTTGGTTTAAAAGTTATTAAAAACTGAAGAAATAAAATCTTCTCAGGATACTTAATTGATTTGGTGCTTTCATCTGAGGTTTACCACACATTGCAATGGGATAGGTACAAATAGTATCATCAGATGTTAGTATAAAATATTTTTTCTAGACTATATATTATTTCTCTTGTAGATAATATGCCACTGTGGTTTATATACATAAAAATATGGTACATAATTTTGGAAAACATGCTGCTGTATTGGAAATAATTAAAAGTATAAAAGTATTCTCGTATAAGATTAGACAGGAACATAATATATTCATGTATATCTCAAATTTTTTGATATTTGTGAAAATGTATTTTCAAATATTTAAATTTATAAAATATAAATTTAAATGTAAAATTTTAATTTTAAATTATGTGCACAATTATTTATATGCCATCTCAAAAAATGTTAGAAAATTATTCTGTTTAAATATTAATTTATAATTTTGTTTATTTAGAAATATTTTATATTTGTCAAACATTTTAATTATAAAATATATTGGTATGTGATAAAAGTCTTCAAAATTAAATACAGAATTATCAGCATTATTAAAATAAGGAAATTTTAAATATTAATCCATTATTTGAAAATTTGTTTGTTAGAAATGGATTTAACTGCATTGCAAATTACTCTAGCTTGAGCAATTTTCTATAATTATCAATTAGATGATGTTTTTAATGAAAATCATGAAGTAATTTATAAAATTTTGATTATGTTTTCAATAAGAGTTTATTGCTTAAATTTTTTTAACTGATAATTTAAGTAATGCAAGTTTTTTTATTTATGGTTGAAATAAAACATGCATCAACAAAAATTTTTTTAAATTTAATTTTGGGATACATAATGCCTAAATAGTAAAAACTTTCTATTAAGAAAATATTTTTAAAATAGATATTCTTGTCATATGATAGGTAATAATTATTTTTATTATAATTCAAAGTGCTTGAATTCATAATATAAAATTTTATTTATGAAATGCAGTATGGCTAATATTTTATTAGATAAAATAATAATACATATAAAAGATTAATAATACATTATATATAAATATATTATATGAGGATATTTTAAGTTTTGTAAAAGTGTGTGGTGGAAAAAAATTCTATTTTATTCTATAAATTTTTCATTTATATATGTATAATATTATGATCTGACAGTATTATATAAGTTTATAATAGAATTTTAATTAAAAGTTTTATTTAGTTTGTAAGGCTGTTTTTTTAAAAAAATTAATAATTAATGTAACCATTATATATTTATTTTACTCATTATTTATAACATGTAGTTAGTTGATATAATTATAATATTGAATAAAAGATTCAAAAGAACACAAAACATTTAGTCTAAAAACTTCATTTACTAGTTATTAAATATATAATTTTAATTTTTGAGTGTAAATATGTTTCTATTGCAAAAAATTATTCAAATATATTGAATTATATTTAGTAATTTTTACATATTTTGTCACATTGCAAAGATTTAGCAATGTTTGGCATATTTTAACTTGAACTAATATTTTTATTGATATGATTAGTACAACTTTCTTTTGTTAAGTATACAATTTCTATTTTGCACATAGTGATTTATCATCCGTTTTAAATTTAATGTTTCATTTAAATTTCTCTTTTTGTGCTGTAATTGTTCAGAATTCACTTTAAACAGTAAAATATGAATGAAGTTGTGTAAAATATTTGCAAAATGATGAATTAACCATTCAAATCAAACCTGAACTTTGATTCAAAAAGTGGCCATACGTTAAGAAACAAACCAAATTATTCATACTAGTGAACTATGTATTTAAACATAATTTATGAAATTTTTTATATATTTTAGTGAGCAAGTTCAATATTATCCTCCAGTGGTAAAATCAATACCGATTCGAAAAGAATTGGATGAAACAGATATTGAATTAAATTGTTTTGAGAGTACAACTTTAGATGGTAAGTATTTCATATTTATTAAAAATATCTTTTTATTTTGATTGTATTGGTAATAGTAAGATTACAACAATTTTGTTATGTAAAAGAAAATGTATCAATAGTTTTTCCACTATTCTGTCTTAATGAAGAATTTTTATTCAATTCAGTGTTTTAAATTTGAGTAAAAATAGAAGCTTTTAAAAGCTGAGTTTAGAAAAGATTCATGAACATTCATTATTAAGAGTGAAATTTTAAATTTATCTATGGGAAGTTTTATTAAAAAGATTGATAAAGTGAAAAACTTTTTTCATTATGTATCATTCATTTTTTTTATATTGTCATAGAATGAAAATAAAAGTTCAGAAATTCATAATTTTAAATAAATGTTACATTTTTGTGTGTATCTATTAATTATACATATTTTTTAATTTATGAAATATTGAAGTTTGTATTTATTAATTTTAATTTCTATTTTAAGATGGATAATGTTAGTTAGTCATTATTTATATTATTTTCAAAGGAAAATTTCTGTATGTGTATGTTTGTTAACAAGATTTTAATTCTTCACTTTTCTTTAATTAATTAAATTTTCTTAACCTTTATGTATCTTATGTTGCTGCTCATACAAGGAAAAAAAGCTACTTTCATTTATCATTTTGGAACATGTTAATGACTTAGTCACTTAACTTAGTCATTATGAGGTATAAATGACTTAACTAATCAGTGATAATAAGATTTTTTCAATGAATGAGAGAGACTGTTTATGTTATTTCTGCAACAAAAGTATATTCATATTGAAATTCTACACATGTTGATTTCATGAAAATTATTATGTATGGGGAATTTGAATTACAGAAATATAAAGTTCTCTAATTTTTTTAGGTAAGAGTTAAGATATATTCTCTTATGTTAACAGTTATCCTAATTAAACAATTGATGAATTTTTACTTGAAAAATATTTATGTTCATGTATTTCAAGGCTTTTATAACTTTCAAGACTTTTTTTTTGTGATTATGTACAAATTAGTTTTTAATTTCAATGATATAAACAGGAAAATTTATCTCATTGCTTAATACAATACCTATTAAGTGTCATATTATTCATGTCTCAGACTCTCTTGTCACAGATCTATTCAAAATTATATATCATCTAAGATTGGCTATCCCTTTAAAAATAATTGAGTTTATCTGTTAAATAACTGCTTTTATCTGTGATTGATTACCATGTGGGGAAAATATGTTTTGCAGACAGAGAATTTTAAAATCACCATGAGCAAAGTGGTAACATTTTTCTCTGAAGAATAATAGGCTTCAAATTAGATCACAGCCTATTGAATTATGGGAGAGGAATTGTGCACTTTCTTCTTCTTTCATGTTTGTTAAGGCAAGCACTTGGGAGTTTTCCATCCTTTTTTCATGTGAATGCAGACAAGTGGTTATGGAAGCCCATATGGAATTCAAAGATGCAAAAGACAGTTAAATTGATCTTTGGCTATCCATTATATATTGTCGAAAGGAATGATTTTAGTTTGGATATGAATGAATATAAATCTGTTCCTTCCCAAACTCTGGTTTCAAGGATCATTTATACATTCCATTTCTATTATTTTTCATAAACTAAAATTCTTTGTTTAAAATAACTTATGAATTCATATCATATATGAATTGATTTATATTTTGTGTGAATGTTAACAAGTCTATTGTAGATTAAATGCAAATTGCAGATTATAGTAATAATTTTTATAGCATTGTTTGTAAGAAAGGTATGCATTGTTTTTATGTGAAAAATTTTAAAAATGTAAACTGCTTTCATTACATCTGGAAAATTTAGAATTTTTTATTTTTAATCTTATGCTTTTATTTTCTAGATTTGGCCATATTACAAATTTATATTATATAAAATACTTAAAAAAAATAATTTTTATATTGTGAAGTTTATAAAAAAAGAAGACAATTTTGTGTTGTTATAAATAACAGTTACATGCAATATATATTTAAAAATATTTTAATTTTTAATAATAAATAATTAAATATATGTTAGTTTTTTTAAGAATTTATGCACTCTAGATTCTTTTATAAGGCTTCATTTTTGTCATGAATTTGTTAAAATATTCTTAAATTATTTTGCATCCCTTATTTACACATATCTACTAATATGCTTATATATTTTAGATTTTTATTTTTTGATATGTCCTACTTTATAGGAACTGGTCTCTGAAATTTATCTTGATTAAAATTATATTTTCAGCTAAAGAGAAGTTTTTTTCTCTTTAACTAAAAATATAATTTTGTGTGCTTTATTTTGCTTTTTTAAAAATGTATATTAAGTTAACAAAATTTTTATATTAAAAAATATGAAAAATAATAATAATTTAAAGGAGACATTGCTTTCCTACATAGTTTTTAATTTGCAAATTAAATAAATTATGTTTGTTACTTTAATTATATTATAAATTTATTATAATTGTTACTTTAAATGATCTACATGTTTATGATTTAACATGCGTTAAAAGTATATAGGATTTAATCAGAGATAAAAGAAGAAACTTTCTAAAACACTAGTTAAAAGTATTGATAAAAAAACATAGAAATTACCATACAACTAAAAATAAAATGCATTACAATACACTAAAAATTCAAGTACCAGTTTCATTTTTTAGATTAATAAATTAATTAGAAATGCCTGACAAGCTTCTGAGCTATGGAATTTATATATTAGCCTAATTTGATTAAAATATTGAATTTTAATTAATGTAATCATGCCAATGCAATATGCCAGTTTATTAATATTATAGTTTAAAATAACTCTCCTATATATTTCATTACTTGTATTTTCATATTATGTTTAATATTTTGTTATTGGAATGTTAAAATAACTATTTTTCAAACCTTCCTAATTTTTATTTTAAGTTAAAGGATAAATATAACAAAATATTAAAAATCATATGAATATTTATTTTTTAGGTATTTAAAATTGATATATTTTAATTTTGATTCATTAATTAATTTAATATTCTATTGAAAACATTTTCTTCTAAGTGCAAATCATTAAATGCATAGAAAATATTTTTCATATTTATTTTACTGAACATAAAAATGATTAATATAAAAAAAAAAACATCTATACACATGCTTAAAAGATTTACCAATCAATTTGTTTGCTAATTTTATTTAAAATAACAGCGAATTGAATAAAAAAATTGACCTGATTTAGTGTGCAAATCCTAAGTGATCATTTTTAAATAATTTTCTTGTTTGAAATTTCTTGTATGCATTTTCAGATTGAATATTCTGATGTGATGATAATACATGTTTAGAAGTGAGATGTTAAATTACACATCAGAATATTTTGTTAAATGCAAATAAGTAAATCTTTTATAGAAAAAAAAAATTTCACAACAAATAATATGTTTTATGAAGCAAGAACATTCAAATAATTCTGAAAATAATAAGTTAGTAATCAAATGTTTTGCTTGCCCAAGCATACATATATAAAGAAAAGAAAAAAAAGTTTTAAATTTTGTCATTAAATTTAAATATTCTTGACAAATTAAGTAAAAAGAATTAGATATTTTACAAAGTTAACTAATTTAAAACTTTTAACTGTAAAAATATTTATTATAAAAGTTTAATTAATAAAAATAATAATAATTGGGATCATATAATCAAAAAATGCTAATAATTATTAAAAAAAACTAATAAATTGCTATTAAAGTAAAAGATTTAATTTCTTTTTCAAATTTTAGATGATAAAGCAATAATATTATAAAGACATGGATTAAGTACTTGTCTCTTTTTATCAGGAGACAAATTGAAAGATATTGAATTACATAAAAGTTCTGTCTGTATGTAACAGTACAAATAAACCCACAGAACTGTTCTCAGTACTTGTAAATAAACTGTTTATAGTGCCTCAGAAAAATTGCAAAAGGAAAGATTTTATAATTGAAGAAAATCAACAAAGGAACAAAACACATACACACACACAGGTATCAATAGGTGGATTAAATTTTTCCATTTATTTCTCATTGTTGTCTGTTAGAATAAATATTTTTTGTGACCTTTACACTTTCACTTTTATTATTTTCCCCTATGTCTCTGTACTAATTTTATTACTTTATATATGTGTGTTTGTGAAGCCTTATTATATTTTTATTTTTAAATTTTACTAACATTAATCATTATAGGTAATAAATACGTAACAAATATAGTACAAATTTAATTGAGTTAAGGTAATAAAAGCTAAGAAAAAGGTTGTTGTAATTATTACACAATTCCTATAAGAACATTTTCCTGAAATCATAATTCACAAACAATTCTTGCTGGATACCTACTGTGCTGAGTTTTGCTTGAACAGTTCTTGGGTTTGATTCCTGCTTTAGATGCATATATTTGTAGCTGTCTTGAATCCACTCTAAGCTGTTGGTCCCAGTGTAATTAGTGCAAAAAATTAGTTTTGAGAAACAAACATAAACTAATCTCTTTATTTCTAGCTTCACTGCTTTCATTTGAAGAAATGGTGGTAATTTTTATTGTATTCAGGAAATAATGTTTTGAATTTTCCAAGTTTTCAGAATTTAGTTCATTATAACAAAATGATTGAAAAATTATAGTTTTATATTTTTTCAGTCTTATTCTCTTTGAGTAATGCTGATTAATCTTTTTTTTGAAAAATAGACATTATTCTAACTATATTTCTTACTGTGAAATATGAATCAAGTTCTGGATTTGAAATGTTGTAATATTTATATATCTTCTTTGAGTAATCATTTAGTAAAATTTAATGCAAGTATTTGTTTAATCCATTTCAGTTGAATTGAGACATACAGCCATTTTTACTGGTGCACCCATTTGGGGTTCTGCATGGTGTCCAACACCTGCTGACAAAAAAGCAGCTCAATACATTGCCATAGCCACAAGTGGCAATTTGTCTGAATACCATTCATATATATCAAGTAGTCAAGATAAAAGCCTTATTCAGTTGTGGAATCTTGGTTATCTAGAGGGATGCAAGTTAGTCATTTATACAATTTATTTACTTAAAAATTTAAAATAGTTAAATGATTGTTTGATTATAATGTATTATTAGGATTTGAAAATTATCTTTTATATATTTGTGGTTTAAAATGTGAATGTCAAAAGGAAGTATAATTTTGAGTGTATCCCTTAGGAATTAATTGTTATAACTAGCTTTGCTTATATTTTAAGAGTTTTTATTCCATAAGAAGAAAAAGAAAAGACTTTAAATTATATTTTTGCACAAATTAGATACTTAGAAGTTTTGATACTCATGATCAACAGAAATAAAAATGAAAAAAATATTGTGAAGTATATATACTTTTCTATTTAAGACTCATTAGTGTATCACTGATGTCTTAAAAGTTAGAAATTTTTATCTGAAATATAATAGTAAGTAATTATAAAGGTAAATCAATTGAATCAAATGTAAAACTCAATTGATATAATTTGAAACATGCAACAATTTGCATTTCAAATTCAAAATTTAACAAATAAATTGTTTTATTTGTTAATAATAGAAGCAAAAAATTTTAACTTTGATTTTTTTAAAAATAAAATTAAATAGAACAACAATAAAATTTATATTTTCTTGTATTGTCATTTCTTATCTCTATTTTCTAATGTATTTACTTTTTAAGTGAACACTAATAAAATGTTCAGGTCGATCGAAAAATCAATCTTAAAAGCTTAAACCAAGATTTTAACTATTTCTGCTACAGGTGTTTAGAAAATTCGTTTAGTGTGCTATTCATTGAGGAAATATATAAATTTGTTTTTCATATAAACTAACTTTATTTTATCATTTTATCTATATATTTAAATTATTGATTTAACAGTCAGAAATGAATTAAACTTTCTGTTGATTATTGTATAATCAAAATATTATCTTCTGAATTAGTTAGCTTATGCTTGATAAGTACACTCTAGGTAACATCTGGTCGTGCCATGTGGCTGAGTTAATTTTTGATTTGTTGGCATTCGAACTTTCTGTTCAACAGTTTAAGAGTTGAACCTTCTCTATAGATGAGGGCTCTTGTTTTAGAATCTCTTTTATATTCTAGGTTTCAGTCATATTTGTTCGACTTTATTAAAAGTGGTTGTTGAGCAGCAAACAAAATAATGTGCTATGTCTTATAAAGCATTCTATATTTCAGTCTCCCCTTCCATTCCATTGCCTATTTCAATTGATTTCAATGCCCCCAATAAAATGTGTTGATCTAAGATTATTTATTTCATTTTGTTTACAATGGTAAAACTGGTAATATACATAAAAATTTACTTTATGTAAAAGCATCTTAACATCCAATGAATTTCACATGTGAGACATATTCTGTTGTGAAAACCTCCAATTAGTTATATCAATATCACTATATAATTTCTTATGCAAATTTAACATTTGATTGACAAGCTACCAGCTGAATGGCTGTGCTGTAGTCTTTAGATCAAATTTGTGGATTCAAATCCTACTTTGAGCTTGTATGTTTGCAGTTGTTCAGAATCCACTTTACATCAGGTTTAATAGCTCTTGTGCACAAAAAGTGATTGTTGAATGACAGACAGACCTAATCTTAGTATTTGATGTGCAAACATTTTTAGCATGTGTTATTTGGATAAATATTTTTAGTCTTGAAAATATTTTTGAAAATTTTGAAAAAATTCTTATAAAAGTTCATGCATTTCTTATCAATGTTTTGCTTTTATTTGAATTTTAGGTTAGAAGATAACCCATCTGTGAAACTTTGCATTGCTTTCAATTGCGGAAATATATTTGATATGACGTGGTGCCCTACTGGTTGTTGGGAAGATCCTTCTGAAGAAAGATCTGATGGCTTGTCAAGACTGGGATTACTTGCAGTGGCAAGTTCAGACTCTTTTATTCGAGTATACAGGTATTTGACTATTCCACAACTTTTTTTTATTAAAAAGTTACTTTTGTTAAGGACTTTAATGCAATGTAACAATGAATACAAACAGCGTAATCAGAAACATCAATAGTTGAATGAACTAGAAATGTTTTAATTTATAGAATATTCACAATAAAACTTGTTTTTGTTAAGTCATGTGACCATCCCATCTGAATTTAACTGTCATCACAAGTCAACTAAGTTGTTCTAAATGTTTGCATTGTTAAGCACAAATAATATAATATTGTGCGTTAGTTAATTTGTGATTAACAACTTATAAAGGAAAAATTTAAAAAATAGTTGAAGGCATCAAAAATGAATTTTTTTTAAGCAGCATCGAATTCATGAAAAAGACAATGTAAAAATCATGCAGGAATGATGATCCACATTAATGTTATTTGAGTTGACCAGAAAATGAAGCAAACAATGTTTAAATGATACTAATTATTTACTGCTTATAACAATAATGATGAATATAAACTGATATTATTCTGTTTAATATGTACATAACTATTCATGCATCGTGATGTAGTAATAATTTTTTATATGAATGTTCAGTGTTACCATTCTTCACCCTATTCTCTGTATATTTTATCAAATTGAAGATGAGTGATTATCTCAGTAGCTTTCAACTCAACAATTTACTAGTTTGATTCTCACCACAGGTTTAAACATTTATAGGGGTTTGAAATTAGTTTTTAACTTTCTTTTCTGTAGCATCAAGAAACGGAAAATAGTTTTCATCATAGTAATCTTATATTATAAAAGCCTCATATAGACATTTTCATTTTGTATGTCAATCAAGTGAAGCCCGGTGGCTTAGTGGCAGCGTTTCACGCTTCCATGACACCGGTCCGAGGTTCGATCCTCGGGCTGGGCAAGGTTGACTCAGCCTTTCATCCCTTCAGTGGGTCTATTAAGTGAGTACCAAGCATGCTTGGGAACTAAACACTGGGGGTCTTACGTTAGGCTGACCACCTAATTGGGACATATGCTTCACACCCCAAGGCCCTCGGTCATGAAAACAGTTATGGACACTGTAGGCCTTGGCCCACATGGGCTGTCGTGCCATGGAGTTTAGTTTAATATGTCAATCAAGTGGGACAAGACAATCCCTCAAAATCATAAGAATGTCTGCCACTACTATTGTTAATGATTTATGTTACTAAAAATCATTGTTATATTTCTATGTGGTCTTCATGGACCTAAAATTTATTGACAACACAGGAATTTAATTAAAATGTTTAAATTTTATTAACAAAAATTCTCTTTAGTTTTGATTAAATTTTTATGATTGTTTTTTGCTTTTGCAAATATTTTATGCTGGGTAAATATAATTTTGGATTTTTACTAATAAAAAATTAATTTGATTCTTCCTAAGCTTTCAAATGACTTTTAATGTTTTAGTCTAAGATTAGAATTATAATGAACAACACATCTCTTCTTGACATGCTCTTTATTTTTGGAATGTGTACAGAAAATCTCTTATTTTTATAATTCTATTCATATTATAGTTTTTTCTTTTGGTATTTAATTGTTTTGAATTGTTTAGTAAATATGAAATTTTTTACTGTTCTAGCATTCCTCATCCTAATTTCGTGAATGAAGAGCAAAGCAGTTTTCCTCTATTTGATGCTTGTCCATCTGCTATACTGAAACCTTCTTATAGTAGCTCCAGTTCATTCATGGAAAAAACTGCCTGCTTGACTATTAATTGGGAAAAGACTGATTATTGTGAACGAATTGCTGGTGGTTATGGAAATGGTAGGCTCACAAAATTTTATTAATGTCCTTTAAAATAATTGAAACAGCATTACATTAACTGCTTAACTATACTGTATTAATAATTATTTATTTTATTTATATAATTAAACAGTATTAAAATACATATTAGTATGTTTTAATTTGCAGTGATTTTTCAATTTAAGGCATTCAGTTTGAATATTCCTTGTGAAAACAAAGTTCTTTTTGCAAATTATGTTATAACTTTTACCAAAAAAGTGTATTATATTTACAATAATTAATAAATCAGAATATTAATTTTACTTTGTTATTTTATATATTTTAAAAGTTCTTGTGACTCATTTGTAACTACTTATTAAAACATTTTTCACTTGCATACCATTAAAAAAATATTAATGCAATATTCCATTATTTTTAGGCAAACAAAAAATTTCAAAATTCAATTTAAAGATTATATTTTTAATGTTTTTCTCAAGTATTTGATTTGGATTGCTTCTTTACCAAGTTTCAGTTACTCTAATTTTGTTTATACAATACAAAACAGTATTGCATTAATACAATTATTCCATTGTTTACTATTGTTCTAGAAAACTGTAGGGTTTTTTCCCACTTTAATGTTACACATGATTTTTGTCACAATTTTGTCTTATTTAACCCTAAATTGGGAAAGGTTCTAAACAAAAAAATAATTTTTATTATTTTGAAATATTATTGTTATAAATATTATTATCAAATAATCAATATAATTCTTTCACTAGCTCTTTTTATAGATTCTTTTAATATTATAGTGATTGTTATCTTGATTTTATTAATTTCGATTTTGTTCATTTCTTCTTTTTATTTACATTGTATTAATATTCTGGTTTCTATAAGCTTCTATTTTTTAATGCATTGTGTAGAAATGTTTCATACTGTCTGGCATAACTAAGCAGATTCAAACTTAAATGTATCATAATATTTATTCTTTTGAAAATATTTTAGGTATTTTTTTTAAATCATATTTAAATTTTTCTTTTCCTTCATCAATTGTCGTTTGTATTTTTATCTTAAGCTAAATTTTTATTGTTCTCTTATCTGAAAAAAGTAATGATTTTCTGTATTGGAAATTACATTATTTAGAGTTTTACAGACAAATTTTATCTGTGAAAACCAATAATTTAATATGCATCTGCTTTCATCTGTATATTGGAAAATTGTTACAACATATTCTTTCAGTGCTGACTATGTATATTGATGTAGAATCATATTAATCAATGATATTCATAAATAAGCATTTGTCATGTAGTAAAAAAGTACAAAGCAAAAATCATAGGAAAGTATTAAATATATAAATGAGAGAATCTCATGTTAGATATCTTATAAGTACATATTTATTTAAAAATATAGGATATAACAATAGTTTTTTTATTAGTCTCACATTTCTAGTGATCATGTTATTTTTGTTATTAAACTTGATATAGAATTTGTGTTTTAATATTATTTAGGGGGATTTAAGTTATAATTTCTTATTGGGCTTAAATCAATATAATCAGTCAAAATTGTCCTATGATTAGTATAATAAGTCATCTATTGGCTTCCATGCTAATATCCACTTGGAAATGCTGAATCAAACTTTTTTTTAAGTTATGTCTTCTATTTTTAACTGTTTAAATTATCATTATCTCCTCTGTTATTGATGTAAAGAATTTTGCCAAAAGAATGCATTTCCAAACAACTCTCACTTTACTTGAAATATGTGTTCAGAAATGTTTCTTATTTATTAAGTTTTTTATTTATTTTTGTTTGTAATTACTATTAACTTAGTTATTAGTTATGTCAACTTAGTTTTTGTAAATTTTCATGAATAATTTTGATTTGTGGGCATGAAACTAATTCATTTCTTATTAGATCATTGATTAATACTTTCTCAAAAAAATTTCTTTCAGGATTAATATGTGTTTGGTTGTTGAGTACAACGTCTTCTCTGTTAGTCGTAAATGATAAAGAAAAAACTGTGATTCCTTATTTAATATTTCAAGCCCATGGAACTCCTGTGTCAGATTTGGCCTTTACTACATTTTCAGGAAATCGTTGGCTAGTCAGTACAGGTTTTGAAAAAGAAATGAAATTTTGGGATTTAACAGATACATGTAAGTATGCATATAAATTTGCATTTTTTAAAAATGAAATTTGTAGAGCAATATTACATAAATATGAATTAGTTTAATTATTAATGAATAAAACTTGAAAAGAATAATACCAGCATTTCAAAATATATAAATAAAATAATGTAAAAATTGTGAAAAAGATAAAAAAAATATTGGGCACAAAATTCAGAACTACGAGAAATACTTTTAAAATAAGATTATTTTAATTTGGATATAAATTACTCTAATTATTCAAATATGCCAGTGACCTTGAATTTTTTGTATGTAAAGCAAGATTTATTTTTTTGGTTGAATGTATATATTGCTTAAAAATAAGTTTTAAACATTTCAGAAAAAATGCATTTATTTAAAATTCTTTTTATTTTATTTCATAAAATTTCCCTCTATACCTTGTTTCTGTTATGATTTTTTTTTAAATAATATGTACCATTACTGAAATAATTAAAGGAAGGGAAAATTTATGTTTAAGTTATTGCATATTTATTTCTGAATCAGAAACTTCTGATTTTTTCCCTGAAAAGTTAGCAGTTATGCAAAGTATTTTGAGTGAAATACAGTTTTACTTTTTAGTTTTATTTAAAAAAAGTTAAGTCCAAAAAATCAAAACTATCTTTCAATTTGATTTTTAAAATTTTGGACAGATATTTTATATTTCAAGAGTTACCAATATAATATAAATTATGTATGTATATTGTTTTATTAATATAATATAAATCATGTTGTAGTATTGCTTATTGTAGCTATTTTATAACCCTATAAATGTGTAATACAAGTTGTAACTAAATACTTTGTTATTGAAAAGTGTTAAGTAAGCTAACTTAATAATTTTACACTATATTATGTCATCTGAAATGGAAAACTATAACATTTCACTGTTATTTGTCTCTTTTGCATCATCTTGTATTAATAATGTCATTATACAAACCTTTTCTTTAAATATATTTAAAGAGGAAAGATTCCTCATTTTTAATGCAAGTTAATTTGTCCATGTTAATTTGAACTTTGCGTGTTTAAAATAATTTAGGATTTTGATTTTGTGTGTGCTCTATATCTATCTCAATTATTGAATAAGTATCACATGCTTCCAACTTTTTCTTGGTATTTACAATCAAAAGAATTATCTTAATTTCAATTTAATTAAAAATTATTTTTAAAAAGCCAATTTTTCCTTTTTTAAACTAAAAGTTTCTGATGATTGAAAAATTTTGCATTTTTGTAGGCATGCCTGTAGCTATGGTTAAAGATGGTTACGCAGGAAATGTTGAATGGGCGGCTCAGTGTTGTGGTGCTGTTATAAATTACCATGAAAGTGTTAGGTAAGTCATATGCAAGTTAAATAGTTTTACTATTAATATTTAAAATTAAAATTTTGATCAGGGGCAAGACTGAAGTGGTAATAAATGAATGAAAAGTGTGTACAGTGAGCAACAACATTGTCTAAAAAAATATTAATATTCAGTGTATGTGGAGAAATTCTCATAAAAATATGTAAAAAAAAGAAAAAACATGCTTATGTAAGTAATAATAAATTCATCATTTTTACTTAAAAACATCTCTTTTATTAAGAAATGGCAAACTTGCGAGTACTACTTCTTCCATTATAATATGTATTTGGTTCTGCATGACAAATATATTAGCTGAACTGAATGCTGAACGGTTAACGCTCTCATTCAATGATTCAAATTTGATTCAGAATCTCACTCTTGACATGGATGTTTGTAGTGCTTTTGATCAATTTTGAACTGTAGATCCTGTAATTAGGCCCTGTGTTTCAAAAATGACCTTCAAGCAACAAAATTGTCAAGCTACTATTATTATGCTGGATTTGTAAAAAATGAATTATAAGTGGACTTAGTGATTACCCTATAAAATAGATGGATATATATTGAATTTAGTTAATTTGTGTTTCCCTAAGTCAAATTACTTGAACACATTTAAATACAAATGAAATTTCATGAATCAAAGAGTGCAAAAATTCAATTTTATTGATGTAATGTTTTGAAACTCTAATATTAGAAAATAATGTAGTTCTATATCAAATGGTAACTTGCTAACAAAATAAATAGATATAATTTATATCTAATATATCATCATTAATAATTGGGATGATATCTTGAATATAAGTTATATCTATTTATATTGTTTTAAACTGAATAATTTATGTTATTAAACTTGTGTATAAAAAAATCTTAAAAATAAAAAATACCTAGATTTAAAATTTTTTATAACACATGTGTTGAAATATTAATATGAGAAAATCAAACTTAAAAATTGATGTAATAGAAATAAAATTATCCCATAAGTCTTATGCTTGCAAATGTTCATTTAAATTTCTACCTTTGTATGTTTATATTGTGAAAATCATCCTTAAAGTGAGGAATTTTTTTATAGAAAATAAAATAATGCAATATTTATGTAAAAAGTAGTGTTTCATTACATGAAGCTTCCTTCATTTTTCTACGCAATTACTTTCTGCCTTTAAACATTAGTTCAATTTGTCCTAAATGCAGTATTCATTGGCTGAGCCATTCATACAGAGCTAGATACATGAATCAATATTTTACATTTACTAACCTTCTGGTCGTTAGAAAGATTACCTATTAAGTATTTTGATGTTATTGGGATTGATATGGAAGATGTTTTTGTGTGAGAGGAACTAAAAGGATATTCCCCTTTGTACTGAATCAGATGATGTGAACTAATTGTGATACCCTTGTCTATCCAGAAGATATAGTTCTCAGAAGTGCTTCATGAACTTTATTATTCCATGTTATCCAATTCATAAGCCAAGTAGCCATTACATTTCATACCAAAATGAAATGCTGTCGAAAATCTCTTCTAATTCTCTTAAGCATATTGCAGCTAGTCATACAAAACAGGAAGTAGAGCATACTTTCTTGAAAAATTTTGATTCTTTACAAGTTCTGGCAATTTTTATATTGTTGTTGCTGTCAGTTTAAAAGATCCTTTAATGTGTCAAAAACGCTTAGCAATTTTCACATTTTACTGTTAGTGAAAGTTTCTATGCCACAAACGTTGTGAAATGCCATGAATCTATGGAGAATATAGTGACACTTTGGTTTATTGAATTGGTAGTTAATTAGTATAATCTGAGTATTTTAAAGCTTGTGATCATGTGCGATTAATGTTTAATTTTTTTTAAAATTAAGTTCCTTGGTTGGCTATTTTTATACAAAGTCTTGCAGTCCAATTTTCCAGGAGGGGAGAGCATCATGAAGGAAGGAGAGTCTCTGACACCCCAGAGAGTAGGATTAATGTTAAATGTGACAGTGTGCAAAAATATATTGAATTTTTAGGTATTTAATAGAATACATGAAAATTCAGTTGAACTTTCCTGTTTTCCCTCCAATAAATTTACATTTTTATTTCTTATTACAATACAAATTTTCCTTCATAAAAAATCTTTTTTTATTATACTGTATCACTTAAAAACAATTTTTTATTCTATTTATATTTTTGTTAACAATGAATACTTTTTAGATGCCTTGACCAAATATAACAACCAAACTTCTGATTCTTAATTGATCCCTACTTATTATTTAATTTAATAGTACTTGAAAAAATAAAGAAGAAAAAAAGGAAAAAAGTTTTGAATTTTTAATATAACTTATACCAGAAAAGATGATTTCCTTTACTGTTCCTCTCTTTCATTTTTTTTTTAATTATTTAGTGTATTCATTTTATTTTAGATCCAATTTTTATTAGAAATATCACTGTACATGTGCTTATATATGTACATATATGTATTCATGGAGAGAAATATTCTTGATGAAGGTAACTGGAAATTCATTTTATTGACTAAATGTATAAAAGTCTGCAAAATTTCTAGTTAAATATAGATTGTTTTAATGATATATATTAACAAAAGTAAGTTGTGTATTATTCACTATTTCCAATAAAAGAATCGATAATTAACTTTATAGTTTCAAAATGTACAAATAATAGTGTGCTCACATTTTAACTAAGGTAGTTTTTAGTTTCTTCATATATTTCTAATTGCATATAAACCGTATAGTACATATGTGTTTGTGTATGTATGTAATTAAAATAAAGTTGAAAATAAACCCTTAATACTAAATATTTTTAGAAATTTTTAATAAATAAATAAATAAAAAAGATATTATTTATAATTAATGAATAAAAATATATAATCAAAAAGCTAAAACTAAAAATCATTTTTGAAAATAAGAAATTTTTAAAGAGAATAAGATGAGTTATTTAGAATGCAAAGAAAAATATTCCGAGGAATGAGAAATATGGTAAGTAGAAATGAAAATTGAAATTAGGAAAATTGGAAAATAAATAAAATATGCATGTATATATGGAGAGAAAAAATGGGCAAAAAAAGATTTGTCCCTTCTGATCAGGTATATGTATATATATTCAAACATTGTAAACTTAAATAATGCTCTAGAAATTCAAATATTAAATAATACATGTAACAAAAAATGAAAAATAGAATATTAAGATAATGAAATTCAAATTTAGCTATAAAATAGAATAGAAAGCAATATTATAAACAAGTGAAAGTAAGTAGCAACATAGTCAGCTTCACCTGAGGGTATTAAACACATTGGCAGCTAAATATGGTTTTTTCATCAAAGATACAAGGTTTGGTTGGTTTGGTTTGTTTGTCGCTCAACGGTCATTTTTTGCACAGGAGGGGTAATTAGACCGGGACCTACGGCTTAAAGTGGATTCCGAACCACTACAAACATCCATACCCAAGGTGGGATTCGAACCCACAAACTGTTGAACCGAAGGCAAGAGTGCTAACCATTCGGCTGCCAGCTCGACTTCAAAGATACAAGACAAGTATGCCAAGACACTCCTAACTAATATTAATAAAGGATTTTTTAAAATTTAAGATGTTTCATTATTTTGATGACCACCTGTATCTATATTACTTTTTATTCTATTATCATTGTTGATCCATGACATGATGCATAGGAAATCACGATATAATTTTAAAAAATTTATTCATTTATTCTTTTTTCAATAAAAAAAGAGGATTATGATTATTTTCCTTTTATTCATTTTTTTAAATCTTTAGCTTCAGAGCTCCACAATTTTTTCGTGAAATGGAGATGGAAAGTTCTGCTGCGATTAGTATGGATGATTGCAATACTACTGCAAAGGTATTACTTCTTTTACACACTAAATTTATAATGAGAAGTGCTATTGCGTGAAACTATTTCCTATTAAAAATAATTTTAATGTTTTGCAGAAAAGCTGTTACTCAGAGTGTATGAATGCATTAGCAATTTCTGACACTGCTGGCGAAATAACTGTTAAATTTGTTCATCCCATTCACAGTCTTTCGCAAAATTCCAATGCAAAATTTCCACATCGCCGAACTCATGCTGTAAGTTAAAACTACTCTGCATACAAAATGATTTTTACTTCATTATTTGTTAAATTTTATATTTCTGTTGGTAATATTGCTTTTAATATAGGATTATTGCATCATATATATTATTTATAAGAATTAAAAGTATGATATTAATAAATTATCCTTTTTTTAAAATCTTTTGTAAGTTAATATAAACATCTATCATTTATATATATATATATATATATATATATATATATATATATATATATATATATATATATATATATATATATATATATATATATATATAATGTTTTTATAAATTTGCTTATAATCATGGAACATTTAAATGAAGTATTTTATTATATCTATTGAATTAAATTTGATTTTAGCTTTGTAAAATCATAATTGTCAGATCATTTTTTCATTTTATTTTTGAATTTTCAGCTAAAAATTTATGTTTTTTTTAACTTTTCTGAAGTATAATTTTTATGAATGTGTTCTTTATAAAATGAGAGAATAATTTATATTTATTATGTAAATTAAAACAAAGAAAATCCCAATTTTTTTAAATCTATTCTTCATTTTAACCTAACAATGCAAGCTGGATATTCATAAGATTTTATTTTTACATGCTTCGTTTTCACTCATTTTAAATTGAATTATTATATTTAGTAATAAATGATTATTCGTACTTTAACTTCTGCTTATTAGCATCTTATAAGGAAAAAGTAAATCTATAAAACTTTGAATATTTTACATGATCCAATCTATTAGTATAAATGCAAGTTTTTCAGTTAATATTGTATTTTTTTGAAAATAACATTCAAATGCATGTAATAATTAATTATTCATTTTTTTATCTATTTATTTCAAAAAATATTTAATTGCATGGGAAAAATTTTAAATTTTCTCCATAATTAAATGGAAGAAAAAGTTGGAATTTTTTTTTGAAAAAAAATTAGCTTTTTAAATGATAGTAAAAATATTTATGTACTTGCTGAGTCAAATGAACGTTGCAATGGTATTGTTCAGTCGTATGGATTTTAATGTATTCATTTTTATTTTCAAAACATTGATACCAATAGACTTAGGTTTAAAGTTTTTTTTTTCCAAGTTTGCTTTTAGGTATTATTTTTATTGTCTTTAATTCACAGTTGATAGAAAACTTTCTAAATTCAATTATTTCCATGTTCAGAATTAAAAGAAGCCACAGACACCTTGATTAAAATTTTTCCTCATATTTTTACAGTAATTTTCACCAAACTTATATCATAGTTATTGTTTGGATTTCTCTTCAAAAGTTTACAGTTTATGGATTCTATTTTTATATCAGCATAGGTGTCTATAATTCACTATTTGCAAACTATAGTTTCTAGTCAAATTAATTTTCATTTACA
Source organism: Latrodectus hesperus (assembly GCA_037975125.1). NCBI lineage: Eukaryota > Metazoa > Arthropoda > Arachnida > Araneae > Theridiidae > Latrodectus > Latrodectus hesperus. Next base: position 119,408,303 of record CM075850.1, on the reverse strand, counting down.
AAACTTGGTTATGGGGTAATAAACCATATCAAACACTTCAATATCCCAAAACTCATTGTGGATATACTTATATTTTTTATAAGTTTGCTAACTTTTTTTTTATCCTACGCCCAGCCTTAGCCAATCGGCCATGAGCTGTCTTGCTGACCAGTAAAGATTTAACTTTTTGTGATGTCATGTTACTGTTGATTAATTGAATGGGTTGTGATCAGTTAATTGATTGAATTTTTCAATTAATTGGGTGATTATTTAAATAAACATTATTTTAGTATGTTTAATAATTTTGAAAAGGAAATAGTTTATCCATTCACATTTCTTCATTTGCTTTCTTTTTTGTATTTAGTTAACATCAATTTTGATGAAATTTAAATGTTTGTTTAGTGTTATAATCCAAGCAACTTTATTGTAACTCTTGCTTTGAATTTAATAAATACTTAAAAATTGATTTTTTGATAAAGTATAAATAAACTTGCAAATGTTACCATTTTATATTTGCCTATAATTTAAACTCTTCCAAGTTAAATTATAAACACATGTAATTCTTTGAAATATAAATCAATTAGAGCTGATTTTTCAAATGCTTCATTATTTTACTGAAATAGAAAATTTCAGTACTTTAATATTGCATGAATTATAATTTAATGTCAAGTTATATTTTTTGAAGTATTTTTTTTATATTCTGCTAAAAATTTTAATTTAACTTGTCATTAAAAATTATTAGTGCTTTATAATGCAAAATCTGCTATTTTCTCGTTTGTAATTTAAATGCATTTTATGAAAAAATTATTCAGCTCATTAACAATATCATCATTTTATAATGTCAGGGTTGTTTGTCTAAATCTTGCTCTATTAAGCTTAAAAATAAAAAAGCGTAATTAGTGCGGAAATCACTAATGATAGATTGAGAAAACATTTATTTGAAATATCACAAAATCTCCATGGGTTTTATTTAGGTTGTATATTTTAAATTGTATTAACATGTAAATACTGAGAAAATAAATAATTGTACAGTTTAAAAAATGAGGTATTCCTTTTTTCTGGTAATGAAAATCCTCATTTAGGTAATAAATAATAATTGGTGATATTATAAGTAAAAAAATATTTCTAGGAGCAATGTTCAAATTGAGCTGTTTATTTGTTTTGGGGTTTATCTGTGATTTCTCAATTCCAAAAAACTTCAGCTTTTAATTTAAAAAAAAATAATTTTTTTTTAAAAAATTGTCAAACTTTTTTATAATTTTCTAACATGCTAAATCTATAAGTTGGAAAATCTATAAGTTTTTATTTTTATTTTTTTCTCAACTAATAAGTATATTTGTTCACTTATTATATGTATAAAGTATTCAAAAATTCTTATCTGTGTTTATTTGTTTCATTTTTTGTAAATTTCTAGTTTATCTGCATGAATAGTGCCTTATAAGTTTTCAGTTAATCAGGAAATTATTGTATCCATACTGTTATTTATTATGTTTCAGGGAAAGTCTGTAATCCCATCTTTAAAGAAATACGATGAGGAAGTATTAAATCCTTTTGCTTACTTTCCAATATGTGGTGTGAGTACTGTAAGTATGAATATAATTCTTTAATAATTGTAATATTTTAAGTAAAAAACTGGTCATTAATCTTTAGTTGTAAAACCATGATTAAATATTTAGTTAATTTTTGCTTATAAATTATTTAAAAGTCTGAAAATAATTATTTCATACTGAAAAATTATTTAATCTTTTAATTTGCTTTTACTTAATTAAATTACATGAAATTTTGTTTTGGGTGTATATTGCACACTACATCTGTAACTTTATCTCACCTGAAATCAGAGGCTCAGCTGCTAACCACTGATCTCAAGTGCAGCACCTTGATTGCATTGCATGTTTACAGTATGCTTGATTTTAGATAAGTATTGCCTTAATCATCCCTAGATAGATAATTCTGCCTTGTGTTTACCATTCTCAGGAGTTTATTTATTACCTCTTTCACTGCTTTTATTACATAGATGGTAACTGGACGATTGCTTGTCTTTCAGTTTAATAGTTCCTGGGTTTAAATGAGACATAAACTATGAATGCTTGTAGTAATTGTAAATTCACTTTAAAATGTAGGTCTCAGTCAAAGTTAGTCTTTAGGTGTAAAAACTGGTCTTAGAGCAAAAAACAAAATTTCATTCCTTTTATTTAACTGTCTATACCAAATTTGTTTGTCAAGTTATTTGACACATTAAATATCCTTATCACAGATGTAATGTGCACTAATTTAATTCAAACTAGGAAATCTGTATTTTGAAAATTGGAAGGTTGTTAAGTTAAAATCAGTTTGACAACTTAAACATTTTTGAAGATATTAACAGAAAACTGAATTCTGAGATCTAGTTTAAAGGTTTGAACAAAATAGTCAAGGATGAGATCGAGTTTAATGCATACAACATTTTATGCAAAATATTTACATTTTAAATTTGCTTAAGCTAATGATTAAAAATTTAAAACATTCAGCTATTCATTGAATTTTTTTTAAAGCGAAAATTAAACTCTGAATAAAAGAATTGGTAAGTATATATTTAGCATAAATAAACAGTAAGCTCTTTCTACAAGTACTAACTTCATTTCAATGATAATTTAGGTGTTTAATAAGTTAGTTATTTAATGTAAGTAAATGAAATTAATTAACCATGATGATTTGTATTTTTCAATTGATGTTTGATAAATATGATATTAACAAATCTATAAGGCTGTGTGATGAATCTTCTAACTACGAGGTAAACAAGAAACTTCTTGCCTTTTTTGTGTTGCCATGGAATGAAGTGAGAATAAGTATGCAAATTATTCAATGATGTTATTGATACACTGGTTAAACAATTAGGAAATCAGTTAGTTTGATTGATTATGAATATCAGGTGTTATAAAAACAGTTTCACCACACACGTTCATCAAGCGGAAATCATACAGTAGCGAAGAGAAATAGGCATATCAAAGGAGCTCATTTGGTGGTGTATGCTTTATGATTTAATAGTGGGCTTGCTGCATCAAGTCGCCAAATATGTCAAGCATTTGAGGATAGTGCTGTGTATAAACATTCGGCAAGGCATGGATTCCACAAATTCAGGTCGATAGATTTGTCCCTCTGCGATGAAGCTCACAGTGGACGGCCATAGGGCTTGGATGGTGAAGCGTTGCTGGCAGTTATTGAGGACAGTAATCAGACATTTGGTGAACTTACCTGGCAATTTAACATTTCCGGTGAAACAATTAGACTTCATGTGTACTGTTTAGTTGAGACATACTGACTGAGCAAGTGGGTTCCTCACAGGCTGTTAGAAATCCTTAAACCAAAAATAGCTGCAGCCTGTTAATCATTGCTTTCTCACCAGTGTAATGCATACATATTCTCTCGAAAGCTGATTGGTGACAAAAAGTGAATCCTGTATGATACTTTCAAACATTGGTTGTCACCCCAGGATGCAGCAACAGAAGAAGGAAAAATAGATATACTATTAAAGTTGTTACCATTAAAAATTATTGTATGCTGTATTTTCTAATTTTCATTGCCTGATTAAAAGTTTAATATCAATTAACATATTAAATTACTTGTTTGATAAGTTTAAAATACTTCACACAAATTACTTATTTGATAAGTTTTATTATTAATAAGTAATTTATTTAAATTATTGCTTGGATAAATAATTTAATTCTGTTGCTTTTGAAAGTAGTTTAAAATTGCAATCTTAATAGTTTTGATGAAAGGCATGTTATCTAATTTAGGAATACGGATTTTAGTTATAGTTATCTTCAAATTTTCTTTTGGTAAACTTTTAATTTATATATTGGCTGTATTTATTTGGTGTGTATTTTAAAGTGTCTAATGTGTTTTATGTTCTTTTAGATTTGCTGGAATCCAAACCATCAGTCTAAATTTTGGTTACTTGCTGGAGGCTACTCTGGTATTGCCAGATTGTCATGCGTCTCTGATCTAAAACTTGAGAATAATTCATGAAGGAGAGAATTATATTGTGATAAATGTGTTTTTGTCATTGGATCATTTTATGTTAATCATATCTATCCATCTGTACCATTCTCACTTCATAAGTCTTTTGTAGATTGGAAATATAATTATTACTGTTGAACTTTTGTCATTTTGTTTAGTTTGAATGAAATAATTAATAGTTGTTGCACAAACTGATGTTTTAAAATGTTTTGATTCAATTGTGACCATTTTGAATATTATTATATTTTAATGTGAAAAACTAATAGCTTATTACATTTTTTTAAAGAATTTTTTTTAAAAAAAGCTTTTCATCAATTTTTAAAGTGAATCCAAGTACTTTAGCAAATATTATCTTTAAAATATTTTGTTTTTATTATAATTCCTGAATTGAAGTTCTATTCAAGAACAACTTTTCAGAGATAGTAACTGAAGATTTTTTTCTATACAGATTTTTATTGTTATAAGTAATTATTTCTTTTTAACAAAATAAATCGCTTTCTTTATTAATTTCCATACTGTACCTTTTTTAATGTTTAGATTTTAATATTTTCATCAATATATTTTTAATAATACTGAAATAAAAATATGTTTAAAACTAACCAATGTAGTTTTTTTAAGGTATTTTATTAATAATGAATTTTTTTGACACTCATAAAATATATCTTAATTGTTAGTAAAGATAAATTTTGCTATCTAGATTTTATATTAATTAAAAGCCAAATATCATTTTTCAATGAGAAGAATTATCCAAAATTATAGTTCATTACATTTTTGTTATCTCACAGAAAATTTCATATGTGTGAAATTAACTTCAAAAATATTTGCTCCTTTTAAGGCTATTATTACAAATAGTTTATTTCTGTAGCTATATAAGAAAATTTTGTGTAACAAATAATGGAATATTAATATTTATAAATATATTCCCATCATTAAATTACATAATTACATCAACATTTTAAAAACACCTATTTAAATGTGATTGTCATCCATATATATATATATATATATATATATATATATATATATATATATATATATATATATATATATATATATATATATATATATATATTGTATATGTAGTAAAATCTTAAGATTTAAATCAATTTATTATCAGAGAATATTTAATTTCTGATTCTGAACTCTATCTTGTTTTCATATAAATATGTTTTCTTTTGTATACTTTTCTCGCTCTTTATGTTTCATAATTTCAATAACTTTATCTATTTTAATGTTTGAAATTTAAAATATGTGTTGCATAGGATATTTTTAAGTTGATGTAATTACTAGTCAATACATAAGGTTCTTTCTTTAAGCATATAAAGTGTAAAATGATCTTTAATGCCATTTTGAACTGAATGAATTTCAAAATATATATTTAATTTCTTTCTTTTTACCATGTAAATTATCTCAAACTATTATTTATGACTGAGTCTTAATGTCTCTTTCACTTTTAAAATCATGTTAAAATTGCTTATGCAGGAGTAGTCTATTTTGATATGAGATAAATGAATATTTATGTAAAGTGATTGTGCATTATAAAAAATAATTTTTAAATGTATAAATAAAAGGCAATTTGTGTGAATTGTAAATAATTCTTTTCATACAGAGTAAATGATGCATATAAATTTGCAAATTGCAAAAATAAGGTCAAATTTGTAAAAAGTTTTTGCACATTAGAGCTGTTGTGAGACATTGATTTTATAGCTTTCATTAACTTTGAATATGAATGAAAAATTTTCAACAATTTAAAAACATTCGTTTAATACTTAACATGAAAAGTTTGTTTATTAAAGTAAAATAGTTATTATAGAGTACCTATTAAAGTAAAACTTTCTCTTTATATACATTTTTATATTTTAATTAACTCTTGAAGTGCTCTTTTCTTAATTCTGTTATATTTCCTGTCAGAATTTCATCTTTTAATAAGAATGGGTTTAACTGCCAGTCATTTCCTTTAAAGTTATTCATTTCCTCATGTCATGAAAAAGACTGTTTTTAAATTTAAATGATTTTACTATCTTTTGCTGTGCAAATTTGTTCATTCCGTTGAATGTCCAAGTATATTTTATGATTTAGAGTATGTTGTAAATATACTATTTAGAAATCAAATTTTATAGAATGGTATATCAGTAAGTTACAGAATAGGAATATTATTTATTAAGTGAAAAAAAAAAAGATTTCAATGATTTTTTGAAAATTAATTTTAAGCAGTTCAATATAATAGTTAAAAATCTAATGTGTTCTTCCTCAAATGTATCCATTCTTACATTGTTAAATTTACGTAAATATTTTTGGAATTAAAATTCATTGACTATTGTTTTTATTAAATAATGAGCAAAAATATTTGCATTTATTTTGATATTAGAATTACTATAATATTATGTAACTTGGTTACATTGACAATATATTAAAGATAAGAAGCAAATATTATTTATATTACGAATCATTTTAGTTATTTAAAGAAAGAATAATCAATTTAAATTTTACCTGTCTTGTAATAATGTTAAATAATTTTGCTTGATCAAAAAATGGAAAAGTAAATTATAGCTTAAGTCATATCAGTGTTTCATGCAATTTATTCCTATAAATGGTTGTCAATTTTTGTAATTTTCTATTCTACTTAGTTGGATTGCAATATTTTGTTATCAAAAGCTGTGGAGAAATAAGCATTTTTAGCTGTTTCAGTCATTTGCTTTGAAAACAAATGGTGATTATTTTGTAACTCTGGAGAAAAATAAAATAAAAACATGATACTTAATAAATTTTGATATTTTAGCCTGTGAAAAATAAGTGGTTTTCTTGTTTTAATTTTGCAAGTGGAAGAATTTGTAAAATCATTTAAGTGGATTTCAATTAACTAAAAATAAACATTTAAAGGCCTACCCTCCAATTTTCATAGTATTGCAGTTGACTTATTAATTCATGTTGAAGTGGTAATTGAATAGTCATCATTTTGACATTCAATTAAATAGTTCTTGGGTCCAATTCCCACTTTGACCATTGCTATTTATAATGATTTGGAGGCTGCTTTCAAACTCTAAATCCCTGTCAAGTTAGCTCTTTTGCATTAAAAGTGCTTGGGAAATGGCAAACAAATCAAACTCATGGATGCCAACAGCATAAAAGCTTTGATACTTGTCTTTATTTACATAACTGTACTATTTATGATAACTTTAATAATAAACGGATATATAGCATAAGATATTGTGTGGATAAATGGAATATTTAAGCATTATGAATTAATGCATGCTAAAAAAATAATATTAATTGTTTTAAAGTAATGAAATTATTATATGTTTACTTTAAAATACATTTTTTTGTGTTAAATGTAAGTTAAAAATGCTTTTGTAATTAAAAGCGCTGATAATTTAATATTTGATTCACAAATAAATGTGAATGTTTTCTTACTTCCAAATTAAATGTTATTGAATAATCAATTATTTGAGCACAATATATATGGTATTTGCTTTAAAATAGTCTATTGTTGTTTCTTTTCAATTTGTCTTGATATTTAAAGTACCTGAATTTTTATATGGGAACAAAAATTAAAAATTCACACACCACAATTAGTTTTTTATGAAGCTTTCATATGTTAAGTAAAATGGCAAATTTATAATTTTTTCGAAGATGCATGTTTTTTATGTACAAAATAGTGTAATATTTTTTTGTGAAATTACATTAAAAATAGCGTTTTGTTTAACATTCTTGTGATGACTTTAAATGTAGCAAAACCCAATCATTTCATCATCATGTGGTAAAAAATGTGGTATTTCCACTTTTTAATTTCTGTGAAACATTTTCCCAAGAGCATTACATGTTAGCTTAAAAAGAAATTTAGAGATATTGTAAAAAGGATTTCAAATTATATTTTAAATACAATTTTTTCTTGAATAATTTTAACTTTATATTATTTGATAGCACATTTTTGAATTCAACAATTTTTTTACACTTTCTGGAAATTTTGCATTTCAAAACTATTCCTCATTTAATATTTTTTATTGCTTGTAACATCAGCTCCCATATCTCCACTTTTTATTCATATAATGCTAATACGTAATCTGTTATGAATGGATAAATCCAGAAAGTATTTGATGTTATTAACAATCCTAGTAAAATATTTAATTCAAATATCTTTTATGGGTGTAAAATGTTTACTTTATGTACCACAAAAAATACGTTTTTTACTGAAATGTATTCCTAAAAATGTGTATTGTTAATTGTTTATTGCCTGTATTCATTTGCTTTTAGTTGTTGACCCCTTCAAAAACATAGTACAATATAGTTTCTGTAAATCATTGTACAAAATAAATTTTATTTAAGATTTGTGTAATTTATTTATTTATTTATTTTTTGTAAATTTACATCACATTCTTTACATCAAAAATTTTCCAGTTTATCTGAAAATCTATAACATGTGATAATTAAATATGAAGCAACAGAAAATGACTTGCTTCTTTAGTTTTGAGAGGTGTAAAGACAAGTATTAGGACTGTGCTTTGCAGAATGGAAGGTCCTGAATTCAATCTCAATCGTTATTGCAGGAGCTCAGTGTGCTGTAGATGCTTTAAGAAACCTTACAATAGCTTCCATCATGGAGGCTATCTAACATGTGTTACTCAAATATTCTACTTTTGAAACACTGATCATTTAGCTACTAAACTAGTCATTGTGATTTGGGTGCAGTGAAGCTCTAATCAAGATGTTATACCCAAAATGCATTCTTTTATGCACTTAACTGATTAGTTTTATTTTACGTGGTAAAATGAAGTTGTATGTGCAAGAACTGGTATACAAACAACTCAAATTTTCGAAAAGACGTTTTTTTCCCTCGCTTTACATATGATGCATAACACTGTTCACTTTCATTCATAAGTGCATAAAAATTACTCTCATTTGAGTATCTCATTGTGGCATCAATCTTGTGTTGTTTCGACTATTCCTGAGTTATATATTTTCCCTCCTGTTTACATTTCCTCTTTGAAATCCATATTAACACTGTTAAATTTAGAAAAAAAATTTTTAAAAATTACTTGCCACAGAACAATTTTTTTGTTGATGCTACAAACTGTTGCTGGACAAGACTGTTTCCAAGTTCTCCTCAACTAGCCCTATAGTATGTACTGGTCCTCCAGCCGTCTTGTCGGGGTCTTCCTCTTTGCTGTTTTCCCTCTATATTGGAGAAGGTGATTATTTTTTTGGGGAAATGTCTTCATATCGAAATAAATATGGTCCAGCTACCCCTAACGCGAAATGCCTTTACAACTTTTAAATTCTAGGTTCACCATATTTTTGCATATTTATATAAATTACTCCAAATGTCTTGTTTTATTGGTCCAAAAATATTCCTTAAAATGTTTCTTTCAAAAATAATAAAAGGTCTTCCTCTGCCCTGTTCAGAGCCCAACATTCACTCCCATATAAGATAACTGGTCTTATCAAGCTTTTACATAAACTTAATTTTGTTTTAATGCTGATATATTTCTATTTTAGTTAGTCTTTAAGGATGTGGAAAATATCAATCTACAGCAATCCTCTTGGCTCTGCCTGAACGCTAGAGGGCGTTCTTTGCAATTTACATTTTTTATATAGTTTTTCGTTGCACTTTAGTTTTTGCTCGCTATTGTAGAACTATGTTTCTCAGCTCGGGTCGATTTAATCGGCCAAAAGTAGTTGATATTTTTTTGTATTATTAAATATTTTGAACAATTTTAATTGCATATTTATTTAGAGTACTTACTCAGTGTCTGCTTTTTTTTTTTGAAAGGTCATAGAAACATCTATTAGCCATGGCTAACCTGCTTTTCATTTCGATCTTTGTCATTGTAACTTGAGATCATTATGCCCAGATGTTTAAGGTGCTTGACATTCACGAATGTGTAGTTATTTATCTTAAGAGGGCCTACATCTACAGTTCTATTTGTTATAATCATGCATTTAGTTTTATTTTATTGGATGATTAGACCCCTACATACTTACCTGCTGCATTTTCAAGTGAAATAAAAGCGTCAACAACAGCTTGCTTCGTTCTCCCGATGATATCCATACCACCAGCAAGCAGTTCGACTCTTTGTCGGATAGTTCCGCTAATGATGATTTCTGAGTCGAGAGACTCGGCAAAAGCAGTTGAGAAACTGCTTTTACTTGAGCGGGAGGCATGAGTGCATTACTATGTCGCAAACCCTTTTCCGTACAGAAAGGTTTTAACTCTATATTTTTAAGTCATTCTAGTTAGATTTATCAGTTTTGTTGGTATATTGAATTCGCTTCGAATAGTTTTTTTCTGTTAATGCTGTCATATGCAGCTTTAAAATCAATGAAAAGATGGCGATATATCGATGGCTCTTGTTTTTCGAAAATTTGTCTTATCGAATGTATTTGATCTCTTGTAGTTTTTCCTTTCTGGAAATCACGTTGGTGGTTGCCAATAACTTCGGAGATGTATGAAAGTAATCGCTTGTAAAGAATGGTAGAGATTTTATATGCTGTATTTAGTAAAAAGATAGACCTGTAATTACAGCATTCCAGTTTGTCTCCTTTTTTATAAATTGGATAGACAGATCCTTCTGCCCATTCAGTGGTCATTTGTTCCTGTGCCCGGATGCAACAAATAAGTTTATGGGATTCTTTATTTAGCTTACTGTCTTTGATGTGTATATTTATGAATTCAGCATTTAAACCATTTGTTCCAGAAGATTTATTTTAATTAAGTTTTTTTTTATTTCCACCTCAAAATCATAAAAGTTGATCGTTCATGCTCTATTACGTCCTTTTCACCGCATAAGATGGGCTGTACATTATTTGTACTTATTTCTTCATTATCTCTAATCTTTTGCATAGTTTTAAAATGTTCACGCCATCTAATCGAAACCTCTTCGATATCTTCTGTGATTTCTCTATATTTCTTTCTGCAGGCTATAACTAGCGTTGAAGTCTGTTCTTACATTATTAATTAGTTAGTAGAACTTTCTTGCTATCTTTTGTGCTTTGATATAACTCACTCTATTTACACATTCTGACAATAAAATTATTTTAAATTATGAAGTTATTCAAAATGTAGATGTGTGTGTGCGTGAAACAGCTAAATCAAACAGTTCAATTACACTGCATCCCACTCTAACCAAAGCAAACGCAAGCCTGGGACACGACGAGGCTTTCACATCCCTCAGCAGTTAATATCTACACAATCCAACCATCAAGGGCGATGTCCCTTCCTGATACATTTGCAAAGGTCATCTTTTTTAACTGGGTCATAGCTGTTATATATAAAAATATGCGATAAAGTAAGTATAATAACAGTATGCAATTTCTATCTGTGGAAATGATTATTAACTGAATTCTTGTGGCTCAGTTCAAACTCTAATTAAAAAGATTCCTGATAATATTTTTGAAATACAAAACAACAAACATGAAAGTTACAGATAGTCACGTGTTTATTAATATCTTTACATCACATGTCTCAAAGAAATAAATACAAACACGATTGCTTGAAACAGATTTTAATCTTATCAGCCAAAGAGACATGCATTTTTCCAGATCTCATCAAACCATCATAGGAAAGTATTATAAACTTTTCTGGAGATCCTTGGCAACACTATCGAGGCTAAGAAGATTCCTTCAAGAGGAGATTATAGCAGTTTTTATTGTGTTGGATTTTGTGTATGAGTCAACAAAGATGTAGAATATTTGGTTTTACGAACCCTGTTATGACTATTTGTAATAATGGTTTTCTTAATAAATGCTTTATTTGTCTTAATCCCTTTCGCGAATCTTTGTTATAGTTATATTCATTTTATGCAAAGTACATATTACGGTGGAAATTGCAGTTCACTCATGGGAAAGGAAGGTGTTCTATCTTCATTCTAGAAATCAAAGTAGAATAAATTTTGCGTGTGATAGTCATTTTATGTGTACTAACCTATATGAGAGTACTGGAGCGACTCTTAAAAATACATATAAGGGAAGAAAGTAACTTGTATTTTATATCTTGTTTTACATGTACGGATTCAGCATAAGAAAGATTACTTGAGTTTTTTGTTGAATGTAAGCATAGAAAAATTCCTAGAGGATTATGAGTTACCCTTCCAACAAATTATTCATCTTATTGGATGTGTAAGCATGGAATCGGTGGATGAAGGTTTTAGTGTGGTGCCTGGTTGGCATCATTCTCATTTTCGGAAGGAAGTGAATGCCGGAGGGCATCCCCACTTAACCGAAGATCCGTCGTATTCACTAAAGGCGCCTGTGGCACGTTCGGTTGGTCATAGTCGCAATGTCTTCCAAGTAAAACAATACCTTTGGGGTGGCATTTCCTGTTCCTGCTTGGTCCCTGTTTCTAAATTATACAGATTCCCACTCGGCAGCTTCCATCCAACCGACAGAACTCAATTCGGTACAGCGGATGATCGGTTAACGAACTTAATCTGTTATGCGTATGTGTTCGATATCCGAATTGTTCTTTAACCAATCGTCAATTTACATTAGATCTAATGTAAATCAATTCATCGATTTAAAATATCTGTGCTTCAGATCATGACATTTTACCTACGTCACAAGTAATTTATGACATCATCCTCTGCAACTTGCCGACCAGTTTCTGGTTGGCCTAACGCATGCAATTCTTCCTTCACCCACTGCCATGGTTGTATAGCAATGATTATTTCCATTCGAGGAGACAACACTTCGTTTCTGATTCCCAGAGCCTGACTAAGGAAAAGGCATTCAAGACAATTACTCGGGCATCCTATATCAGAGGTGCCCCTAAATCGAATTAAAACTTTATTTTACATTGTCACAGTCGAATTGAATCATTTGTTAAATTGAATAAAAAGTTTGTTGTGTGAGGCCGACCGATGGCGGAGAGGTTAGCGATCCCTAACTTCGAAGCAGTACATCGCGGGTTCGAATTCTGGTTTGGGAATGGATGTTTCTTTCTCTCTCTCTCTTTGTCTTTCTTTATCGCTTCATTTTAGGGACGAAGATGGCACACCCACTGGTTGCCCATCTGTATGAGATGTATCCTTTCACCCATTATAGAGCTGAATCGGTATAGCCTAAGGGCAACCGACCTGGAACCAGGGGGTACGTGTACCTTCCTGGGGCTTGAGCACAGCTACCAGGCGCGTCGGCAGGTGGTGGATAGCCGAATGTCCTGTAGGAATGACAGGATAGCCTTGAATATAGAATCAGAGGCCGCGAACCAGCTCCCGTAAACCCTGGTGTTATGCGATCCGTGCCTAGGGCTAATTGGCACCGCGGTATTGGTGTCTTAACGGAGCCTCTAGTTGCCTTGGCGAACTTCTAGAGTAATTTGCCTTGCCCAGTAACTCAGGCAATGCTGGGTGGACTTATATTACCTGAGCTTTTTAATTGTTATCTTGTGGCTGGAAAGACACAAGAAGTAACAAACCTTTCTGCATTTGCAGGTGAAGCCTCTAAAGTAGACCTTGCTGAAAAAGACAAGGGAACTCAGAGGCAATCTTGTAAAGGGGCAGCAATGAATCCTTCACTTGAGGTAGAAATTACCTCTAAACCATCTTCTTCTGGTGAAAGTCGGGAAGCTATTCCTAGCATGACTGACTTTCTGACCAGATGGGACTGTTTCAGCAAGACCTTATCTGCTGGAAATGTCATATGCAAGAGGAAACGGCAGAGCATGTCATTTACGAATGTGAGGCTCTTGCCCTCCCTAAATTAACTTCTTTAGGCTTCATCCATACTAGAGAGTTACACCTAGACTCCATTAAAGGGTTATCGGACTTTATTAGTAAAGTGGGTGACCCGAGCAACTGGAACTAGGAAACATTGGGTTTGGAGTTAATGGTACAAAATGCTGATAAAAGCAGAGGTGCCCAATGACATACAAACTCAATTTTAAGAAGAAGAAGAAGGGCAACCGAACATTAGAAAAAAATGGTTTGTTGTTATGAAGCAGAGAGCAGAGGAATCCCCCAAAAACATTTTTGCTACGGGTCATAATGAAGCTAAGACTTGCCCTGCTGATTTCCTCTTCATCTTTCAAAAGGTTACATTTTAAATCAATTAACATTCGCACAGTGTAGAATCTTGAAATGAATTTGATTATAAAATTTTTTATCCTTCTAAATGTTGCATTTTTGGTAGAAAGTAATATAAATGCTATAGTTACATGTTATCTTTAAGTTATTCAATAACATAACCTGAATAATTGTGTTTTCACACTTGAAAACATTTATTCTTGATGTTGCTTGGCATTCAATCCTGCGTCATTTATACATTCAAATTTTCCCTGATGCTTAAACAATATCATAGTAAAAGGGTTTCTCACAACAAAACCCTAACCTCCCTCTTTATGTTTTTTTTTCCGAAAAAAGAAATTAAATGTTACTTTCAACTAGCCAGCCTGATTGTTGAAATCACTCGATCTAGTGCCTTTTATGAGTGCGATTCAAAATTAATACGTAATTAGTTTGATTAAAAGTATTATGTAAATGAGAATGAATAATATTTATTTAATAACATTTTTTCTCTTGTCCCTTTTAGACATACAGACATATATGAAGAGAGTGAAAATCAACGATCCTCCAATGACACATCCGACTGCAATAGGCACGATAATATTCTTTTCTGAAAAAAGAAAAAATTAGTAAGTACATTTACAAGTAATAAACAGTGTCTTTGTAAATGACTCTAATTTTAATAAAAAGCATTTTTATAAAGTAGTCGATTTCCTTCACCAGGGGATGGATGGACAAACACAAGCATATTAAATGAAATCTTTGTTACGTATTAGAATACATTAGTGCTATTAAAGTTTGCTACCCTTGTACTAGAAATGAATAGGGTCTACCAGCCAATCCATCTTAGGCTGGGAGCAAACGAGCGCGACGATCGGACACACGATGAAAATCAGACGATAGCCGTTCTGAGGCCGCTATGCGATGTAACTGTGACGTAGATAAAGCCTGTTATCTGACGCCATACATATTTTAAACCAATGAGAATTTTTCCTTGTATTCTGGTTCCATTTCCGATCGATTTCTAAATCTTGTTTATTTATTTTTCATTGCTAAGCAAATATTTGAATTTTTCTGTACAACACATTATATAAGCAATTGCCTTCCCATCCTCAACAATATAAACAAGTATAAAAATAAATTTTCTTCAATGAATGAAATTCATTATATTAATAATAAGCAGAAAACATAATTATTTCAACCATTTATAATATCAAATATTTGAAATTAAATAATTAAAATTTTTAGTAATTTCAATGCAATAGCAATATGTATACTACTGGCTATTAAAATTGCTACACCAGGAAAGTGGCACACCACACACGTGAAATTTGCATTACAGGTAGAACTTGCTGTGATATGCAAATGATTAGATTTTCAGTGCATTCATACAAAGCAGGCGACAGTAGCGACATCTACAATGTGTATGAAACCAGAGATTTGACAGCAGTTTTCTCATACTCAATTTCCGTTTCAACGTTTCCGTTTTCGGCAAAGAAAGTTGTTGCAATGCCACGTATAAGATGAAGAAATGCCTATCAGCACGTGTCTGACTTTGATCGAGGAAGGATTATAGCCTACCGGGATTGCGGTTTATCGTACCGCAATATTGCTGCTCGCGTCAGTCGAGACCCCACGACTGTTAGCAGAATATGGAATCGATGGGTTCAGGACAATCATACGGAACGTAATGCAGGATCTCACCGACCCCCCATCACAGACATCTTATCCGCATGGTCACAAGGGATCGTACAGCCACGTCACGAGCCCTGAGTCGAGAAATGGAGTCATTTGCAAGACAACAAGTTTCTGCTCGAACAGTTCGACGACATTTGCAGCAGCATGGATTGTCTGCACGGCGACCATGGCTTCGGCTACCATTGACGCTGCATAACAAAGAAGAGCGCCTTCAATGGTGTGATCATCGACGAACCTGGACGCGGGTATGGCATCACGTCATCTTTACAGATGAATCTCGGTTCTGTATACAGGACCATGATGGCCGCATCCGTGTTTGGAGGCATCGTGGAGAACGCGCATTGCCAGCTTGCATTGGACATCGCCATGCTGGCCCATCTGCTGGAGTGATAGTATGGGGTGCCATTGGATACACGTCTCGATCACCTCTTGTTCGCATTACCGGCACTTTGAACAGCAACCATTACATTTCAGATGTGTTAAGACCCGTGGCTCGGCCCTATCTTCGAGGCCTCCCTAATGCTTTGTTTCAACAGGATAATGCACGACCGCATGTTGCCCATACTGTTCTGAACTTCTTTGATACAGAACAGGTTCGCCTGTTACCCTGGCCAGCACGTTCTCCTGATCTGTCACCCATTGAGAACGTGTGGTCAATGGTTGCCGAGCGATTGGCACGCCATCACTCACCATCCACTACTGTCAATAAACTGGGGCATAGGGTTGAAGCTGCATGGACTGAGATCCCCGTACATGCCATACAATCTCTGTTTGACTCCATGCCTAGGCGGATAAATGTTTTTATTGCAGCCAGAGGTGGCTGCTCTGGGTACTGATTTCTCAAGATCTATACATCCTAATTTCCTGTAAATCTAATCACTTGTTCTTTTCACTATAATGTATGTGTCCAATAAATATCGTTCTGTTATTTGCATTCCTTCTTGGTGTAGCAATTTTAATGGACAGTAGTGTATTTATAAATCAAATATTTAATTATTTAAAAATCAAGCTTTATTTGTTAGTCAATATAAATTTTATATTTCCTGTAAGTCTTTTGAAACATTTCAGCAAACATATGTGACATTTTTTAAATTCATCATCATCATCAATGATGATCAAGTCCTGTGTGGACCCTGGCCTTCTCAAGGAGGCGACACCAGTCCCTTCTTCTGAGTGCGACACCTTTCCAGTTTCTGACATTGACTCGAAGTCCTTCTGGAGGCAGTCACTCCACCTCAGTCTTGGTCTTCCTCTGACACTCGAGGGCTTTGCCAAAAAGATTTTCTTTGTAGTGCGGGTGTCCTCATAATATACCCGGCCCATTTCATCCGTTGGATTTTTTTGGAATTTCAGGATGTCTGGTCATATTTTTAATTACTTGACTTTTTCTGTACTTATCGAAATAAAAAGAGTCTTTAGAGTCCCAAAGGCATTGGTGGTCTATATAAATTAAATAAAATGAGTGAACAACTGAAGAGTGTAAAAATTTTTAATTCAAATAACTATGTTTTTTAAAAAATTAAAATAATCTCTGTAAAGATTTATAATAAATTCCTACTCTTCAGCTGAAAATTTGTAACTTATTTCCATTTCAAATTTTTAGCACGAGGTATAAGGTCTAAAACACTTGGTCGGAAAATCCAATTAAAGCTGTCGCGCGCAACGTTGCCAGATATTTCAAACTTGCTTGAAATCCCTAATCGTCGTGTGCGCCATCCATTTTCTGACGTAACTACGACATAAATGACGTCACTCCGTCGGATGTGTTTTACGCGCGACAGTTAGACACATCGCGCATGATAATCGGCCCATTTGCTCCCTGTCTTAATTTGAGATTTTTTCTAAATTCAAGCTCTGAAGAAAAAGGGATCAGACGACTACCATCTAGATTAGCAAGATGGTCTGACATCTCGTTACTGAAAACCACTGAAATTAAGTGTCATCTTGAAGAGTTTTCAGTAATGCAGAGCGATTTATTTAAAAGTTGCAACAACGTGATATTGAGCTGTTATTTACGTATGATTGCTTTTGTTTTCACATTTTATTCATTATTTAGAGCAAATGCAATTTTGATGAATTATACGTACAAAAATGAAGTTATAGGAATACGTTCCTTATTTTTTTAATATGATAGAAATATGAAAAAAGTAAGGAATACCCATAGGAACACATGTTTTATCTTTTCCAACAACGAAACTTTCTGCGCATGAGCAGATGTCTCCCACGCACAGTCCATGCTCATAATTGCACTGCTGATTGTAAGAACAGTTTCCTTCTGTCAAATTGAATGCTGAAATCAAAACAATTAACTTACATGAATTAACTAAAATTAATCTCTCTACAAAAAAATTTCATTTTTCATCTGTAATATTTTTATAAAAATTTTGAATTTGAAATACAAAATAAACAAAATTAGATTAAGAAAATGAAAGCGATGAAGGGCGAAAGCGACCCATATTTATTTTAAGATTTGATTATTTTCAATGAAGAAAACTTTTGATTTCGATGTATTGCGATTTCGGTTATCTATTTCTATGAACTAAAACCGCTAAGTGTATTCATTTACCTAGAAATTTTGAAACAATAGAATCAAATTCATCAACACCTTAATTGATATCTTTTACACACCATACTAGCGGAGAGTCATTGGGTTCTTTGAGCATAGAAGCTCAGCCCTTTTGACGCCCCGTAATGAAGAGCCTGAAGTTGTTGGAAAGCATTTCGCGTAAATGAGGACTTTTTTAGGTGGAGGAAAGAATTCATACACCAAACAGAGAAAACTCCCAAGCACCCACACAGAAAGGCTTACATGCAAAGGTCAAAACATCAACATCCATCTTGAATTCAACAATAAATATGTGCAACTCTTTTCATCCTGTAAAATTCTACCCTCTCATTATGCTATAAGTTTGTAACAACTATTTCCGTTATAATTAATATGATTTACCAGTAATTTGAGTGCTTAACCAACTGACTTCCGAGCACTAATGTGACCTTTTATTATTGTAAAGTTACCGCACTATCCTGTTTTTCTAAACGAAATAACTGATCTGTTCATTTTAATTTTTAGTACCTACCATTTTATAAATAAAATTTATCTTTTCCAACAACGAAATGGTAAAAGCGGAATTTTTATTCCATTTTCACAGTGTGGTGTAATGCAGATCAAAAGGTCTCTCAGAAGGCAAGCATTTTTATTCCATTTTTATTATGTGGTGTATTGCAGATATAAAGTTCTCTCAGAAGGCAAGCATTTTTATTCCATTTTCACCGTGTGGTGTATTGCAGATCAAAAGTTCTCTCAGAAGCCAAGCATTTTTATTCCATTTTCACCGTGGTGGTGCATTGCAGATCAAAAGGTCTCTCAGAAGGCAAGCATTTTTATTCCATTTTTACCGTGTGGTGTATTGCAGATCAAAAGGTCTCTCAGAAGGCAAGCATTTTTATTCCATTTTTACCGTGTGGTGTATTGCAGATCAAACGTTCTCTCAGAAGGCAAGCATTTTTATTCCATTTTCACCGTGTGGTGTATTGCAGATCAAAAGTTCTCTCAGAAGGCAAGCATTTTTATTCCATTTTCACCGTGTGGTGTAATGCAGATCAAAAGGTCTCTCAGAAGGCAAGCATTTTTATTCCATTTTTACCGTATGGTGTATTGGAGATAAAAAGGTCTCTCAAATGGCAAGCATTTTTATTTTATTGACACATACTAGAAAGAAAACGCAACAAACACGAGGAAAAATAAATCATTTGCTGATATTTAGTATTCTGCATGAGTCATGGGGAACTGTACGCCCCCATTTCCGTTGTGTTGCGAATTTCTGATTTCTTTCCATACTTACCTGTTGAAAATACGCTTGTAGTGTCATCTAAAGCTCAATGGCGTAATGGCAGCGCTTCCAAGGCACTGGTCCGAGGTTCGATCCTGGAAAAGTCGACTCGGCCTTTCATCTCTCCAGATTGCTGATAAAAGCTGAGTATCAAGCATGCTTGGGAACTTAACACTGAGGTTTCACTTTAGGCTGACCACTGAGCCGGGGCATATGCTTCGTAACCCTGGCCCCTCGATGATGAAAACAGGTATGGGCAATGCAGGCTTTGGCCATAGGCGGCTGTCATGACACGAAGTTTAGTTTAGTGTCATCTAGCAATCGAAATAAAAAGTTCCATTAATTTTTACATATTTACATGCAATTTTATAAATAAATATTCCCCACAATTGAGCTGACAGTTGAATTATTTGTGGTTTTTATATGAACAATTCGTAGGTTCGATTCTCACTCTAAACGTGAGTGTTTTGGGAGTTCACCTTAAGCCAAATCTTTTGGTCCAACTAACCCTCATATACAAAATATCATTGAGGACAAATAAACCAAATCATATGATGCACTCTCTGATATCCACATATTAAAATTATTTTTCAAAGTTGTCTTCCGATATTTCAGTGTATTAAATCATTGCATTTAATATCTTCATTCCTTATTTTTTAATTTATAATTAAATTTTTACTGGAGAGTCATTGCCTGTAATGAATATCTGCATTTTGATATTTTCTAATTCAGCTTTTCCCTTCCTTCTATCTTAATGACATATGTGTGATATTTTATGATATAATTTAAAATCTTCCACTGATAATCTTTGAAATGATTATAATATTGATTTATTTTACTTGGAGAATGCGAAGAGAAAAAGGTGTCAGCTCAGATATCGATTTCTCTATTTATAGGTGTTCCATAATTAGGAGACAATTGGCTGTGTTTGATAGCTTAGGTCTATATAAATAGAAGCCGATTATATATATATATATTAAAATTCAAAAGAGAGATTTCAATGGCTATTAAATTATACCAATGTGCAAAGAAACCGAAATTTTTGTATGAATTTTTTAAGAAGTAAATCTATTAATTTGTAAGATATAAAAATCTTATCATTGCTTAAGTAATAAACATGTTTTATATCACCTAATATATATATATATATATATATATATATATATATATATATATATATATATATATATATATATATATATATATATATATATATTATATATATATATATATATATGTCCTCGGGCTGGGCGAGGTTGACTCAGCCTTTCATCCCGTCAGTGGGTCGATTAACTGAGTACCAAGCATGCTTGGGAACTAAACACTGGGGGTCTTATGTTAGGCTGATTACCTAACTGGGACATATGCTTCGCACCCCATAGCCCTCGGTCATGAAAACAGTTATGGGCACTGTAGGCCTTGGTCCACATGGGCTTTCGTGCCATGGAGTTTATATATATATATATATATATATATATATATATATATATATATATATATATATATATATATATATATATATATATATATATATATATATATATATATATATATATATATATATATATATATATATATATATATATATATATATATATATATATATATATATATATATATATATATATATATATATATATATATATATATATATAATACATAATATATATATATGTATATATTATATATTATATATATTATATATATATATATATATATATATATATATATATATATATATATATATATATATATATATATATATATATATATATATATATATATATATATAATTTTGTGAATGATTTATTCCTAATTATTCGCGATGGCCACCCCTCACTGTTCAGGAGATAATCAAGAGTTTACTGCATGAATTTATTTGCATTTTCACACACACACAAAAAAAATTCATGACCCTACTTAGAAAAATAAAAATAACTGCCGAACTCAGAATTTAATGTGGTGGAAAAATTATGTTCTAAAATATTTTTTCTATTTTAAGTGAGTAAGCTCTACCAGTGAAAATATCGGAAACTCATTTAGAGTTCCCTTGAATCCCGATACTTACACTCCAAGCAATAAGCCCTCGCAGAGATGTTCAGAAAAATGGGTTTTATTTCTGGACAGGAGCACAATTCGGAGTCCGAGCAAACGGATCCATTGACGCTGGAGCAATCCGCGTCCCCAGAGCAGGTGATGTTGCTGAAAGTGTCTTCCCCTGCAAAAAGAAAACAGCGATGTGAAGAACACTTAGCATCATCTGTCTGTTTCTTTTATACGATGCTCTTTTGATACCTGTTTCTACTGATATGAAAAGTTGCTAAGTGTTTTGAGAGTTCACCTTAAGCCAAATCTTTTGGTCCAACTAACCCTCATGTACAAAATATCATTGAGGACAAATAAACCAATCATATGATGCAGTATCTGACATCCACATATTAAAATTAGTTTTCAAAGTTGTATTCCGAAAAAGTCTCGTAACTTGGAACCATTGTCCAGCGACGAGGTCAACACTTGAACTACTCTCTTCTCTCACGAAAAAGGGCCATTGAACCCTTTGGGACTTTTAAGCGTGCATAAGCCTTCTCAGCACGATTGTCTTCAGCTGCGCCAGGTACAGGATTTAATACCTTCAGATCATGAGAAAGATCCCTTTTCCCCCAGACCACTGCAGAACCCAAATTAACACAAGAGTACATATATTCTTCTGTTTACCAAAGTTGCTGCACCACATTGCCAATCGTTTGGTCACTTTTTTTTTTTTTTTAACCAGGACTAGATCAGAAAGCCAGCTAAGGTCGATGGTTTAGCTGACTTTCTGTTCTTAACTCTGTGGCTAATGATTCGGCATATACATTTCATTTCCATTAACATTCACATCAAATTTCATTTTTAACTACATTGCTTCTTGTTTCTTAAAATAATTCTCTCTTCATTTTTAAATGCCATTATCATTTTTAAATAGCCATACGATGATGAAGGTACGGATTTTTAGATAGATGATATTGCAAATCATTTTTTAAGCTTTTACTGTATGCCGACAAAGGGGATAAACATTACCCACTTCTATTTTGAACTATTTTCAAGTAAAGAAGTCGACAACTGAGCTGGCACTCACCACTCAGAATCAACCAGAGTAGAAGCATTGGAACCAACGGAACGCTCTCTCCCCAACATTCATCTGTTGAGTTAATTATCAAACTTGGTAACTTTCAGATCCCAGAAGGACAGTTTTTCATTAAAAATATTACTTGGTTGGTTGGTTGGTGATTTGTGAGACTTTTAGCAACACTGAGAAAACTCTTCTATTAGCGTTGTTCAAATTCATTACTTCAGTTAAGATCTGGCGATCAAAGTCATTAAACGATACCAACAATCTCAATTATAAATAGAATCAAGTGACGAGATGAGCAATCGAGCTGGAGTTCTTTCATCTCGCAATTTTCAAATCACGTCAATAGAGGCATTTTGAATCCTGGGAAATTGTTAATGCACCTATGTCTCCAGTTTTCGATCAATTTTCATGTGTCAAGTATCCAATCCATAACCCCTTGTTTTTACATTTTCTAATGAGAAATGCAACTAGCAATTTCAAAAGAAAATTATATGAACGAGAACAAGATTGAATTTTTTTGTGAGCAAGAAATAACACAAAAAAAAAGAGTTTAACAGAGGACTAAACTTATTTTTTATTTTTAAAATCAGCTAATAGTTAGTTCAAACCTTTTTATTTGATTTATTACGAATTTACATATGTCACTTTCTTACGCAATTAATATTAATATATTTCTGTTAATATTTTTTTAACATTTTAAAGAAATTCTTTATTTTATTAACATTTCCAAGGAATATAATATTTTCAGTGTTTGAAATATTATTTGAATTCATGTTTCTTCCAGTTGTACATTTGAATTATATTTCCCTGTTATTTTCCTGTATTGTGTTACTTTAACTCATTTTGACTGTCGGCTTTATATATGTATGTAAGTGTTGTCATCATTTGTGCGTAGTTTTTATTAGCAAACAATTTGTTTCAACTATTGGTATGCTTTCTTTAGTGTATTTCATACTATTCTTGTTAAATTACCTTTACGTCTACCTTACCTTTCTTGCTGCGAGTCTTAAGAACGAGGGACTTTTAGAGGCCATTTACAAAAACCGGATGCAATTATAAAACAATTTTGGCATTTCATGGAGAGGAGCTGAGGGATTCTGGGAACTATTTTAATATCCTCCCCAGGTTATTGCTTACCCGGAGGACTTTCCATACATAGTGGGTCTGCGCAGTGGATGTCATCCTAAAAACCCCGGAGCACCCACCTCGCCAAATGTGCTTACAGAACTTAAAAATGCAATACCCATTTTCACTTACACATCTCAACAGCAGGGACGGGACTCGAAATTTTCCGCACTTTCTTCTTCTTAGAGTTGGGTTTGTATGTCATTGGCCACCTCTGCTTTTATCAGCATTTTGTACTATTAACTCCAAACCCAATGTTTCCTAGTTCCAGTTGCTCGGGTCACCCACTTTATTAATAAAGTCCGATAACCCTTTAATGGAGTCTAGGTGTAACTCTCTAGTATGGATGATGCCTAAAGAAGTTAATCTAGGGAGGGCAAGAGCCTCGCATTCGTAAATGATATGCTTGGCCGTTTCCTTTTGCGTCATTGATTCTGGTCAGAGAGTCAGTCATGCTCGATAGCTTCCTGACTTTCACCAGAAGAAGATGGTTTGGAGGTCATTTCTACCTCCTGTGAAGGATTCATTGCTGCCCCTTCACTAGATTGCCTCTGAGTTCCCTTGTCTTTTTCAGCAAGGTCAACTTCAGAGGCTTCACCTGCAAATGCAGATAGATTTGTTAATTCTTGTGTCTTTTCAGCCACAAAATAACAATTAACTAATTGGCTCAGGTAATACAGCAGTCCACCCAGCATTCCCTGAGTTACTGGGCAAGGCAAAAAAACTCTAGAAGTTCACCAGGCAACTAGAGGCTCCGTTAAGACACCATTACCGCGGTGCCAAATAGCCCTAGGCATGGGTCGCATAACACCAGGGTTTACGGGAGCTGGTTCGCGGCCTCTGATTCTATATTCAAGGCTATCCTGTCATTCCTACAGGACGTTCGGCAGTCCACCACCTGCCGACGCGTCTGGTAGCTGCTCAGGTCCCCGGTTTCTGCACTTTAGGGCTCGATTCTGTCATTGAACCACGTTGGGAAACACATTTAAGCTTTTCATCATTCGGAAGACTGATCGCAGCCTTTTACCATTTTATTTCACACAGCCTTCACCTAGAAATTTCGGACTTTGCATGATTGCTGGGTTTTATTTGTTTGTTGTTTTACAGTTGCTTTTTACACATGAGTAATCCCTCATGTTTTAAAAGAACTCCAAACCACACATGCACATGAGGTCGGTATGGAACCTATGAATTGTGAACTGAATGCCCATATCAAACCCATGCCACCTTAAAGATGATTTCGACGCCCTCAGGCGGGGCGAGTGTAAGGCTGTTGATGTCCGCTGCTTAAGAAAACCTATCACCAGAGCCCCCCACCCTGTAGAGCCGGGAAAACGCATCTGTTCCAGCAGTCGCTTTCCAGACCAGACGAGTTCTTGCACTGCAAGGCCGATGGTGTGGCCGAGTCCTCTTAAAGACGGTCGGTTCGATACCGGAACAAGCAAGACGCGCCCTCTAATAACCCAACGTGTCTGCCGCACTCCTCGAATTTGTTGATGACACTTGAATCACATGACGAGGCCCGGAATTTCAGTGAGGACCTCGCACAGAGCGTCACTATTACATAAGCGCCTAGAGAGGATTTAAAAAATCTTACTATTAATTTATTAAGTAAACTCCTCATTCCAAAATCTGCCAAAGAAAAAGTTAAGCACAATCAATCTCTTCGTCCTTTCAAACTATAATTAAGTGATGAAGTTTCACGTGAGCTTACGTTCTCCTCTCCACGCTATACCAGGGACATTAACCTATAGAAGTTTCAACTTCTCTCAGTATAGTGCCTTTTCTGTGTCTGGTATTGAATCTCCACCAAAGGAAAGCGATGTCATTCCTATCTAAGTTGCCATGAGGATCCTAAGGTCTGTAAATTTACACTTCCAGCCTTTCAACAAACACCTCACTAATAATAGCGTATCTGGGGCATGAGCAGGTACCAGGCACGTCGGTAGGCGGTGGATCACCGAACGTTCTGTAGGAATGACAGGATAGCCTTGAATATAGAATCAGAGGCCGCGAACCAGCTCCCGTAAACCCTATTGTTATGCGTTCCGTGCCTAGGGCTAATTGGCACCGCGGTATTGGTGTCTTAACGGAGCCTCTAGTTGCCTGGCAAACTTCTAGAGTAATTTGCCTTGCCCAGTATCTCAGGCAATGCTGGGTGGACTTATATTACCTGAGCTTATAAATTGTTATCTTGTGGTTGAAAAGACACAAGAAATAACAATCCTTTCTGCATCTACAAGTGATGCCTCTGAAGTTGACCTTGCTGAAAAAGACAAGTGAACTCAGAGGCTGTCTTGTAAAGGGGCAGTAATGAATCCTTCACTTGAGGTAGAAATGACCTCCAAACCATCTTCTGGTGAAAGTCAGGAAGCTATCCCTAGTATGACTGACTCTCTGACCAGATGGGACTATTTCAGCAAGACCCTATCTGCTGGAAATGTCATCGCAAGAGGAAACGGCAGAGCATATCATTTATGAATGTGAGGCTCTTGCCCTCCCTAGATTAACCTCTTTAGGCATCATCTATACTAGAGAGTTACACCTAGACTCCATTAAAGGGTTATAGGACTTTATTAATAAAGTGGGTGACCCGAGCAACTGGAACTAGGAAACATTGGGTTTGGAGTTAATGGTACAAAATGCTGATAAAAGCAGTGGTGCCCAATGACATACAAACCCAATTCTAAGAAGAAGAATAATAATAATAATAGCGTAACCTAGAAGATTGTAAAAAAGAATTCGATAATTTTCTCTGTTACAGCGTTGGTTAATAATTGAGGAAAGAGCTTCTCTCCTTATTTAAAAAAAAAAAAAAAAACTTTTCTTGTTAAGCCTAGCTTGACGTCTTGTACAAAATTTGGTTTGGATATATCGTCCTCTAATTCTGAAAAATGTGGGGAAAAATAGAATTTTTAACTTCGACGAATAATACATAACAAATATTTAAAATTGACGTATGGTAGTTGCTACCATTTCTTATTTAACAAAGCATTTATATTTTTTTAAGGCAAAATGTAAATGGCAATAAAATTTTATACGTATAGACGCATGTTTTTACGAATCTCTCATTTACAAACATTCATGACTTTATGAATTAGTCGCTGTTTCATAACATTCTCTCACAGAAGCAATAGTTTTAATTCTTATTTAAGAACTAAAATTTCGCAATAAATACTTTTTGCAAACATTTTTTCATGCAACTTTCATTCATTTTATCACTTGATATTTTTCAAATTTTTACGCACAGAAGTTTTTATAGAATAATCGTAAGCCTACGAATTGCAGATAGCTAATTGATCTGGAGATGGCGACGCATCGTGAGTAAACAAGAAAGTTCTTTTGCCGTTTTAATGACCCAAAAGAACATGACTAACAGAAACTGTAGCCTATTCGTCCTCGTGGTAATCACCATCGGCAACAAACATTTTCTGCTAACGTGTCTCCAGTTGTGCAATCCTCTTGCGGTTAAACCGAATGTTTTGGACGCAAAGAAGCCTATGATTGCTTGGCGCAAATCTGCTTCATTGGTGATGGATTTTTCACGAAGATGTTTGTCCAGTGAATGAAAGAGGTGGTAATCTGATGGCGGAAACTCAGGTAAATAAGGAAGATGGCACAAAGTCATCCAACCAAGTCGCTGTATGGTAATTCTGAACACCTGCGTGACATCGGTCTCGTGTTATCGGCCAAGAACAGTACACCCTTGCGATTAACCAGTGCTCTCCTTCTGTTGCTCACGTTCCAATTGCTGCGAGTATGGTTCTACAATGACCGTTTGGCCAGTTGGTAGCATTCATAGTGAACCATTTGACGATTAGTCCATCAGACACCAGCTTCATCACAGAGGGTCAAATCTTCTGACCTGAATTTGTGAAACACCAAGGCTCTGACGTACGTTCATTCTCAACACTATCCCCAAACGCTTGAAATATACGACGACTTGATGCAGCAACAGATAAGTCCAATTTGATGTCGTGAAGCAAACAACACCGAACAAGCTCTTTCGACATGTCTCTTCCCCTGTAAGAGCTTACGATTGATGAATGTGCGTGGTGGACCGGCTTTTATAACGACTGGTATTCCCACTCTTGACTGATCGTTGTCCCTACCACGTCATACACTCATTTGTATACATATTCTAATTTCATTCAATGGCAATGCGAAAACGGGAGGGACTTTCGTGTTTACCTTGTACTTTTGCAAGGAGTGGTCACGGCTCGGAGTGGACCTATGAGACTGACACTTCGGGCCCAATGCATTTGTCAATCTATGCTTGGAGTGGTGTTGCAGGAAAAACGATGTCATTTTGACATTCTTCTTCTTCTTCTTCGAGTTGGGTTTGTATGTCATTGAGCACCTCTGCTTTTATCAGCATTTTGTACTGTAACTCCAAACCCAATGTTTCTTAGTTCCAGTTGCTCGGGTCACCCACTTTATTAATAAAGTCTGATAACCCTTTAATGGAATCTAGGTGTAACTCTCTAGTACGGATGATGCCTAAAGAGGTTAATCTAGGAAGGGCAAGAGCCTCGCATTCATAAATGATATGCTTGGCCGTTTCCTCTTGCATATGACATTTCCTGCAGATAGGGTCTTGCTGAAACAGTCCCATTTTATGGAGATGTTTTCTGAAATAGTAGTGCCCAGTTATGAAGCCTACGATTAAACGTATCTTCTGCCTAGAGCATCTTAGAATTTCATAGGAAATCCTCGCTGATGATCTACAGATCATACTTTTAGCGTGGGTTTGACCAGGAGATTTGAGCCAAGCTTCATACATCTTCCGTTTTTCCCATCTAAGAACATTGGTTTTTGCGATCTTCAAAATGATCCCACAAAAAGGTTCTGGACCGATGGGAACAAAAGACGATCCTTGTTTAGCAAGCTCATCAGCCCTTTCATTACCTTCGATACCTTTGTGCCCTGGCACCCATACAAGGATCACCCTGTTTCTAGTTGCCAGTTCTGTAAGAAGGTTTCTGCACTCCAGAATCATTTTAGATTTGATTTCGAAGGAATTAAGCGCTTTTAAAGCGGCTTGACTGTCACTGAAAATGAGAATCCGCTTATCGTTCATTTTGACATACACTGTTTATTTGAGAATCCACCTTGATTTGGAGAATCATCGTGCTTAGACTGGAGCGAAGACGAGTGACTCATCCTCGAATTTCAGCAAGGAAATTCCCTGCAATCATTTCGGAATTGTTTGAATGTAGACTCAGATACATAAAAAGTGTCGGATGATTAAATAATTAAGAGTATGATGAACGAGGATGAAAACGAACTTTCTAACAAGAAAATGACATAGCAAAACATAGGAATGACTAACCAGATTAAGCGTTTTTTTGTGAAAAGCAATGAGATGTTAAATTTTAAGTAATGCTTTCTTATCCATAAAAAAATGGGAAAATGTGGTTTTAAAATTTTAGTTTTCGAAAAGAAAAAAATAAATCTACTTTATCTGATTTTTCATCAATAAAATAAAAGTAAGAATAATTTTCAAGAATAAATTTTATTTTGTATGAGTGTTTCTCATATAGTATACAAGAAATATTTTCGAATAGTATTTTAATTTAGAAAGTATATTTTCGAATAGTATTTTATTATCAATATCATGTAAAAAAATTTAGTTTGAAATCTAATCTGTATTTTTTATTTTATGAACTTTCGAATTTAAATACCATTTTACTGGTCCTAATCAGAATTCGTAAGATCGAACGACTGCTCTGTAGCTTCATTTTTATAGTTGTTATAAATCTCAATTATTTCAATTCGAAAAATCAGTAAACAAAAAATATGGACTAATTAAAGAAAATAATTTTCGTTTGCAAATGAATCAGAATGGCAGAAACAACTTTCACGCTTCGTGAAAGCAATTCTTCAGTAAGAATCCCATTTGCAGTTGGCGATTACATTTTCGTTGAACACTGATGTTGTTTTTTAGGACAATTGTGAAAGAGTTCAACATTTTATTATTATTACTGTGGGAAAAGAATTATTATTACTGCGGTGAAAAGAATTATGGGAAAAGAATTATTATCCCCGCAGAATTATTATTACTGCGGGGAAAGGATGCCAGTCCAGGTATCGTTTTCGTCTCTTGACCATGGCTTATATGAATGATCAGACAATAGATTGTGTTTAACGGCTTTTGTCGTTAAAAATTACGTATCAGAAAATTTCTTTTATTACCTAAGCACCTGGACAGCATTTTTCGCATTGTGTATCACTTTCCCCACTGTTTTTTCTTTTTTCTTTCTTAACCTAATATAATTGTGTGCAGCGAAATATATTTTTCAAATGGAGATAAAATTAAATGAATAAAGACTCAAAACTGAAATAGCATAATAGCATAAAAAGCTTACTCTCAGTCAAAATTCATGTTCGTGTAAATTTTAATAGAATTTAAACGTTGTTGCCGAGAGCATATAATATTTAAAGACAAAAATCTAGTAAGAAACACGAAATTACAGTTATAAATGTTAGATAGAATAAAAGTTATTAAGAAAAATATCAAAATAAATGGACTAAACTTATTATATAATCTAGAAATATTAAAAAAAGTTTATATTATAACGAATATATGAATATATTAAAAAAGCATTACATTATAACGGATGAAAGTCTTAATACCATTACCAAAGTAGGCATATGGAAACAAAGACACACAAGAATAGCTCAATAATCGCGAGAATAAATATATAGCAAGATACAATAAATTTTTCTTAAAAAAAAAAAGACTAATATGGAGGAACTTCAGCTTTCTTTTCTATTGGCGGGTGGCTAACCCTTTGCCACAACAAGACCAGAAATCGCTACTCATTTATCGTGCGCACCCGGTGCGCACCTGTGAACTAAGTCACGGAGGATTACCCACGTCACTCCACCACAAACCCGTTCCTACATACATATCAGTGCCTGCTAGTCCCGGACTGCACCTTTAGGTTAACAGGTTTGGAATACTACCCCATCACCAAGTGCCTCGTCATTTTGAACCACACACTGAACCAGGGTGACGAGGTCACACCTGAGATGGCACTCTACTGTCCACATCCACGCGACTCCGGCGGAAGTGCTTTGGACGTCACGTATTAACGTGGACACGTCCTCAACCCACGGAGCTCCACCAAACCCAGTTAGGAGAGGGTACATGGTCACCTTCCCAATCACTGCCCTCGGCAAATCATGCTTCCCTTTGCTGATCATAACGAGAAGCGGCGTGTAGCTGGTCCAAGTCACTGGAGCTCAACCCGTTTATAGGATGGGCCACATTTAATCATTATCTCAGAAGAAAGGATAGATAAACATAGAGAGAGAGAGAAAGAAAGAAGGGAATATCAATGCCCGAACCGGGATTCGAACCCGGGACCAGCAGCTTAGGAGTCAGGAATGCTAACCAAGAAACTTCATCATTCATGAGTGTAATTAAGCATCTAAAATGAATCATTCCTAAAAGAGAACTTGAGAGTAAAATATTCCTCTTTGTCTTGGGAAAAATTTTTAACTAATGGGAGAAAAGGAAGGATGAAATTAATTTAAAAAACTGGTTTTATCTTTAAATATAATTAAAAAAAATATTTTAATCCAATAAAAGTCAATAGAAATAAAATTGTTAATTAAATTTTATTGAATATATTGGATAGATTAAAAGAAATAATTCAAATTAGGATTTATTCAATAATTTATAATAATTTGATCGATAATAATTTTAGCAAAAACGCGCTTAGATGAATTTAATTTCAAATTAATAAATTTAATAAAGTTCGAATTTGAAATCTTTTTCTTCAAAAAATATTCAAATTTAATTTGGTTATTTATAGTACCATTGTTGATTTCTAACCATCTGAAACTGGAATTATATGAATTTGTTTCGTAAATTTTTAATGAGTTTGGTATATTTCCAGAAAGAAAATGGATTGAAATCAATAATATGTCAAATGAATCCACGGTGCAATTTAATAAATTAGATTATTTATCGAGTAACTATAAATTATTATTTATAATAAAGTTTTCCCGTATAAGTATGCAAATTATTTGCTTATATATTTGAATTAATAAATTTCGTGCAGGTATTTGTGTGTAAACTAAATATTCTTTTTTTAATTTTTACTTATTTTACGGTTGGAATCAAATATAGTGAAATATTACATTATAACAATTAGTAGCATATAGATTATCAAAAATTTGTTATGATTAATATGATGACTGAGGGGTCAGCGTTCCTGACTTCTGAACTATAGGTCCCGGGTTCGAATTCCAGTTCGGACATGGAAGTGTTTTCCTCTATATATTTCTCTGTCCTTTCTTTTGAGCTCCAGTGGCTCAGCAGCTTCCCATTAAGATCAGCAAAGGGGAGCATCATTTGCCGCGGGCAGTGGTTGGGAGTCATACTTTCCCTCGCTGGGTTGCTGGAGTTCCGTGGGTTGAGGATGTGGCGTCCAAAGTCCTTCCTATGGTGTGGCGTGGATGTGGAGAGGAGGGTGCTAGCTCAGGTGAGATTTTGTCACCTGACAGTGATTTAAAATTATGAGGCACTTGAACCAAATCCTTTAACCTAAGGGTACAGTTCGGGCTCTCCTTCACCGCTGTGTATGTGTGTCCTTTCTTTTGACATGATGTACGAATGAGTTTGTGATGAAGGGACATAGTTAATGATACTGGCAACTGGGGCTTGGGTAGCCATAAAGGAGAAGCCTGGTGTATGGGGAATGGTTGGCTAGTCACCCAGTGCTTGTCGTTAGAAGAAAAGTGTTTTTAATATTGCTTAGTATTTTTAGAATGGTTTACATATTCAAAATTCCTGTTGCATTAATATTGAAGGCCCAAAATATTATAATCACTGTTATTATTTGATATTGTGCTCTCTTTGATGACGTAAAAGGCACGTGATCTGAGGAAAATGTTAATAACTTATTGCAGGGAATGTGAGATACCATTTCTAGGACAAACCCCAGGCACTCACGGCTTGAACGACTCTTGACAGAAGCAAAGTTCTGTTATGTCTCTTCAACTATTCATGCCATTTGAAATTTCGCGAGGGTTGCTATTCTGCTCTTTCAAATGAAGCAAATGGCTAACATCTGAGCACCACATCAATTTAGAGTGTCAGATTCTGAGGTCTGTGATATGGGTTTTATCGGAAAGACTGGTCTTTGACAGAAGGCAGGCTGTGTGTTCCCGGAACTGCTTTGCACGTCGGCTGTTCCCAGTAGTCTTTATGAGGTCAGGTGGTGACGAATGGTGGTAAATCGAGTCTAAGGAGTTGCAGTGTTGTATCACTACATATCATTAACAACACTGGACATCGGATGGCTAACTTCTTGGTAATATGAGGCAAAATCGCGTCCTTAATAGAAGTCGTTGAACTACATGGTGTTCTGTCGCCAACTGAGCCACTACATTCTTGTTTTATCAAGGCAACATCCGACATCGTTTATCGTCCAAAAATGCAACTCTTGTTACAGGAAGGCCGTGGTCGTCTGGTTGGTTAGGGCATCGTTCTTTCTATCGGAAAGTAATGAGTTTGAATCTCGGCTTAGCCAAAGATACGTCTGTTGGGTCTCGTTAAAACTTTGTGTTGTCGCAATGTTCTCCATGGGAAATAACACATCTGAATGGTGAAAACCAAGTATTGTGGGTCTTCTGCTTGGTATTTGCTTCAAAATCACGAAGACTCCACCTGGCTATTTTCATCTAACTGGTTGATCTCAACTCAGGGCTAGAAATAGGGAAGCATGCTGGTGCAACAACAGCAACAGAGACTCTTTTACTGCAGGTCTCTCCGCCATTCTTCGCGACTTGGCGTAGATACTCACAAAGAATTCTTGGAGGCCACGGTGCTCTTGTTTGTTAGGGCGTCGTTCTCATTATTAGAAAGCAGTGCGTTCGAGTCCCAGTTTAACGGAAGACCTATTGTGTTCATTGAAGCACGTTGAATAGTCGTAATATGCTCCACGTGAAATGATACCTCTGGGAGCAGCAAGTCAAGTATTAGAGGGTCTTCTACTATGATTTCTGTTTCTAAATTACGAAGACT
The DNA here is from genome assembly GCA_037975125.1 of Latrodectus hesperus. NCBI lineage: Eukaryota > Metazoa > Arthropoda > Arachnida > Araneae > Theridiidae > Latrodectus > Latrodectus hesperus. The sequence goes on along the minus strand of CM075850.1, from coordinate 119,374,526 downwards.
CCACCTGGCTGCTATTTCCTAACTGATAGAGCCCAACTTATGGCTTGGTACAGGGAAGCATGCTGGTACAACAGCAACAAAGACTGCTTGCGAAGAGCTGGTGAGCAGTGCTGTTTCGGAGATACTCATTTTGCTTCTTCCATATGAAGCAGATCTCACAAAACTTAGAAAAGATGTCTCTGATTTTTAGCGACAAGTTATATGCCGCTTGTTCCAGGTCAACTCTCTTCCACACCCTTAAATAGTGCGCACTGTTAAATTGAAGGGCAGTTATACTGTTTTGGCTCTACACGGTCAAGATGAATGTACATACAGAGGAAGGTGCCTGCATAGGTATTGACTACATCATCCGATTCTGATTTAAAATTATGGAGTCTAGTTAAATCATTTGACGTAAGCAATCAATTGAACTATAGAATCTCAAAAACATAAAGATTCTCCTTCATTATTAAGTTCGGAGAAACGGTCCAACATAAAAATTATTGTTTTGAACGAGTTATTGTGCTGTTGTGGTACATTCTGCTATTATTGGGCTACAGGTAATTTTGCGAGAGTTTAATTTAAAATATTATGCGAGGATTACCTAAAAATTGTAAAAAGATTATTTTGATTTTCTTTGTATAAGCTTACTTTAGAAAATTTGCGTACTTAAATTTTCATTTAGTTTTCTAAGGTCTATAAAACACATTACTTTGCAATGTTTGATGGAAAAAATGTAAAGTAATACAAAGTAAACCTGAACGTTTTACCATACTTTTATTGCAAAGGGAAAATATTTTTCATTTTCTTAAATTTTTTCGTGTAAAATGCGAGCAATAATAGAGTACTCTAATTTTCAATTCAGTAGTGACCAAAAGAATGTTTACGTTTACCTGTTACTAATGATGATGTAATAAAAACATCCAGGAAAAAGACAAAGGCGCAAATCTTGAAGACCACTTCAAATTTTGATTTTTTATTCGATAGGTACATTCTTTTTTTCTCACGAATTTCCTAAAGTAAAAACAAAAAAATTTTAGAAATGGAAGAGTATATCTGTATAATGTCAAGTTGTCCACTGAATATTAATGATAATTTTTCGATAAATATTATGAAATTCATAGTTACATTTAAATGTATTATTAAACATACCGCAATATTACTATAAATATTGTTATTTTCTTTGTAGTAATGAAGATGTAATGATTAACAAAAATAAAGGAAATTGATTTTTTTAAGTGAATATTTTATTCACTGTTCTTTCAATCTCGTGTTTGGTGTATAGTTGGATACCCATTGGTTTGCAAAAACATTGACGATAAAATTTAATTTCTGGTAATCCTGATACTTAGTTTAGCTTTTGTGTAGCGTTAGCAGTCATCCTGTCAGTCACATCTTGGTGCACATCTTGCCGTCAAAAAAATCGCCAAACTATCAAGAAGCGCTACAATTACATAGTTTCTATTGCATAGAGCAGAAATGAGAGTGCAATTTCCAGAGCTGATAACTCAGGCGTCTGACTCCGTGCTTGGCTGAGGTTGAAATTCATACTCCTTCGATGGAAGTTTCTAGAACTGTCTTCTATAGTAAGCCTATGAGATAACTTGGCTCTTATTGGTCTTATTGACTCGAAACTTCCTTACTTTTAGTCTCCAAATGTCGGCTATTTGTTGAAAATGTTGCCAAGATATCTTTAGTTTTCGGCTGATAAATATTTTTACAGAATAAACGCTCATTAGACACTTAATCACCCATTAGACATGAAACTGTTAGTTAAAAATATAAGACATCTATGAAAATATTTGCTCCATTTACATTTTTCCAAAGGATATCAATCATTGCAATTATTTAATCATCAGATTTAAAGATTTGAAACTGGTTAAGTATATAATTGATTAGATGATGATTGATTAGGAAAGAGCAACAACTTACTTGAAAGAATTGTTTTCGGAATAAAGAAGAACATTGATTAAATCTAAAATATTTACTCTAAATTTGGCATTACTCTCAATGTGTTGAGTTCAAATGCACTTCAAATACTTTATTACTTAATGCACCAATAAATTATGTATTTAAAATTTAATTATCAGAATCGGATTATTGAATCAATATTATGAACACTTATAATTCATTATATTCAGTCAGTAACTCATTACCAAGTCATTTACTCATTACCAATGATTCATAATAAAACAGTTATCTATATTTCTTATATCATTAACTCATTGTTATTTAGTAAGTAATCAATCACAGAAAGTCAATTATATATTACCTTAGATAGGTATACATTGATATTTATTCACTAACGCATTACCAAATCAATCACTCATTACTTTTAACTTTTATAACCTTATATATATATATATATACATATATATATATATATATATATATATATATATATATATATATATATATATATATATATATATATATATATATATATATATATATATATATATATATATATATATATATATATATATATATATATATATATATATATATATATATATATATATATATAATCTTCAAATAATGACTATTTAGACATTGGTTCGGAACTACAAAGTGACGTGAATGCTGCTTAGAAATAATGGATAAAACTATGTATATATCATTCTTATTTTCATTTAAATTAGCTTAAATTTATGTTACCAATAGTTTTGCATTTTTTTTCAACTAATTAATAGATTATTATTTTTTAAACTTATTTCTTAGGTGTATTTCATCCTTAAACAATTCATTTCATTTTTAAAATCAGAAGTTTGTAATTTAAATTTAAAATAATTTCTAAAATGAATGCAATTTTTCTTACCATTTCTTTTTCAACGCAGAAATTTCTCTAATTACAATGGGTATAAACTGGCAAGGATTTCAAATATGTTTCAGAATTCCACTTTTAAATTTATCATTCTGCAAGTTAAAACATTTATTGAAACATACTCATTTGAAATGAATTCGTGTACGATTATTAGTCTTCAAAAACCATGCCAAATATTTTTGCATAATGCAAATGTTATTTGATGATTTAATTGATTTATTCAGTTTGTTGTTTGTCGCTCAACGGCTACATTTGTATTCGAGGGCTAATTAGATCTATTTAATAATTTGATACCAAATCCAAAATTGGAAAGAAATTTAATTTTCTTTTCCAAATTCAACCCATATCATCACCTTGTTATCAAATAACTCTAGGGCTTTCTTGAAAACAAATAGGAAATTTTTTCTGTGTTTTTTTTTCGTACATTTTTTTTCACAATAAATAATTTTCCCTTCTTGCAGAAATTTTATCCAATAGAATATTCACTGAGTAAGTCACCAATTTTCCTAATTAGGATAATCCCAGCAAAATTAATTTTGTTAAATGTTAGCGAAGAAAAATTATGACTTCATATGAACTTTTGCCATTTTAGAAAAATATTTAGATACGAGTGTGCCCCTCACCCACAATAGTCCTGCCAAAAATCTTAAACCGTTAACCTTATTCCATCAGTATACATAAGTAACTTTATTCATAGAATATCCAGCCACAGTTAAACAAAGACAGATGAAATTTGTTATTCTGCCTTCTTCTTGCACATCTATCATGGTGGGGGGGTGTATGGGAGTTTTCCGGGTTTTCTACCGTGTGACACGAAAGTACTAAACATTTACTATTAAAATACTTATCGGGAGTTTATTATAATATTATATATATATATATATTATAATATATATATATATATATATATATATATATATATATATATATATATATATATATATATATATTATAATATTGAACACACAAACAAAAAACCCTAAAAATTGTTAAACTATTGATTATGCTATATCATATTTATTTACTTTATATAAATAATTTTTTTTTGCATTAATAGTTTTTGGGAAGTTAACTCATACTGCTTAATTTATTTTAGGTAATCATATTTTAGACCAGTTGAAAATTGTTAGCTGATATTATATTGTTATTTTTGAAATTTATGGTGTGAAATCAATGCGTAAAGTAACAATAAGAAAGTGATATAATAGGAGAAGCAACGACTAAAGATAAATAGTTATATTTGATGCTTTTGTGGCAAATAAAATATATAATTAACTTGTTGAAACCATATGAATTGCCTTATGTATCCATAATTTATATGATAGTTGGAAGTAAAAAGCTCGTAAAAAGGAAATACAATACTATACTAAGTTGTAAATTTCAAGAAAATAACTGACACAATTTAAAGCTATCTTAATGGTAATTAATGAATTTTAACTTATGAATCTTCAATAAAATTCTGAAATTTCCCATAGAATTTTGATATTCATTAAATATCCATTGTTATTTGCTTTCCGCTTGAATTTCCACAGGACTGACTGTGAATCAGACCTTTTTCTGTTATAAAACTTTTACATGTTATAAGAAAGGAAATATGAAAAATTCTCGTGACTTCCGGTCCATGTTTATTTACATAGAACGCGATATACATTTTAGGGCACCCAATGATGAGACCGTGTTCTCAAAACTGAAATGTCTCAGGTTCAATCCCAGCCACTATGGAACACCACTAGGAAAATGCTGTGTTTCTGCTTCCCACATGAGCATCTGTTCGGCCAGGAGCTTGAAGAAGGTCTATTGTCTATGAAAAGACACCCCAATGTGAAAAATGCAGCGCGTGTTGAATAATGTGCACGCAGTGACACACAACGAAGGCGACTTCTGGAGAGTGATACAGGAGCCGCATTATCACCATTTCAATGAACTCTGAGTGAAATCAAATATACTACTGGAAAATCTTCATAATGAAATTCTTTGTTTGTCCGCGGAATTTTCGCCGGAGTGGAATGAAGAATGGTTAACTACGATACAATGAAATTTATATCAGAATGAATCAGAATATATACGAGGGTTACTCTGAAATTTTTGAGATACGCGCAGACGAGAATTTACAAAATAAAAATAACGGTTTAATTTTAAAGTACAAAGTATTTTAACACAAGAATTTAGAAGAGGTCGCAATTTTCTTCAGGATGAAGAACACACAGGAAGGCCGCCGTCGGCAGTAATCTCGGATAATGTGTCTGCCATACGAAAAATGTTAATGGATGATAATCGCTGTACCTATCAAATGATACAGAAGAAACTTAACATTGGATCCGCAGCCATACACAAAATCATTCATGAAGAATTACATATGAAAAAAGTAGTTTGCCGTTGGGTTCCCCATAATTTAACTGAGCATCAAAAAGAGTAGCGTGTCGGAATCAGTAAAGAAACTCTTAATATGCTGAATGATGGTGGCCACCGCATCATTTCTAAAATTGTAACAGGTGATGAAACGTACATGCCATTTTTTGACGTTCCAACACGTCAAGAAAGCAAAGTATGGGTCTTTGAAGATAATCCCACGTCGACAATGGTGAAAAAACAAAGCGCACTGAAAAAAGTGATGTATGCCGTTTTCTTCAGAAGTACGGGATTGGTCAAAGCCATCAAGTTGGAAGGACAGAAGACAGTAACAGCAAACTGGTATACCACTAAATGTCTTCCAGAAATTCTACAAGAACTGAATGTTTGAGGACTAATGCTTTACCATGACAATGCATCTTCACATACAGTCGGATTAACAGTCGAGTTTCTTAAACAAAAACAAATTAAAGTGATCGAACATCTGCTGTATTCACCTGATCTAGCTATGTGCGACTTTTGGTTATACTTTAATCTAAAAAAAGAACTTACGTGGACGTCGTTTTCATTCAGAAGAAGAGATTGATGTGGCTATAAATGCATTTTTTTCATCTATTCGAAGAAATGAACGGCTTGAGGCATTTAATCTGTGAAAAATTCGCCTACAAAAGTGCATTGATGCTGGAGGAGACTACGTTGAACACACCCAAAATTTTGTAAGTATAACTTTAAAAACCTAGTTGTATCGCAAAAATTTCAGAGTGACCCTCGTATCAGATAATTTATATCAGAATGAATTATAATCTATATCAAAGTGAAATTTATACCAATGAATCAGAATAAATATCAGAGTTGAACTTATATCTCCAGTTAAATTGTAATAAACACAATGATACATTTCGAAACTATGGTAATGTCGTTTGAATTTCCTTTAGAGCATAATGAACGTTGATATGAACTTCCTGTAACGTTGCTTATGCTGTGATGTAGTTAATTTAACCGTGGTAACATTCTCCGATCCGGAACTCCTCTCGCTTCAAGAAATAAACATATGGTTCTTTGTCTCTTCACAAAATTTTCTTTGTTACTAAGAGTAGAATAAATATTTAAGGCTTTAGATCTCTCTTCATTCTGATTTTTCATTTTATAAATGTTTAAAAAAATGGTATTTCGCTTTTATTTTATTTCCGAAGAAGGATTCGCTTTACCCACTTCAACGAATGCGTTTTCTTTTTCCCCAGCAAGTCATTGAAAGGAAACGGGTTGAAAGGTCAATGAAGAATTCCGATTTCATCTAGATGCTTTTAGTTACTGGGAAATACAACAGGAAATTATTTCTTTCTAAGGAACACGACTATCACATTTATTGGAAAGCATGATTGATAATTTTCTTCCACTACATAATATACCATTCTTATTTTAATATCTATTACTTATAAACCTTATAAATAATTAAATGCTTTTAGTTATATTATTTTCATAGATCACGCAATCAACAGTTATTTATTTTGAAAAATTGACAATTTTATTTCAATTACATGACATACTTTTCTTAGAGTTCATTGTACATCATTAACTTGTATTCCTATTAAATATTCTTAGCTGTTGTAAAACTTCCATGTTTTCGTATCCGTCAAATTCATGCCGTAGGTAATGTTTTCTTCCAAAGTGCATTCGCATCTATACGTAACTGAGAATTTTAATTTCAGTACATAATGTGCCATTTTTATTCTAATGTGATTTATAGTATCAATTTAGATTTTTTATTTCCCTTATTTTTGAAAGTTTTAGATTATGGAAATTTTTTGAAGATTTTCCCACAGCTTACATGAATAACTATATATGAAATAATTCTATTATGTCATTGCATAACGTAGCTTTCACATTTTAATGTCTATTAATCATTAATCACATATGTCGTTATACCATTAATATTCTAATGTCTATTATATTATTAATCTTCTATATAACCGCTCATTTATATTATACAAAGTTTGATGTCTTCAAATATTAAAAAAATGAAATTTAATATTTGTTTCTAAACATATCACATACAACTAATAATGAAAATGAAATTTCCTTAAATTGTACAACAATTTGGTGTAACATAATCTGTCTATTCATTGTTTATTTAATTTGGAAAGCAACACCTGTGGCTATACAAATTAATTAATTGATTTATTTGACACTCAGAATGGAAAAAGCTGATTTAATAGTTAAATCGTTTCCGTTAGTAAATTGGGATATAAATTAATTTGAAACTTATAAATATTTTGCCTTGCATTAAAATGCTGAATAAAAATAAAAATCCAAAAATCACAATAGTATTGATAAGTCTTAATACGTTTTCAACCCTCATCATTATTTAAAAAACTAATAAAATACTTTCATTTGGTGGTGATTCTAACAATAAAAAGCAAGAATACTCTAGAAACTGTCGAAATACATCTTATTCCTTTTATAGGAAAAAGAAAAGAAAGGAAATGAAAAGAAAAATCTTCTGGAAAATAAAATAATATTTATTTATTATCATGAAGAAGAAAACGATTTTTAGTTTAAGGGAAATTCCATAAAACTGAACTGCTTTCTCTTTAGTATACTGCTTCGATATATTAGAGGTAAAGAAACACGCTTTCTAATGACTACAATTTTTAACACATCCCCACAAAAAATTAAAAAATTAATCCTCTTGTTGAGACTATATTTCCCCGAATTTAATTGCAGCATTATCTGTTTCGTAAGAACACTCGATGAAAGGTTTTTAGCGCAGAATCCTTACACTTATTTTCGTAAGAGCTGGTATCGATTATTTTTCGAGACTTTGGCGAGACGATAATAACGGCTTAATATAGAAGAATACATGAAAACGACAAGCTGAAAGTTACGGTTATGATGGCGTGCGGGAATTTTCCAGGTCTTAGAATTATTTTATCCATTTTAAAATCGTCTGTTCGCATTAGAAACAAGAAAAATTTTCAGGAAATAATGGTTAATTCATGAAATTGAAATAAGCAATACGTTATACAGTAAATCATTATGAAAATTATTTTATTTTAATAAAAATATCCACATTTATTTTTAAAAATTTGAGAAATTTTAAAAATGAACGAAATATTTAATTTTCAAATAACTATAGTTTTCTATGGAATTTTGTATTTTATAAATAATTAAAATTACTTTAGAGTACTTAAGTTCAGTATAGATACAAATAACATCAAAAAGACATTAAATAAGAAAATTATAATTCTACGTTATGTTATTGTTTTGCTTTGTTTAATTACATATGTATGTTTCCACCCAGAACAAAAACGCTTCAATATTTTGAACAATGATTAACTGACGATATCGAGTCACGTGTGCTTGAACTCTCCTCCTTAAATTTCTGTATCCCATTAGTGGCGTAACATTGCATCCTGTGAGTATTTTAAAGTCACATTCCTTCTTAGCATCGTGATCTTCATTTTCGGGAAGCATCGAACCTGAAACCTTATAGATCCAAGAGTGGCGCTGTTCTCTACCAAGCTTGCAGTGACTTCATTCTAAATTATTATTTTGAGAAAAAGTGATTTTTTAAAAAAAATTATTGAATTCATTAAAAAATTCTCTTAAAGAGGAATATTTAAATGATGCCCAAACTAACATTTGCTATTTTGTAAGCTGCATATTAGTAGATCGAAGCCCGGTGGCTTAGTGGTAACGTTTAACGCTCCCAAGACACAAGTCCGAGGTTCGATCTTTGGACTGGGCAAGGTCGACTCAGCCTTTCATTCCTTCAGTAGGTCGATTAACTGAGTACCAAGTATGCTTGGGAAATAAATACTGGGAGTTCACGTTAGGCTTACCACCTAATCGGGACTTATGCTTCGCACCCCCAAGGCCTCTCGGTCAAGAAAACAGAGATGGACATTATAGACCTTGACCCACATGGGCTGTTGTGCCACAGAATTTAGTTTTTATATTATTATATCTATATCGATAATAATTCAGAATTGGCATATCTATCTTTTTAAGGTCTGAATTGTAACTCAAATACTTATTATTTTTGGTATATTTGCAGACATTTATGGACAAACAGAACAAAGAATAAAATATAAAATACACCAAGGAGCAGAAATTAATCAAAATGCATTATAGGAGAAAACTTTGTGACTGGACCAAAAATAGAACAAATAAATGATTAAAAGATTACAAACAATCAATAGGATTCAAGTGTTAGTTGTTGAGATTCATTTTTTAGTGCAATATTATGGTAAGAGGAGCCACTAAATATAGACGGCAACCTATTGATTTTGAGCTACCGTCGAGTATGAATAGTTAACTCTTGATCTGATTTTCCCTACCTTAACTTTTTACCATGTGGAAGGATATGGAATCCGTTGTCCTGATAGCACGATGGTCTTTAAACGGGCTAGGTATAGAACTTGCTACCTCTAGACAAACTTTCATGCCTTATAGGTCAAACATTCTAGTAATTTATAAATTTTTTTTACTTGGGTTTTAATGTTCTTTCCTGTATCTTTTCCTGTTGAAATTAAAATTATTTGGTTATTTATTTTAAAATTTAATGGTACCAAAGAAAATATAACAGACAAAAGTACTTGAATAACATTTAAGCTTTTTTATATGCAGTTGATGTTAAATGTGCTCTTGGAGTGGAAATTCTGTGGTTCAAATCGGTTTTAAGAAAAAATTCCTCTAAGCTCGGAGAATTCAAACTGAGATGGTAGCTAAGTAGTCAGCGCCCTTGCCTGCGGTTCAATAGTTCGTGGGTTTGAATCTCACCTTGGGCCTGGATGTTTGTAGTTTGTTCTACTTTAAGCAGCAGGTCCGGTCTAATGAAGCCTCATGTGCAGAAGTGACCGTTGAGCAGCAAACTAATCCGAGAATTCAAGTGTTTTGAATGATCCAAAATCGGCTGAAACAGTTAACCTACATTGGTTAAAAAAACTTTAACGCATTTTTATAGAAGTTTTTCAAGAATATATATTCCTTGAGAAATATTACGGGAGTATATATTCCTTAATATTGAGTAAAATTGAACAAAAAATTCACTCTGTTTCAATTGGAAAATCTAATCCTTCTAAAATCCTAAGCTTCTATTTAGTATGATTCACCACAAATTAATGACAACTACCTTAATTTCTGATTTATTTTGTAAGAAAAGTATAAATTATTAATTTCTTATTTCTAGATTTTTATGAGATCGAGATTTTGCTTTTTATTTCATGAACTAAGCCGCTCTGCTGACACAGCTTCCTAAACTCAGTAAACACTTCTCTCTTTAGATTTTCTCTGTATTCCATAATTATACTGACTTAACATAACAAAATGGTTCCTTTCGATTACGCATTTAAAAGCATAGCTGCTGATTTTAAATAATGGAATCAATTCATCGGTAGACGGCGCTACAATCAATTATCATGACAAGTACCAAGAGTAGTTTGAGTTAAATATTTTTTGTTTTAGAATATGAATCTTGTGAAGTGAAGTGATTCAACTTCATCCATCGAATAATTTAGTAACATTTTTTTCAATGTATATATGATGTCTAATTCAGTCATAATTACATTTTTAAATATACTTACACTTTTCAAGCTATTATGTATTTGAACATGATTAACAATTTTAGAAAATAAGAGGAAATTACTATTTCCGACTTTCTGGTACAAAATGCCAATTAAGCCAAATCTATAAAAATCGCCAACTATCCTGCTCCAGATGCTAGTATTTTACCACAAAATAGTAGCCTTTGATCAGATCTTAGTTGAGCCCGTTTCATCGCGAACACCGATAAAACTGAAAAGAAGGAATCCGTTCTATCGCCAAAAACTATAACCTCGAGAAAAAAATATTTTAGTTGAACTTATCCTTTTTTAATTTTTCATGGTTTTTAAACACGTTTTTAAAATAAAATTTATTTCTTGCGTTTATCTTTAAATAAAAGAAATGGACTATTTTTGAATTCCCCGCATATATTTTTCTTTTATACTCCGCATTCTTTGTGTTTACCGTACATTAACACCTTTTTCACCATTTTTTTTTCTCCTGTCGCCAAGATGTGAGCTAAAATAGGGTTTTACCTGGAATTTTAATTAAAATAGAAAAAAATTCTATTGTGGCAAAAAAACATGTCAGCAGAATTGTTTTCAATGAAGTAATTAAAAATACAGCCGGTGGCGTCCGCTGAAATAATCGCCATTCATTTTTTAATGATTACAAATTTTCTTGTGGTATCATTTTGTTTAACTAACTGTTGATTTGTGAAGTTCTTCCCCCAAAGCGTTTCTTTTCATAATGGTAAGAATACAAAACCTGCCATGAAAATTCGGTAATTATCTGTAATCCGAACAAGAATCGGCACCAAATGATTTACTAAAATTGCAGAAGCGATTATAATGCAACCCCTATTTTTATTTATCAAAATAACATCCTCCAAAGTTAATGGCACTAGAAATTTTATCTATCAATTTTAATGGATATGAATTGCTTAATTATGAACAGAATTTCTTATAGAATCCATAAAACGTTTTTTACAGAAATTTTTGCAAGAATGAGGAATTTTTTCAGTGAAAGAAAATGATCAAAAACCATGAATAACAGTTTCATTTCTAAGGGAATACCAGAAATCTCATTCTGAAAATTAATACAAACCAATGAACTCGTCCTGGGGTTTTGAGGTCACACCAAATGATTCAGTTGTTTTCTTTTATAATGGATTGTTTTACCTTACATATATGAAGAGAAGTGAAGTATATTTCCTAAATATGCAAAAACAAACATCTGTTCTGTCTTCTAATACGAAAGCTAGTTATTTTTATACTGAGAAAAACAAAAATACTTGTTACAATGACAAAAATAATGAATTAATATTTAATAAAAAAAATTTACCTTTCAGAACTATCTGAATAAATGTTGGCATTTCCATATTTCTGTCGTTATAAATTCATACCGAGAAAGAAAGGAAAAAAAATATTTCCTCGACATTAATATTCTAAATTGGTCAGTAAATAAAATTGTTTTCTTTTCCTGGTAAAATTTCTATTACTGTAACTAATAGTAGAAATCATAAAATATAACTATGCTTTTATTAGTTTTAAGAAATATCTGATAAAAAAAAACTTCAAAAATTTCTAAATCATCATAAAAATTACAAAACTTTCGATGTCTTTCAAAATTCCCGGGAATTTTTAAAGTTTCCAAGGGATTCATTCCCAGAAATAAACCTCACATTTTCTCCTCTTTTACAACACTGGTGCGGAAGAATCTGTGACTCTTGCATATTGCGGGCCGTTTGTGGTCACGCATCAGTTTGTTGAAATATGACAGGCGCTGAATGTAATGGAGGCTCCAATACCTCAGAGATGTTGCGCTGTCTACTCAATGTACCGGGAATGCCTACTACAAGAATCCAATACCGACCCAAATCATGATAAGGGGTGCGGGATCAGTGTGGCGATGCAGAACGCAACAGCTCAACAGTGTCTCCAGACATCGTGAGATTGGAGGCAGAATTCACCAGTAAAGACAATGCCGTTCCATTCCGTTGTTATTGTTCCTCATTCATAGCCCCAGTGGCCCGCAAACGTCTGTGCTTTTTAATTCACATGAAGCAATCAAGGGTCACTTTGCAGACATTCCACACAGCGGCAAATGACGTCGAATGATGCCTAACGAATTGAGTTCGCGATGCTGCTGAGAGATCCATCACAGCGATGCTCACAACGTGTCTGTTTTCGCTTTCAGTGGTGCAAGGTTCGAATGATCCCACCCAGCATCCAGCGATTATAGATCCTCATCACGGTTTCGTCCAACACGATCATCGATTTCCCTGAAGGAAAAATCGCAATCTTTATAAGATCTTGTCAAATTTAGAAACTTGCTCAATGTCTTCTACGAGGCATAGTTAAAAGCTTGTATGCAAAAATACCCGTGAGGGATAACAACTACTGCATTTCAAGAGGCCAGTTTCGTATCCTTGATGTGGGGCTATAGATGGCGTTACAATCACTCTTTGACGTGTATATGCACGACAGTGCTAATGATTTTCACATCTCATTACCGCAAACGCATGATCTAAATTTCACATAATTTACATGCTTCCTTCCCAGTAATGCATTTTGAGTAGTCAGCAGCATTTTAATTTATATGTTTTTGATGCGTGCAGTATTTTATGCATGATATTTTTACACACACTGAGAAACTTTTATGAAATATCAAAATGTGTTTCATTTGATTTTTTAAAGTACAAAAAATGGAATAAAAAGATTTATACTGTATAAAAAATTAAAGTTTCCTTCCGATTTTCACACACACAATATATATATATATATATATATATATATATATATATATATATATATATATATATATATATATATATATATATATATATATATATATATATATATATATTTATATATATATATATATATATATATATATATATATATATATATATATATATACACAGTCCAGTCACATTAATGTGACCACCACGTACTTTCCACGTCAGAGTTAAATAACCAATCACAGAAGGCAGGTGGCAGCACAGTGCAGTTGAGCGTATATAAAGGGTGTGTGAAGGCTTCGGAAAACATTTCAATCGTTGGCGTAATGTAGAAACGAAGCGATTTATCCGACGTCCAAAAGGGCATGATCATTGGCTTTCGGGCCAAGGGTGGAAGCATTTCCGAAACGGCTGAGTTTGTGAACTGTTCGTGTGCCACCGTGGTAAAAGTGTACCGTGCACGGCAAAATGGGACTGTCCAAAATCAGCGACGTGACAAATGTGGTGCACCACGGGCCATAGATGACAGAGGCGAACGACGGTTGCGGGGATGCGTTCGGGCAGATAGACGGGCTACCGTTGAGCAACTGACTACCAAAATGAACCAAGGGGCTACCAAAAGTGTCTCCCAAACTACTATTCAGCGAACAATGCTGCGTCTGGGCCTCCGAAGCAGACGCCTGGTTCGTGCACCTATGCTGACTGCTGTTCATCGACGGCGAAGGCTAGAATTTGCACGCCAGTACAGCAGCTGGACGTCCACTGAGTGGCGACAGGTTGCGTTTTCAGATGAATCGCGTTTTATGCTCCATCGGACAGATGGACGTTGGCGTATAAGGCGTGAAACCTCTGAAAGGAACCACCCTGCAACCATTGCCGGAACGGTCCAAGCTAGAGGCGGGAGCATTATGGTCTGGGGAATGTTTTCCTGGCATTCTCTGGGTTCACTGATCATTGTGGAAGGCACGATGGATCAATACAAGTACGCATCTGTCCTTGCGGACCATGTCCACCCCTATATGCGCATTGTTTTTCCTCAGGATGATGGCATCTTCCAGCAGGACAATGCGAGGTGCCATACAGCTGCCAGTGTTCGTGCGTGGTTCGAAGAGCATCAGGATGAGTTTACCGTCCTCCCCTGGCCAGCAAACTCACCTGACTTAAACCCAATCAACCATCTGTGGGACCATCTCGATCGAGTTGTTCACGCCATGGATCCTCAACCGCGTAATCTAGCGCAGCTGGCCACGGCATTAGAGTTGGCATGGCTCAACATCCCAGAGAACACCTTCAGGGACCTAAGTGACTCTCTTCCTGCACGTCTCGCAGCAGTCCGCTCTACGAAAGGTGGTTATTCTGGCTTTTGACAGATGGTCACATTAATGTGACTGGACTGTATATATATATATATATATATATATATATATATATATATATATATATATATATATATATATATATATATATATATATATATATATATATATATATATATTATATATATATATATATATATATATATATATATATATATATATATATATATATATATATATATATATATATATATATATATATATATATAACATTTATTTATAACAAAAATTACCTGTAAGATATCAGATAAAGAGAATTTATAACTTGGTTTTCAGAGTAATCAGATTAGATTAACCCATATAATACGATACAATATAAAGTTATTTCGCTTAGAATTATATAAAAACAATGTGACGAATTTTGCTCCTTTCTGCGTAGTGATATGTATAGATGTATGTAATAGAATTAATTCTTAAACATTAAAAATCATTTACTTAATTTTCATTTAATTTGTCGCTTTATAGTCATCCTTTCTTCATAAGGGCTTATTCAACTGCCGAACACTATTTAAAGGGAATAATGATTCACTACCAGAAAATGGACCTGATGTAGGAACCGATAAAATGATCTAATGAATGAAAGACCAAATCATTCTGCTACTAACACAATTTCTTGCTTAAGAAGAAATAAACGGTTCAAATCATTTGTTTATACTAGCCTAAAACAAAAATTGTGACATTCAAAATAAGATTTATTAGGATTTAATTTATTTGAAATTGTGACATTGCGTTTCTTATCACATAGATAATATGTATTTAGAATAGAAATTATCATGCTTATGAAAAAACTTTTCATGGAAACTGGAAATACTACTTCCGTTTAAAAAATTTCTCCGGATTATGTGTATTGTTGTTTCACTGAATTCTGTGTAAGCCGATTCCATAAGAAAAGGTAACTAAGGATATTTTTCGAGTTAATGTGATATCATTGACATAATTTTATAACCTAAATTTACGGTGAAATTTTATGAGCTCCCAGTTATCAAACCCACAGAGAAGAAGGCCTTCATGTTCGAAATTATCTTTCAGTAAGTTCTAATGAGAAAAGTAAAGCAACTAGGATTTGTTGCGTTCAGTCAAGCCGATTCTGTGGGAAAATGCAATGAAATGTTTCTGGTTTCTTATGGGCTATTCTTTCTTAATCTAAGTCTATGCAAAATATTTTCCTTAATTTAATTCTATGTGAAAACTTATGGCTATGCTTCCTCAATCTCTGTTTCATATTAAGCATATTAATCATCAAGCTAATTCTATACGTGAAAAAATACTGAAATGTGCATAGTTTGTAGGTGTTTTAAATTTTCTGAATTTTTCCTACCACTTCTGTGGAAAAGAATAATAGAATTTCTTTAGCTAGCGTGCTATTAAGAGCTTAATTCTTTAAGCCAATTCTACACAAAAGATAATAAAATGTGTCTTGTTTACATGCAATAAATTATCTGAATACCAGCAATCAGTACTAAAGTAAAGAGTAATAAAATTTCCCTAGCTTAAGAGCGATCATTTCTTAAATTCTTCAAGCAAATTCCAGGAAAAACGATATTAACATTTTTCTTGCTTCTGTACTATAAATTATCTGAATTCCTTGAGCAAATTCTAAGGAAAAGAGTATGAAATTTCACTGTCTTATGAGCTATCATTTGATATATTTAATAAGAGGATTCTATGGGAAAGAGGCGTGAAAATTTTCTATTTAAAGAGAGTATAGAAATATACTCATGACGGCATAAAATTTTTATGCCATGATTTGTATATTTTCTTCTTTCTTTTTACGAAAAATCTGGAGATATGTTCACCTCATAAAATAAAGATATTTTTAAGAATTGAAATAGTTCCAACGGTTCCTCTTTTAAACTGGATTCAACAGTCAAGACACCACTTCTCAAAACACTTTGTGCCAAGCTCCAATCCAAAATAGCCTAGCTGCATGTAATGGGGTCTTTCACTTTGCTTATAAATTCAAAAAGGCCCTTTAAGGAGCTGAGGTGCAATTCTCAAGTACCAAGAATACCTAAAGCAGTTAAGTGAGTAAGAGCATCCCATTCTATGCAATAAGATGAGCCATTTTTTCGTTGTTATGGGATTTTCTATGTACAGGGTCTTGTTGAAAAGTCTCATCGTATGAAGTTTAAAAATAGTAGTATATATAACACCATTTTAGAACTTTGCCACTTTTTACGTTTGCCTTGCAGTTTTAACGCTGTTACTACTTAAAAAACCATATATATTACACAAAAAGTTCCTAAAACACGAGAAAAAACCAAACCTGGCAACAAAAATATCCAAAAAAGCAACAAAAATTTTATTTGGCAACATTAAAGGGAAAACTGGAAACACTATAATCAAAACGAAGGCGGCAGATTTTGCAAGAAATCTTTTTTTTTTTTGGGGGGGGATATATCATACTTGAAGATATTTTCTTTATTCTGTCTACAGAGAAGGAATCACAGCTTGCTGTTCTACTCCAACCGCGGATGGACTAGGGATTATTTCTGCTTTTGTTGCCGAAAGTCCTTTCTACACACTTTCATTTAATTTACTTTATATCTCCTTATCTTTTAAAGATATTTCTACATTAAAGGTTTTACCTACATATTCAATGGTTTTTAAAACTCAAAAAATGAAAAGTCTACCCTGCACTGCCTGAGTTACTAGCAAGAGACTCTAACTGTTGGCCAGGCATGCTAGAATCTCCGTTGGGACATTGCAACCACATGCGATTCACTTCAGGCACCAGTGCATTATTTGGAAGTTTCGGGGCTTTTTACGCAGCTTTCCTTTAAAAGGTTTTTGAAAGGCAGCTCGGTTCTCTTAGAAAAGATGTTATTTCTCTCGAGAACTGATATTCAGCACTCCACCACCTGCCGACGCTCATGGTAGCTCCTCTCAAGTCACAGGACTTCAAGGATATCCCGCTATAGAGAGCAAGTGCTGGAACAGACACCTTGTGACCAAAGTATCATTCTCTTGATCAGGAGGCAGCATAACTTAACCTAGCCTAAACTCGAAGTACAGAGGGATCCTATGTCCTCCTGCTGGGGGAGAGAAAGGTTCCAGCTCAGGAGTCAGCCTTGCCCCTTCATCGTTGCTTGAAGTGATGAAACTACTGACTATGTTCAGCGGCCTTTCAGTCAACATACATTCACAGCGGTGGAGGCGAGCCCCGGACTGTACTTTTCGGTTAATGGATTTGAAATACTCGCACATCACTAAGTACCTCTTCATTTTGAATCAAGGTCAGGTGACGACCCTTTTCTCCACATCCACGCCGCACCAGCGAAAGGATTTTGGACGTCACATATTAGCGCGAACACGTACCCAACCCACTGACCTCCAGCTACCCAGTTGAGAGCGAATGGGGTCACCCTCCCAATCACTGCCCGCGGCAAATGATGCTTCACTTGGCTGATGTGAACGGGAATCGGCGTGAAGAAAAGGAGCCACTCCAACTGTCAGCGGGAAGAGCCGCTGAGGCTTGTGTAGGAGAGTCGTATTTCTCGTGAGTGGGGGGCGGGGGAGAATTATATGTTTGACTCAGCCGAAGATCCGTCGTGTTGACAGGGGATACGTTAAAAAACTCCGAAAAGTTAAATGTCCTGTCGTTAATATGTCGTAGGAAAAGAATGCTGTCGACTTCATCCATTAATCGAGATTAAATATCATTTAGTATTTGGTTACGCTTAGATGCTCTTCAGTTTGCAGAAATACCAGGAAATGTATTGCAAAATAAATGAATAAAGTACGCAACATTCAAAAGGAATGTTGTTAGAAGAAGACAACGTAGGTTTAATTGTCTTAAATAGAAGAAAATGTTGATTTCAAGATTATTAAAAATTACAAATCACTATTTAAAAACAAGAAAAAATTCTTTTAAATAGAAAAAAAAACTTAAAAAATACTAAAAAAAATACAAAAACATCTCATTTTAACGATTTTCAAACTGCATAAACAACAGAAACTTATTTTTTTACCCTCAGTTCTAATTTCATAGGTTTTATGCAATTCCGTAAATAACAATTCGGGAAGAAGAAGGGAAAAAAAACAACATGTGTTTTATATCTACGGCGCTGTTTGAAAAGAAAATGCAATTCGAACGTGTGCCGGTACGAAATTACAGCTTATTTGCGGTTCTCGTGGGAGAAATCTTTTCACGCGACATGAAATCATTTAAGGCGGAAAACGAACAGACAAAGGCAGTTCGAATTTTATGTATATATTTTTTCCTATGGAGTGGAGTTGTAGAAAGGAATGCAAACACAATGCCCGCTTCATTCAACAGCGCATTCGCCTGAAATTTGAGATTGCAAAATAAACAGCTTCAAGGGAACTGAGTTGTCTTGTAAGGCGAGAAGATATTCGATTGTGAATGGCTTTTTGAATTTCTTGAATTATACCTTTACCCTTCACCACGGCTTTTAAGGGAAGTGCAATTATATTGGTGGCTAAATCTATTTGCGAAAATATGTATAAAAAAAAATAAAGCAAAATTAAAGTAATATATAAAAAAAGAAGAATGGCTTTTTCAAGTGAAATTTATCATATTTTTTTTATCAAAAAAGTCCGGATATATATATATATATATATATATATATATATATATATATATATATATATATATATATATATATATATATGTATGTATATACATATATATATATATATATATATATATATATATATATATATATATATATATATATATATATATATATATATATATATATATATATATATATATATATATATATATATATATATATATATATATATATATATATATATATATAATATTTATAATATTTTTAAATCAATTCTTCAGCATTTAGTTTAAACATTGATTGAGGAAGAAAAGATTTTTCCCGTTAAAAGACATAAGGAACAGATGATATTTTAACAGTATCAACAAGAGTGCAGAACCCATTAGATGACTCTGGATAATTGTGGAACACTAAATTTAATTGGACCTGGAGCTTGAGCAGCTACCAGGCGCGTTGGCAATTGGTGGATAGCCGAATGTCCGGTAGAAATGACAGGATAGCCTTGAATATAGAATCAGAGGCCGTGAACCAGCTCCCGTAAACCCTGGTGTTATGCGACCCGTGCTTGGCTTTATTTGGCACCGCGGTAATAGTGTCTTAACAGAGCCTCTAGTTGCCTGGCGAACTTCTAGAGCTTTTTTGCCTTGCCCAGTAACTCAGGCAATGCTGGGTGGACTGTCATATTACCTGAGCTTATTAATTGTTATCTTGTGGGTGAAAAGACACAAGAAATAACAGACCTTTCTGCATTTGTAGGTGAAGCCTCTGAAGTTGACCTTGCTGAAAAAGACGAGGGAACTCAGAGGCAATCTAGTGAAGGGGCAACAATGAATCCTTCACAGGAGATAGAAGTGATCTCCAAACCATATTCTTCTGGTAAAAGTCAGGAAGCTATCGCTAGCATGACTGACTCTCTGACCAGAATCATCTGTGAATCATCACTGAGGATTGCCTCTGAAATTCTAAGATGCTCTAGGCAGAAGATACGTATAATCGTAGGCTTCATAACTGGGCACTACTATTTCTGAAAACAGCTCCATAAAATGGGACTGTTTCAGCAAGACTCTATCTACAGGAAATGGCATACGCAAGAGGAAACGGCCAAGCATATCATTTACGAATGCGATTCTCTTGCCCTCCCTAGATTAACTTCTTTAGGCATCATCCATACTAGAGAGTTACACCTAGACTTTATTAATAAAGTGGGTGACCCGAGTAACTGGAACTAGGAAACATTGGGTTTGGAGTTAATGGTACAAAATGCTGATTAAAGTAGAGGTGCCAAGGACATACAAACCCAACCTTAAGAAGAAGAAGAAGAAATATCATTGGATGAAATGACCGTTTGCGGGATGACATCATCGATGATGGGAGATTAATTAAGTAGCCATTTCAGTTTCCTTGCCTATTTCACAAAATTTGCTTTTTTCCCTAATGGTAGACACTGAGTGACCAACACAACAAGGCCGGAAAGTAGTTATCGTTACCCGGTGGGCACCGTGTCACGGAGACGAGTGACATTACCCACACCTCTGTACCACAAACCTCTTTACAGGGTGGGCCACATTCATTCATCCTCTCAGAAGAAAGGACAAGGTAACTCAGAGAAAAAGGATAGGGATTCGAACCCAGGATCAGTTAATTGTCAAGAACGCTAAGCACTTAGCCATCGGCTGGCAGCACAAAATTTGTAAAAAGAGTTATAAATTTGATGAAAGTAGTAAATATGCAATTAAAAAAAGCGAAAATATATTCATTTATAATACGTGGTTCAAAACACATAGTATATCATATCTAACGCTGTGGTGGTTTGATAGGTATAGCCTTCGTTCTTGTTACTGGGAAGTAATGGGTTTTGTACCTGACCCAGCTTGAGATCCATCATGTTCACTAATGGGGACTGGAGTTTTTAAAATAGGTCACAATGATCCTTCTCTTGTGTGGTATCGCGTGGAGAGGCCAGATCAGTTGTCGACCTCATCATGAGAACTTGGCTCAAAATGGCGAGGTGTTTAACGCATTTTCAGTCGACAGAGCTTGGTAGCCGAAAATGTAATGCAAAAAATGTTGTTTACACATTCAGTGCCAAAACAATAACGGTAGCTATGATTCTTGCATCACTCATAAAAATTAAGCGCAATTATTGTTATTATAGTAAGTCAGATACTCTATTTAGTAGAAGTGACTGCGAATATTGGCAATACTTTTTAAAATTTCCAAAATATTCTGTCTTACAGATGAACTTTTCATTAAGAATGGATTATATTCATATCGCAATGGTAGAAATTGGACTTTGTTTCTAGGGGTAAAAGTGACGATAAATTGCGAGAAACTGTTTTACAACTTCGTAATGTTTTCTTACGTTGTGTGACGTAATTTGTGTGTTAGGACTTAATTTGATTGTGTAAAGGCGCGAAATTTGTTTCGTACGCCAGTACCCTTTGAAGTATTTGATTACGATTTGAGCTGGGTATTGCACGAAATGACGTAATTCAGGTTAGCAAGATAATTATGCCGCATTTGGTGTAAAAACTGGAAATCATGCCAAACCAGCACAGGATTTCAGGATTTTACCAAAATTTGAAAACTTCCAAATCCCTACCTCTAGGTATAAGCATTCAGAAAGCAGGAATGCAACTCCCGTTTATTCATGAATCCCCAAGAATGAACTCATGGCAACCCCCCTTCCGCACAATAAGCCTTATTTGACTCCTATTTTCGAATGAGGTAATAATATTTCTGAAGTTATTTACTGTACGTCGTCGACCATGTTAGAATCTAAGATACAGCAGTTGTTGCTGGCGCCATGCCATGCTTTGCATAAAAGCATAATTATCTTTATAAGAGCTCCGTTGCCGAAGTTTTCTATTTATTAATTCAAAAATATCGAAATAATTAGTTCGAGTCAATTTTATTTTCATAATGTATCAAGTTTTTCTTCTTTTAGCAACATTATTATTACACTTGCTGAAAGAACTGCATTAATGATTATATTAACAGCGACATTATTGAATAGACTGTAATAGGTCAAGGTACTATCCACGCAAAAATTTGTTAGCAATAACAAGATTAATTAAAAAATTGCTGTGAGCTACATTTTAATTTATTGCTTAAACAATAAAATTTAATTATGTAATTCTCAGTAAAGTACTGGGTTCGGGGTCTGAATTATGGAGAAATCTGCCCCTACACGCAAAATGTTCCATTGGAACAAATATCTCCCCTAAGTGTGGTACGGTGTGCCAGCTCATTGGTCGACCACTACATTTAATGTAGTACAAAGGTCACTGCATTTGCATATTGATTTCGTTTAAAAGAAATAGAAAGCAAGAGATGTAAGGCAATAATATGAACATTGTGATAAGATGTCGAAATCTAAAGGAAAACACAAGTTTCAGGTAAGGATAAATCTAGCATTTTTTGATTATGAGAATGGCTATAAAAGCTTAATATAGTGCAGGAACAGTTTATACTTCGTAACGAATATTGGAGCATATCACCTCCGTCAAGACATAAGCAAACTATAATATTGATTTTGTATTAAAAAAATGAAATAAAAAATCAATATTATAATTTGTTCTACATTCAATCAACTTTGCGCAGCTGATAGAGAATGAATGCTGCAGTCAGGCACTCGAAAACCTTTCTTGGAAGAGATATGTTGTTGTTGTTCTTTATGACACTTGGCCAAGCTCGCTAGCCGACGGCTGTACAATTTTAAGTCAAATGGGTGCGTCTTTTGTTTAACCAGAGCACCTCGAAGGTGAAAGAAAGTCTTTGCTCTAAGATTCTTCGGATAGCTGGCACCACCAGAAGGTTCATTTCTTCAAATTTGACTTTGATCTGGAGGAGGAGGAAATTTTCTCTAGACCATTACACCCATGCTCCACGAGAGAATACGGGACTTTCGGCTCCACAGGTTTAGCGAGCATACATCGCATGTACTGGGTGGGTATTTGGCGGTATTGGGAATCAAACTCAGCTCTAACTGGCAGAAGACCGATGCCCTATTCACTAGGCTACCATGGCCTTTGAAGTCCGTCCGCCTGCTTCTATCCAACTGGTAAAGTCCATCTCAGGGCTAGGTGCAGGGAAGTATGCTGGTGCAACAACAACGGCCTTTGAAAGAAATATATAAGTAATAACAGGCAATGATTAAAGGGAAAAAAACTGTTATATCGCGTAATGATCTTCTCAAGGACCAATGGTCTTTGTAATTCATTTTAATATCCCCCGCTAGGACTTTTCATAGATAGGAGGCCATACTCACCTGTTGAAAGGGAGAAAACCTAGAAGCTCACAAGTATTCACCTTAACTGATGTACCGGGATATTGTAAATAATATTCTTCTATAAACGGAATCCTACTACGCAAGCGGATTAGCGGAATGCAAACGGAATTCTTGTATATGGTCCACACACGAGATGCACTCAAGGAATTCCAAAAAAGACTTTAGTTCTAAAACGCTGACCAGAAGACGCCTTTTCGAGAAAAAACCTAAAAATAAACACAATAAGCGACTAAAATGGAATACGGAATCATTTATTGACTAGATTCTGATAACCTTGTCATCGAACCACATTAAGTAAAGGTAAGGGAGGAACAAAAACAGTTCAGTTTGCAGAAACAAAAGCAGATTAGAATTAAAACTGCACAAAAAGAGCAGTTGTTAATAATATGTGGGGAAAAGTGCGCTACTGAACCACCGTCAATAACCTGCAAAATTTCAAGTCGATGGATACCGTGCTCAACAGCAAATCGTAATTGATCAGTTGTGAGGCTTTGCACATGAAGCGTTATGGAGTTCTTTAAGTCATTCATAGTCGCAGCACCTCCATGGGGGACCAGACTTTTGAAATAGCCTTATTGACCCACGCCGTAGGTCCCTTCTACGACGAAATCCATTATCTGCAGCAGAGGCATTACCCTAGTTTTCGAAAAACAACTTCACCAATAACGCACGTTCAACTAAAGAGACTGTTGTTAGTACAGCCGGAAATATCGACTTAAACATGGCAACGTCTCCGAGCATTTTACACTCTGACCTATTTTACATAAGTCTTCTTCATTTCCCAAGAACCCAAATCACGAGAATTTTCTCCTTCAACTGACAGCTTTTCCCGGTTTTCAATTTTATTATTCATAATTTTTATTTTGCGTAGTTCTTCTTCTTCTTAGAGTTGGGTTTGTATGTCATTGGGCACCTCTGCTTTTATCAGCATTTTGTACTATTAACTCCAAACCCAATGTTTCCTAGTTCCAGTTGCTCGGGTCATCCCACTTTATTAATAAAGTCCGATAACCCTTTAATGGAGTCTAGGTGTAACTCTCTAGTATGGATGATGCCTAAGGAAGTTAATCTAGGGAGGGCAAGGGCCTCGCATTCGTAAATGATATGCTTGGCCGTTTCCTCTTGTGTATGACATTTCCTGCAGATAGAGTCTTGCTGAAACAATCCCATTTTATGGAGGTGTTTTCTGAAATAGTAGTGCCCAGTTATGAAGCCTATGATTAAACGTATCTTCTGCCTAGAGCATCTTAGTATTTCAGAGGCAATACTTGCTGATGATACACAAATCATACTTTTTTGGTTTTTGCGGTCTTCAAATTGATCCCACAAAAAGATTCTGCATCAATGGGAGCAAAAGACGATCCTTGTTTAGCAAGTTCATCAGCCCTTTCATTACCTTCGATACCTTTGTGCCCTGGCACCCATACAAGGATCACCTTGTTTCTAGTTGCCAGTTCTGTAAGAAGGTTTCTACATTCCAAAATCATTTTAGAAATTATTTCGAAGAAACTGAGCGCTTTTAAAGCGGCTTCACTGTCACTGAAAATGAGAATCCGCTTACCGTGGTAGCCTTTCCTCATATATAGTCGCAGACAGTGGATAATGGACAAAACTTCTGCCTGGAAGACCGTAGCGTATCGCCCAAGGCTTACAGATAGGCTGGTTCTTGGTGACACACCACATACTCCCAGTCCTGAGAGGCTGTTTTTCAGTGATCCATCTGTGTACCAGGTTAGATCTCCTGCTTTAGTTTCGAACATGTTGTTGTCCCATTCGTCTCTAGTTGGAAAAACTATTTCAAATGTCCTTTCAAACATGTATAACTTTTCCATGATGTCCGAGGGCATCAAGGAAAGTAGGATCTTGAATTTTTCTGGTAATGTCCCTGTGCCCTTTGGCAACAGGTTGGTCGTACCATTGGTTTTGTAGCTTCATTCTGTATGCAGTCATTCTGGCAGTGCTGCAGATGAAGATGTCTAAGGAAGTCAGATCCAATATTACTTCCAATGCTCTGGTTAACGTGGTGGGCATTGCTCCCTGTGATGCAGAGACAGGCCAGTCTTTGTAGACCTCCTAGTCTGTCAGTCACAGTCTTCTGCTCCACCTTACGCCACCAGATCACACAGGCATATGTGAGAATGGGCCTGACAATAGCTGTGTACATCCATAACATCAGTTTTGGATGTAGACCCCAATTTTAACCAAGCATTCGCCTGCAAATCACAATGCTTTTCTTTGCTCGGTTAATTTTATCATCAATGTGCTTATTCCAGGTGAGTTTTTGGTCTAAATAAATGCCCAGATACTTCACCTCTGAAGCCACATTGATTTCAACATCATAAAGTCTTGGTATGAAAAAACCCTTCCTTTTCCTTTTGCGTGTAAAAGGTACAAGGTAGGTTTTCTGAGGATTAACCATCCATGCACCATTGACCTACATAACTTAGAGCATCCTGCATGAGATGGCAAGTTATGTCGAAATCTTTGCCAAGGATAAGGATGACAATGCCATCAGCATATCTTTGCATATAATGGCACCTATCATTTAGATGTTTTATAAGGCTATTTACAACTAGGTTCCAAAGTAATGGTGAGAGAACACCTCCTTGAGGACAACCTCTAGTAGTCTTTGCGTAGTTAGTATTGTTTCTTTATTCATTTTAGTCATTTATTGAGTTAGATTTCTAGTTTTCCCGAAAGGGCGCCTCCAGGTGAAAATTTTGGAACTTAATTTTTGTTTTCTGAATTCCATGAACGCATTTCGTGTATCGCCCATATACAAAATTTCGTTTCATTCCTTTCCCCAATTTGCGCTGTTGGATGCTATTTATATGAAGGAAAGTTTAATTATAATCACTCTGTATATAAAGAAGTGGTAAATTCATATCCCATTCTTCAACAGAGATTGGAATCGACCTTTGGATTTCATGCTCTAATGAGTGGTGTCCTACTGCTTAGCCATGGTGAGACCAAAACTTTGGATCTCATGGTGAGGGAAAACAAGTAAAAATAGATTTAAGTTTAAATGTTTAGTGATAAGTCTGCGTTCTTCTGAATGGAAGGCCCAGAGTTCAATCTCAGCTAATGTTGAACAAAATACAATGCAATTAGCTTTTCTGATTTCGGTACGTACTTCTGTCTGGTAAGTGCTCGGGTGTGTTTTCTGATTTTTATTTTTTGTGACACATGAATATAAGCCTCGGACTATACCTTAAGGTAAATGGTTTCAGAATATACGTTTATCACCAAAGGCCTCTTAATTTTGTATCACGGTCAGGTAATAAGGTCGTATCAGCCCTGGCATCCTATTCTTCATCAAAGCTGACACTTTCCATATCCACGCCACGCCAGTGGCAGTGTCTGCATAAGATAAGTGTCTAAAGAAACCCTGCTTCTCCAGGGCCTTGCTTTTCTATCGGAGAAAGGTCAAGTGAGAACCGGAAAGCGTGGGAGGAGAATTCTGGGGTTCAGACCAGTCGGTGAATCAGCCTCGAGAAGTAGAGGTGTAGCTCTCATTGCTGAGACACCCTAAAATTTGATTTTCTTCTATATGATTATCTGTATATGATTGTCTTGTATGTGTATGTTAATATAATAAATAATTAGCGCAAATTTCGCTTTTTAGTTTGCTACGCTACAAATGTTTGGCAAAGTTGTTATGTTGTTTCCCCTGCTACTACGATAAGTTATCAAGTTTTAATGAATTTCAATACATATACGGAAGATGGAAGATATAATATCACCAAGGTAATGATGGAATTAGCAAAAAAAAAATTTCGCAAGAGTGTACCGTGAATATCGATAACTGGTAAAAAGCAGTACTTCGAAATAGATGTCCACTTCCTCAGATTGCTGAGGATTTTAATGCTGCTGCATCTACAAGTGTCATCGTCCGAGCTTTTACCAATCATTGCTGTTGGAGCCGAAGATGAATACTAACAACATTTTTCAATACATGGCACAAGGTTTCGAGCCTTACATGATTGGCAGTGTCCGGAAGCTAGTTGCTTGGTGACGAGTCTAGTCGATGGACGCTTGCTCTTGACAATGGAAATCTCAAGAATCTAGGGATTCTCAGGCTGTTAGATATGCGCGTGTGCATCTAGAAATGACTCTGGCGCGTTGAAGATACATAAACATCTCTTCTTCTTCGTTACATGTCCACAGTTCTAAAGGATTTTGAAATTTCCAGCAGGTCACTTCACTTACAGCTTTTGATTGACTCTTGATTGTAGATATTTTCATTAATCATTTGATTCCAAAAACTTTTAGAATAGCTTTGCATTCAGGAAAGATTATATCACTCTTATAAATTGATGAATGTTCCTGTGTGAGCCGCTGTGGAATTGCTCTCAGGAATCTTTCAATGCACGTCGTGTTGCGACAATACCTGCATGTGAGGATCCTGCATGAAGTAAGTGTATCAGTTTTTCTGGTATTTCAGTAATTATATGTTGGTATACATCCTTTATGTATATTATTTCATTGATAAGCATGAGCGAATATATATAAGCATACATCGTTATTATTATTGTTATATGTTTCCTTTGGGCAATAGCGCTATAACATGTCCATAACGTTAAATCCCCCGAAAATCTAGCACCATCAAAGGATGGTCCTATAAATCTTGCTTGGATAGGCTCTGGAACACAAAAATGTGTTTTGACGTAATTTGTTCAGCGAAACAGTTGGTGCAGGTCTCGAAACTTTAGGAGCCCTCAGAAAATTTTAATAATCCGAAGTGACCACTTCGAAAGTGGGCGAGAATAGTTTGTTCTTGCCTTTTTAAAGTTGTGAGCCAGTGAGCTTTTCGGACACGAAAACACTGATACCATTTGTGCTCTAGAGGGACAATCCATATGGTCTTAATCCTGCTTTGAAAAGATTTCCAAAAAGGTGAGAAATGCCAATGGCGTTATATATTTATATATATATTATACACACACTCTCTCAAACAGGGTTCAAGCGAATGTGTGCATGTATTCCAATGTAAGTTTCCTGCTATTAAGCTATGCAGACTATGTTGCTAATTCAATGCACCATCCAGGACACATGGTGACTTAGGAATACAACCACTTTCTTCCAAATGAAAGATTCCGAATGAAATCCCAGGATCTCTGTACAATGGGAGGTGGTTGTTTTGCTTGCGCGTCTATCAAGATATATGCGTCAGAATATTTTGACTTTCATCCTTTGACGCATGTAATTATGAACCACCCTGAATGAAAAATCCTCTTTCAAGATATTACTCGAAGCATGGTCAATAGATTCAGGCTGATGGCTCATGTGGAACTGCAAACTCACTTAGATAATGTTCTACCAAAGGACGAGCTTGATATTTTTGCATTTTTCTCTCTCTCATTTGCAATGCTCATTATTTTTAACATGATTTCTTTATATTTTTAGGTGTATGGTAGACTAACACAGCTCTGTTTTAGATCCATTCAAAAATCAGGTACAGTCGCAAATATTGAAGCATTTTGCAAACTCTCTGAGTACACGCACAATAAATTTTCCAAAATTCTGTAATGATGACTTGAAAAGTGTTGCTTAAGGCGTGTAAATTTGTTTAAATTTAGTTTTAAAAAAACTAGCCTTAAAAAAGGAACACAGAGAAATATAAGTGGAAGATATTCGATGAAATTGAAAAATTAAAGAAGAAAAGAAAATTCTTTTCCAGAGTGGTAATTCAAATATGCTTGAATTTGATTTAAAAATATATAAAATGATCTCGTTATGGTGACTTATAAGGAGATAATATTTATTTTTCTAAAACTAAACTTGTAGGACGACACAGCCCATATGTGGATCAAAGACTACAATACTCATATCTGTTTTCCTGAACGAGAGCTCTGGAGAGCGAGGGCCCAAGTTTAGTTTCCAAGCAAGCTTGATACTCAGATTATCTACCCACAGGAGGGATAAAAGGTGGAGTCGACCTCGCCCAGACCGAGGCTCGAGCCTTGGGACTGTGACTTGTTAATGAGAAACGCAACCATTGCGCCATTAGGCTTTACATACTTAAACAAGTAAAGAAGGGATGATGACTGAAACTTCCAGCTGTCTGAACAGAAGAATGTGATTCCAATATAACTCATATCCTACTTTGCTGCAACCAGTTTGTTGGTTCTTTTTCAGAAAATATTTTACTTACTTATAAGAGAAAAAATGCATTTTATTGTCAAGAACCAAACAGGGTTGCATATTATCCTATAAAATTATTCTGAGAGAAATGAAATTTATATATTCTTTCCCAGTAAGAATTAAATCAAGGCGATCATTAGTTAATGTTGTGCCTGGAATTACCTTTATTATATAGTTTTTACAAATAATATTTTGAATTTAAAAAAATGTATTATTTTTTAACATTGTGTTGTGTATTTATTATTTTTTTTCCTAACCAGATTCAAACCTGATAATGGAAGTAAAAATTGGCTTTGCTTTTGTAATTAAAAATTTTCTTTAATTCAATGATAAAATTGCAAATTTATTTACACATATACAAATTTAGCTACTTATATTATTTCATATATATATATATATATATATATATATATATATATATATATATATATATATATATATATATATATATATATATATATATATATATATATATATATATATACACACATATATATATATATATATATATATATATATATATATATATATATATATATATATATATATATATATATATATATATATATATATATATATATATATATATATATATATATATATATATATATATATATATATATATATATATATATATATATATATATATATATATATATATATATATATATATATATATATATTATATATATATATATATATATATATATAAACCTTACTAACAACATGGTTAAGCACTCACTAAGAGTTCATAATTTGCACTAGGTATCATAATCATAGTTTAAAGTTATAAAATAGGTGGAAAAATAATTTATATGAAGCAAACATGGGCTTACTAAGGACTAAGCCGATCTGTTTTCAGGAATTCCGGTAGTTCATTCATTCAGCGTTACTTTCTGGACTTACCTCTTCTTCTCCCGTCTTAGAACTCAAAGGATTCACAAATTTGTGATTTTACTGCTTATAGATTCCAGTAGAATGTCAGACTTGAACAAGCAACAGTGTCCATTTTTTTCTTCTGTTGGGCGCAGAATTTAGGCTTACGCCTCTGCGTTTTCCTTCACTTCTGTCTCAGCCGCCGATTTCTCTGAAACCGGTTTTCTTCGACGTTTGGGCACTCCACTGCGTGAAAAGGGGGAGCTACATGGGACACACTCTTATGGGTTATTGAATGAAATAATAAGGGACTTCCAGACAGGGAAAAATGGGTAATTTAGTTAATTTAAAAAAATATTCAGCCAGTGAATACAATATGAACATGAGGTATCAAAAGCTCTTGAGCGAGCAATCTCTTGGACGGAATGGAAGAAAATTTGAGAGTATGAACGACAGAATTTAAGATTTCAATGTACAAAAAGAAAAAATTATTCCAAATGTGGTTGCCAGAGACCGCCACAAAATGCTTGTGAGATGCGGTCAACATGAATTCTTCCAGCCAAGAACGACGTGTTTATTAGTGAATTACAAATATGAGATTTAATACAGCAAAAATATCCTATTGATAGCAATATTTATAATTTATTTATTATTATTTTTTATTCATTTATTCTCTCTCTCTCTCTATTCTTCTAAATCTGAACTCCATGCTGCATTGTATATGCCCATCATTTTTTTTAATTCAATCATATTTATCACTAGAGAATTTTAACATTTCACATTAATTCATGATAACATTTTGTCTAAAATAAAATGTCTTAAATGAACATTCGGTTTATTTGCAAAGGAATGAAATTAGAATTTAATAAATTCTAAAGTGATAACCATAAAGAAGGTGAAACATGCCCTCTCTCACGAATTTTGATTCTATTCATAATCCTGCTGAAGAACGCTTAAAAAACGCCTTTTCTTTCAGGAGGAATTCCTTTCGAACGCCCTCTCACTGCTGCGCAAAACGGTCGATGCGCCTCAAGTGGGAACGAAAATAAATACAGCTGCGCGTTCTTTTACGAATTTTTTCAACGAATCAGCTCTCTTCAATCTTCCATAATGGAAAAATAAAAATGAATGTACATATATATATAGCATTATAAATATAAACTATTCTACACTCATAGCTATTAAACTGGGCAAATACATGTTGCAGGAACTAATCTCTGATTAAATGCAAAATAAAGAAATTTAACAAAAACAGTTAAAAAAAAACTAGCGAGAAAAACAAACCAATCCCTCAGAAGAAAATTCTATTCTCTTGTAGCTGCTACATGTTTTTGATTCCCTTTTTATGCTTTAATGCAAAATGGATTTATGAAGAAAGCTTACATCGATTAAGAAAATAATTTCAACAAGTTGTTAATAACTGCTAGCAAATTCTTTTTATTTATTTTCTATATAGTAATTTGTATTCTTGCAAAATCTTTTATTTACAATTAAAAAATCATGCACACACCGGTTTCTTTCGCTTGTTTGTCGCTCTTCGTCTGCCAGGCATTACGTGATCAGGACTATGTACTTAAAGTGGATTCTCAATGACTACGAAATGATGTGGGAATTGAACCTACAAACAATTACTCTGAGAACTAATACAATAATAAATAACTCCCCGTTTTGCGGAAATTTTGTACAAGTGAAAAAAAAACTTTTTTAATTTTATATTGCAGAAAATATCTGGATGAATTACATAAATAATACTGTTACTAAAAATCTAAATAGTGTAAATATTTGTATGAATGTCTTATATTTCTGTTTTACTATTTGTTTTATTGGGTTATTATTGTTTTAATTTGTGAAATAATTGACTAAACAATGCTTATTCTGGGAAAACGAGTCGTTTTCAGGTCTGAGAAATAAATTTCTAACAATTGACATTTGGCGACTAAAACTAGGTAAGCGTTCTGGAAATTTCGAGTCGATAGGACCAATAATAGAAACTAGGTTACAATAAGCTTATTGTCATGAAATTCCAAAGAGATGTAAGCACTCTAAGCAGGGAGTTCGTGGAGGATAAAAGTATAAAACTTTTTCCCTCTCAAGTCCTGCACTTCGCCTCAAAGTCGGTAAGGGGGTATACCTGGGCAGAATGGGCGAAGTACATCGGGAGAGAATTCTCCTGGCAGAGTCACCCAAGACGTAAAGGCCGTTCCATTACGCTCAGCTAAGACCTGCAGGCAATGAAGCATAGACAGACATCTACCTTTGGATTTGTCCATGGGTGCTTCAGAGCTCGGTCCAACAGAAGCTGCACATTATCTCCTCCATATGACTTTGTTGACAAATTTAAATGATGCTGCATCATCCGTCGCGCAGAATAAACAGAGACGCGTTCGTGGTTTAGGCAGAGGGTCCCACACGAAAAGTGGACTGCAGTCTTCAGGAAAGTTAAAAACA
Source organism: Latrodectus hesperus (assembly GCA_037975125.1). Lineage (NCBI taxonomy): Eukaryota > Metazoa > Arthropoda > Arachnida > Araneae > Theridiidae > Latrodectus > Latrodectus hesperus. The sequence continues at coordinate 119,341,414 of CM075850.1, read as the reverse complement.
CTGAAAATCATACAGTGCAATATAAATGGACTCTCAACCACAGCAACTAGAGTCAAACTTGACCAGATTTCAGGTATAGTGAATTCCCATGAAGTTCAAATTATTGCTATCCAAGAAACAAAATTAAGAAAGACTTCGAACCTAAAAATTAAGGGATATATATCTATCGACCTGATCGACCCTCTAGAAGAGAAGGCGGTTTGGCGTTTTTTATTAAAGGTATCAACTACCAAAGCATTGACTTTGTGAACCCAAATCATGACCTTGAAATTCAGTGCATTGTTATCCCTTGAAGAGGTAGACTATTTCATATCATAATAATTACCACCCCCGAATCAGATCAAGATTTCCTGACAACCTCTTGTGGCTATGAATGATAGCACGATTATCGTTGGTGACCTCAATGCCAAACATCTCTTCTGGGGATGCAACCTCTTGTTGGCTATGAATGATAGCACGATTATCGTTGGTGACCTCAATGCCAAACATCTCTTCTGGGGATGCTCTTCAAGAAACACCAGAGGAGAACAACTTCTTCAGATATTAGATGACCCTGGTTTTATAATACTCAACGACGGTAATCCCATCAATGCTTCTTATAGCTATAGTACTAGAGGCGCTTGACATTTCACTTGTCAGTTCAAAAATCCATCAGTTATGTAATTGGGCTGTAATGGATACAATGGGAGCGATCACCTTCCTACTTTAATAGATATACAGAAAAAAACAGCGCATTTACACTACCAGAGAATCCTGCTGGAACTTTGCTAAAGCTGACTGGGACTTATTCCAGTAATTCATCGACAGCGACCTCAATACTAGTTGCTTGTCCGAATATATAAATGCAAACTTGATCAAGTTCAAGGAGACTATACTAAATAGCAAAAAACTACTTATTCCCAGGGGAAAGATTAAACACGATGTGCCATTCTTCACCTATAAAGATCCATTTCTGGAACCACTTCTAATAAAGAGAAAGCAACTACTGCAGGGAACAGCAAACAGTATTGATAGCAGCTCTCAGGCCAAGCTAAATAAAATTAATGCTAAAATAAAGTTTGCCTACGCAAACTTAAAGCAGATCAAATGGACTAATCTATACAATAAGCTTGATGCTAGAACGTCAGATAGTAAGCTCTGGAAAATCATCAAGGGAATAAGTAGAGATAAACTAAAATCTGAAACTTGCAACATAATAAAAGACTTTTCTGGCCAAATCACTCCTGATGATAAATCTACAACCAATGTACTGGGCTCATTTTATCAAATGGCAAGCAGATTAAGTTTCTCCTTTGAAAACAGATATGTTAAGAAAAAGGCAAAGAATATAATCAATGGTTGTCTCAGTACAGATATTGGTGCCTCCCAACTCTCACGGATGTACTCCTCTCAAGAACTACTTTCAGTCTTGGCTTTCTTGGATCTAACTAAGTCCCCTGGTCCAGATAGAATACACGGCCAAATATTGAAAAACCTAGGCCTCATTGGCAAACAAAAATTATTGGACATTATCAACCTTTCCTACAAGTTCCTATTGACTAGAAAAGAGCCACTGTTATCCCCATCAGAAAACCAGAAAAAGAAGCAGGCTCTGCAGAAAGTTATAGACCTATTTCCCTTACCAGTATAACTTGTAATCTAATGGGGAAAATGCTTCTCTTTTTAGACTTCTTTACTTTTTGGATATCAATCATTTAACACCACCCGAACAATACGCATTTAGAAAAGGGCATAGCACCAAGGACCAGATCCTTTTCTTGTTGTTGTTGTTGCATGCCCCTGAGGTCAGCAGTGCTAAACCAGGTCCATAAGCGCGTACACCTTTAAAATGTCCAGTACCATAAGTGGATTCTCCATCAATTCTCTCCAGGAGAGACCAAGGCTTTAGAATAGGTCTTTTTCTTCTGGCAAGAGATAAGAGACGCCTAAAACTTTAAACCAACTCGACATATCGTGGCGACCATGCTTGATTTATCCAGTGCCTATGATACAGTGTGGAAAGACAAGCTGACCACTAAATTACATGACACCTAAAATATTACGGGTTCAGCCTTGGTTTGGATTGCCGATTTCTTGCACCACAGATCTATCAGAGTCAAATTCAACAAGTTCTTTTCAGATCCTTTTAAACTAGGACAAGGCATTCCTGAGGGATCAGCCTTGTGCCCTACTCTCTTCTCGCTATTTTTGGCTGGAGCTGAGAAAAAGAAACCAACATTTGTTGACATTGCAATTTTCACTGACGATATTGTACTCTGAAAGTCAGGCTGTGATGTGAAAAACATCGAAACGGAACTCAACTGCGCTTTTGGTGTAATGTGAGAGTTTGCAACAGAACACAAATTAATTTTCGATCCCGCAAAATCTCAATAGCGACTTTTTTCACCACTAATAAACACCTATATTATTATAAACCAATGTTGTTTTTTCTATTTCCAGCCTATCACTTGTGAAAAACATCCAAAATATCTTGGTTTTATTCTCGACGCTGAATTCAGTTGTAACAAGCATATCGATCAGCTATTTTTGAAAGCTCATAAGCACCTTAACATTCTCAAATATCTGGCTGGTAGAGACTTCACTTATAAGACCTCTTTTTGAGTATGATTATCGGATTTATTCTTGCGCATCTGAAACGAATCTCCTGAAATTAGAACGAGTACAACTGAGTGCAGCTCGAATCTTCTTAGGACTTAAAAAATAACTGCCCATCTGATATAGCTTTATACGAGACAAACTTACAATCATTGCACATTAGAAGAAGAGCTAACTTAGCTAAATATATTTTAACAAAATCTATAGCTGCGGCCCGAATCATCGTACCTCCTTGTATTTACACAATTTGCACAATAATCAAAGATTAAAGAAATTCACCCTTTTGGTTTGACAGAATCTCAAAACCTAATATCTCGCGAGGTTGAACCTCAATCTTTAAGATCTTGTTTTGATCATTCAGAGGGAATGCCAAGAGTCATCTTCCACTTTGATCTGGAATCCACGGCAAACAAGCAAACTCACATCGGAGATTATCTTAAACAGTTAGCACTAGAAATTATTAATTGCATCCCCTACGATGCAGTGCAAATGTATATCGATGGCAAAATACCGTACTGGGAGCGGAGCCTATATTAGAGCTCTTCAATTTGAAATTACGCAGAGGCAACGTAACCCTGACACTTGTTCAGTATTCAGAAGTGAGTTGATAGCGATTAAAGTGAGATTTGCTGCTATCATTTCCAGCAACTGTGATTTTGGAGAACTATGGATTTTTGTCGGACAGTCGCTGTGCACTGCAACATCACAGTGACTGGTCCTCGACAAACGATGAACCCAGTATATCTATTCTGCTAAAATTGAAAAGGATCTCCCAAAACCATGATGTACATCTCCAATGGATTCCATCCCATGTAAATATTAGTGGAAATGAGACCGCAGATTGACTGGCCAAAGAGGGCAGTAAGGAAGATATGTCCACTGGTTCATCACTTACATATCAAGAACTTTACTCTAATGAAAAATCTAGACTACATTCAACCTGGCAAATTCCATCCACACACCATTGGTACTCTGGAACATCTTCTGGAACTCTTCTGGAAATATAATGTGACCGAAAATCTCAGACTGCCTAGGTAAGATTTTCAAGTGGACCTCTAAAATGTTTATCGTTTGAACGTGGTGCCAAAAATTATCCCACTTGTAAAAAATGCTGTGACCACCCAGTCTCACCAAAGCATATTCTGAATTGCGTCGGACTTTCCCGGGAAAATTTATCCCCAGATCCCCTGCTAGTCACCGACTTTCTGACTGTCAACAGTTTATTGAAGCATCTGGCAAATGTCAGATAAAGAGGATAAGCTAAATCGGAACCACTGTTGAACGATGGGAGAATAGTGTTGCATTTCTAGTTTTGTAACCTCCTCTGTCGGGGTGGGTGCTTGGGAGTCTTCCCGGTTTTATTCCGTTGTTACACGTGAATATGGACTACTTCCCATGAAAAGTTCTCCCAGAAGGTAATACGCTGTGGACGTAAAAATGCCGCGTGATGAGATTAAACAGTTGGCAACTCCCAATGCGATGTCTAAATTATACATTAGGTCTACCGGAAAATTCTGTTCGCAGATCGATGACGATGCTGTTAAAACCGTATTAAAGCAAGATCTCTTTCTTAGAACTTCGGAGATCACAGAAAACTTGATTCAGCTCAGCAAACTATTTCGGACCATATTCAATAGTGTGGAAATATTCAAGATGGGTCACACATGAATTAAATCAGAAGAATTTTGATGATAGAGTCGTCATATGCACATCTCTGCTTGTAAGGAACAAAATCGAGCCCTCCTTGAATCGGATGATTACTGGATGTGAAAAATGGATTACCTACGAAAACATCAAAAGGAAAAGGCATCATATTATGTGGAAAACCTAGTCCTGAAAACTCTAAAACAAATTTGACTCTGAATAAGAGAATATTGTGTAAATGGCAGGACATTTGAGGACCAATACATGATAAGCATTCAAAATTGAACGGAAAACTCAGTTCGAAAAAGTGTTGTCAGCAACTGGATGATATAAAAGGAACAGTTCTATAAAGAAGCCCTAAAAAGAGTACGTCACAAAAGTGCAGAACTAAAGTGAGAGATTCTGTCCCATACATCATATTCCTTGAACTTATCACCCTCTAACTATCACTTATTTGTGTCCTTACATAATATTTTGAAGGGCGAAATAATTCATGAATTGAGAGTTATCAATCAAGCACTGTTTCCATTTTTCGCATGAGAAAATTAAACATTTTTCAAAAATGGGGTATACAAATTGCCCTCACACTGGCAAGAAGTCATTTATAATAATGGCAATTATATTATTCGATAAAGTTTATATGAGTTACATAAAAGTTGCTTTTTTGTTTTATTTCAAAAATGGAGGGAACTTTTCGGTAGACCTGATATAAAATAACGAAAAAGTCAATCTGCGATGCGATGTGAGTCCCTTTCTCAGATACCTCAGAATCTTCCTTTTGTTAAAATGCAATATGAGGAATTATATATTCTTTTTAAAATACTTTATTCTTTCATTTTTCTCATTTCTCGATAGCGGCTCTATCTATTTACTCTTGGTAACATTTAATAATGAGGGAAAGAAACATTATTACAGCTTTCGAGCAGCCTGATGCGAAGCATTGCAACTATCAAACAATTACCCTCGCATTTTAATATCCACAGAGGCCAAGACTTTTCCTGAAAAGTGGGAGGAAATCCTCTCGACTTGCCATGACAGCAGTGGATGCATTTTGCAACATCCTTCTACCATGTTTAACAGCAGATAGGATCGAACCCGAGACCATTCGCTTTGATAAGCGGTCTCCAGTCACAAGGCCAGGGATAACATCATCACCACAACTTAGATAAATTATGTGTATACGTTGCGGCCTAGTGATAGAAAATCACTTTTCAAGTTGAACGATGCCGGTTCGATCCCATGCACTGTTGAGCAACGGATTAAGATCACCAAAGTAAAAAGTGGTCACGGGCAGTGGTTGGGAGGGTGACCACTTTCGCCATCACTGAGTTTCTGCAGTTTTGTATGTTAGGGACGTGTCCACGTTCATCTGTGACATCCAAAGTCCTTCCGCTAGTGTGACGTGAGTATTGGGAGGAAGGTGACAGCTCAGATGTGACCTCGTTACCTAACCGTGGTTCAGAATGACGCGGCGCTTTCTGATAGTGAACATTCCATAACTGGTTACTTGAACATACAGTCCGGGGCTCACCTACACTGCTATATAGAAACGTTGAAGAACGAAAGATGAATGTTGCGCTTGATGAATGGATGCTGCGGAGATTTCAAGGTTTCCTCCCTTGCAATCCGTGATTACGATTCACTTCTATGAAAGGTCTTTCCAAAGAACAATTTACACTGTGGATTACAACGACTTTCGGCTATTAGGCGGTCTCAGATCTTAAAGATGTATATGTATAAGTGAATATGAAATTCTCAGCGGCACTTCTATTTCAACTAATAGTAGTTTCCATTAAGAAACAAATTTTTTTAAACCAATGAATAATTGAAATTCTAGGAATTTTCATGTTATAGAAAACATTTTCAAATCATTTCGATAGTTACACAAAAAATATAGAATATTTGATAAAAATTTATGTCAGAAAATACAAAAAATTAGCGCTAGTAAGAATTAATTTCTTTGGTATAATGAAAATCACACAAATGATTTTATTAATCTAGTAACATTTTACATAATAAGATGTATGTATAAATCCTCACTTTGTGATGAAAAATTTTTTAAAGTGAAATTAGCGTTTAATTTGTTTAATCAAAATCCTATAAATGTACATGAATATATTATATGCGAAAATTAAGTTTTCGTATGAAATTTATCACACAAACAATCTTCGAAAATAATCATTGATTTTCTTAAGCATTAATAAAATTATTCTTTTATTGATTTGGAAAAACAAATAAATAAAATTCTACTTAATATATTAATAAGTAAAGCAATATAAATTTATGTCGGTTATATATTTATTCTTTTATTATATGAGACACAATATCCTCATTTTCCTTTATTATAAGATAATTAAATATAATATAGTTTTAACCATAATAAAATAACATTTAAAAATGTAAAAGAAAATATTTTAATCATTGTATGTTTCAATACAGTTTAACAGCTTTTGTAACAAAGCATTGGAATGAGTTTCTTAAATTTTTACAGAATTATAATACATTTTTCTTCAATTCATTCAAATTTCTAAGAAATTAAAATGCACATTTTGTTAATAACAGTGAAATTTTCAGTAAATTAGTACATTTCTTGAAAACAGTTTAAAGTATTAATTGGTTTCCAGGAAATAAAATCCTTAAATTTTTCTAAACTGAATGAAAATTCCAAGAGATATATTAAGACCGTTCCGACAAATAATGTGGATAATTAAAAGATTAAGGATTGTGGTGATTAAAACTCACATTATTTATTCGAAAGTTAAAAATATTCTAACTCAAATTCAGTGCTTAAATATCAGGGAAGTGAAAGAGTTTGCTAAATATACACTTTATAGAGTTTTATTTAAATGAAGTGCTTAGTGCATAGAAAGTATATACTAAATAAATTGATTCTATAAAATACTAAAGATATTTACTGTTGTTTAAATATTTAAAAATTAACTTATTAAATGAAAATTAAACTTTTAAAAATAAACTTCTGAAAAATATGTAAATTAGTAAATGATCGCTATGCTGAAAACATCTCATTTACTATAAAAATAAAATTATTCTAATTCAAATTTAATGCAAAATAAATAGTTTACGAAATGTATATCAGAAAGTTATTTCTAAACGAAGCGTTTGGAGCGTGGAAAGCATAAGATAACTATGATATATTAATCAATAGAGATATTTATTGTTATTTAAATTTTAACTTATAAAAAATAAATTTTAAAATCCTTGAGTTTATGTATGTAAAAATTTATAAATTAATAAAACATAGATTATTATATTGTTGTCTCGCGCCAACTTGGCTGCCAATATGGAGGGATAAATTATTGAAATTAAATTACTAGATGTCATAAATTTTCTAAAAAATCTTATTATGCGAAAAAATTAAGAAAGAATTTTTTTATATTGATTTTTAATACAAGAGAATATTTTACATATGTAATGTGAAATAATTTAAGTGTGATGTTTACGATATAATGACTGGTTTAGTTTTCATTTAAACCAAGGATTGAATTTTGAAATATCTGGAGAGGGAAAGGAGAGTGAATAGGTTTTGGTTTGGTTGTCGTTCACTTATCAATTTTTTGGCACACAACTGCAAATTAGACGTCTCAACTAATATACGGTTCAAAGTAAATGCTAAGCCATTGCGAGCGACTAAGCCTTAGCTGGGGTTCGAGGCCACAAACTGTTCAACCGAAAATAAGAGTGCTAACTATTCGGCTACCAGCTCAAGGGGAAAATGTAAATACCTATTACATGCATTGTTTTCAAGTGTTTCTAAAATTATGCTCGAATACAGTAGCAGGATTATATCTCAGATTATTGAATCTCACTAATATGTAAATGCAAAATGATGTATTATTCAAAATAAATGGGTAAAAAGGAATACAAATAGCATGAAATTTCCTGTAAAAAGTGTTAAAAAAGTAAAAGAAAATATAATTTTATAAAAGAAAGATATTTTATTTATTTCTTAAGAAATATGAATAGCCTCTTATGGAACAGATAAAAAATGAAAGAAATAATATCTGTATTTCTTTGTTTATCCATTTATTCACAAACAGATACAAAGTATATCAAATGACAATCAATTGAACAGCTTTGGCAGGAAGGGGCGATTCGATTAATTAATACATTCGTACTAGTTCTTCTTTCACTTGATATTTTGCTCAGCAATGTGGTTAGGTTAAGTAATTACACTACTTTTCCGGATGTATATTTTTGCCAGTGAAGACTAATATACACGCCCAATTGCCTCATCAAATTGAGTGACATTCTTTTTGCATGCAAAAGGTGAGACTTTATTCATAAAATTTCTTGGAAGTAGAAGACGTAAAAAAGATAATTATAGACTTATTATTATCAAATGCAATGTCTATATGCGTCTTGATATAAAGTCTTAGAAAATTTAAGCCCATTTATGAATTTTATGTTTTTGAAACACCAAAATATTTTTTCAACTGTGAAAGATTCTCTGATCTAGCATGAACCCTCTTCATGGCCAAGAGGTAGGACCGCTATCTTCAGAGTGGAAGATCAAAGGTTCGATCTCGGCCATGTTGAATGATGGACACATGTGTTGTATTGCAGCTTTCTGTAGGCAGATTCGTTAAGGTAGGTGATCGGGAATATTCTAGGTTTTCTTAGTTGCGATGCAGAGCATTGTCTTTGTTAAGCCCACAAATTTAAAGTTAAAAAGGTTTCCGGCTGTTAGGTAGTAGTTCCCTCGGTATCAAAATCTAACTATTTTTATGACATCAAAATAAACAGAAATGTATTGCATGGAGAGTCCATGAACAACAATATCGGCAGTCAAATTTGGTAAAATCAACAGCAGGGGATTGAATTTCCTATCTTTAGTGCCAGAAGCCTTCTAATCCCAAGTCAACGCCTTGCACTCGACAGATAATGCGTATTCCAACAAACGCTTCTGTAGGAGCCCGAGGATACCATTACAGGTCCGATTTGATGAATGCGTGACATACGTTTTGCAAGCGAGCCCTGGACTACACCTTGAAGGTAATGGATCCCCCGTCAACGGGTGTCTCGTCAATTTGAACCACGGTCAGGTGATGGGATCACACACACACCTGATCTTACGCTTTCCTCTCCACATCCACGCCACTCCGGAGGAAGCATTTTGGACGTCACATATGAAAACGTGGACAAGTCCACAATCCAAGAAGCTCCAACAACTCAGTGAGGGAGTGAATGTGGTCATCCTCCCAACAACTGCCCCAGGCAAATGATGCTTCACTTTGCGGAACTTACGGGAAACGGTGAGAAGCTACTCAGCCACTGAGTCTCTGCAGCTCATATGATTGATATATAATCCCATAAACAAAAAAAACAAAAAAAGAACACATAATGAACTGCAAATGTGTGACGTCACATCGAATTGAAGGGCAGATAAAAGTTTCTGTAAAATTACATTAAATGCAGAAAAATGTTAAAATGAAATTTAAATTCCCTTTAACTTTAAATATATCAATTTTAATACGTAGTTGGTTGATTGGGTTTTCTGGCGCAAGGTTTAATACGTAGAGATTGCAAATGTAATCTTTTGTTAACAAAAATATTCGTTGAATCTGCTTTTTTTAATTCACCGCAATTTAATCAACATCAAATAATAAAGCACGATTAGAATGACACTAACATTGTCAATTTTATCAAAAATTTCCAAAATATCAAAATGCTCATTATTTGGAATTCTGTGATTTATTCTTATAATTGCGGGAAAATATCAAAATAAAGAGCGCTTAACTTAATAATTTTGTTAGTATCTCATTTTTTTAATATATATATATATATTAAATGTATAAGTTTTCGTACATTCAACTTAATACTTGTTTATCGTAATTTCTTCATAACCATCCATGAATATTTTTCACATAGACATCTTTTTGTGAATAAATATGAATTTTGTTCGTGGCAGTATACTTTCAACATTTCTCATCAATTGTTAATTTTTGTTATATTTTCATTCTCTTTATTTTTCTTAACTATCATATCGTAGGATATAAGTGACTGGAGCGTTCCCAGAAATGCATTCCATTTACAGTTTTAATGTGAGTGCGAGATATACAGTAACGCGGTTTTTTTTTTTTTTTAACTTTTCCAGTCATTGTTTTGCTAAGTTAATCTGAGGCTGACTTTTTCTCGAAAATTATGGACTCAAAAATTTAAGAATTTTGAAAACAAATGCAGACGATCATTTACTGAAACAGAATAAATAACTAGGTATAAATAAAATAGATTTATAAGATTTAATTTCAAGGAATGTGTATTTTAATGAAGGAATAATTTTAGAATACGTATGATAGAACAATTAGAAGTTCAAAAACTGGATTTGAAAATTCAATGAAAATTTTCAATTACGGTTGATTGAAAATGTAAGCTAGAACTCACTTGATATTCATCATTATTTTATTATTATTCAATAAAAATGAAGAAAGCAGTAATATCCTGATTGTAAAAGACTTCGCTTTCATGGTAGGGGGTTGAATATTGGAAACAGCCTGAATCTGTCAGGCTGAGAGTCCCCATGCACGTTAAAATTAGACCTCCATAGTGTGAAATGCTCTGATATTGGGTGGCATGAAAAGAAGAACAGACACTTAGGTATTAATCTAATCCCTTAATCATGGTTCCTAATTATTACGTTTTTTCGCTGCGTTCAACAGCTTTTCAATCTGCAGAAATCCCATGACTGCCTGCAGATTACGGACATGATAGGCTGGTTGGTTGGTTGGGTTTTATGGCGCAAGGTCCAAAATTGGACATGCTGCGCCAAGAATAAGTTTTATGTAACTGTATTTCATTTTAATTATTTATTTATTTATTTTCAAAAACCCAAGCAACTTTAAAATATTAAAAAACAAAAATAAGTGTATATATTATATTAAAATCTAGTTATAAAATATAGAAAAGGAAAATAACAATTATTTGTATATTTTTTTTTTTAAAATCTAAAATACAGATTAAATATTATGTATAAAACCTATTGCCCTCAAGAAAGCGAATAGGTTTTTATGGGGTGGATCCCCTATTATATCAAATAAAATTATAAAATCAGTTTTAAAAAAGTGTAAACGTTGTTGGTTAAAATCTGGACATGATATTAAAATATGATAAACAGTATAAGGTTCATCACACGTTTCACACCAAGGATTTAATTCATTCAAAAATAAATGTCTGTGTGTGAAACGTGTGTGTCCGATACGAAGGCGAGTCAATCTAACATCTGCACTTCGTACCGGTAAAACTGACAATGAGATGAGGGATGAGAAAATGGTATGTAATTTGTTGACGACCTGCAAGTTCCATGATTCTTGCCAAAGACCATATATAAAACTTTTTATAGCCTTTCTCACATCTGAGAGAGGAACCGATGGTAAAATTGGATCTGATGCAGCCTTTGCAGCTGCATCTGCTCTCTCATTTCCTTCAAGACCCATGTGGCTTGGTATCCAACAAAATACAATTTCTTTTCCCTTGCGACATGATAGGCTGAGAATAGTTCTGCGAACTGCTAAATTGGATGCAAGCCATCTGCTATCGGCAAAGGCCGAAAAGACAGGCATGTTACGGGCGTAGCCCAATGGATTGTACAACTAATTTTCAGGCTCGGTGGTTTGGTTGGTTAGGGCGTCGTTCTCATTTTCTTAAGGTAGTGAACTAAAATCCCGGATGAACCGAAGATCCGTCTTGTTCGCTAAAGATGGCAGGGGCGCGTTAAATGAATCGTGGTCGCAATAACCCCCAAATGAAATGATACCACTGGGGGTGGCAGGGCAAGTATTGGGTGAAAACTACTACTTCTACTGCCTACTACAAAATCACGAAGCCCCTCCCCCACCTGCTTATCTCTAACTCAGAGGTGTCAAACTCAGTTTTGCAGAGAACCCTATATTAAATTTAGAATGAGTAAGCGATCCAGATTCAAATGAAAAAATGTACTCAATTACTATAACATTTTAATTATATAGTATATAATATACGGTTTTTAAAAATGATATCAAAATTATAAAAGGGGGTAATTATTTTGAGCTCGAGGATCCAGATACCTGACTTCTCTTGTTTTTGACAATCTCATGGATGTCAGGTATCATATTCGTTGTAGTTATTTCAAGAATTGATTGGAGATGCTCATTCGTAAGTCTTGTGTGATGTTTGTTCTTATTTATTTTCATGACGGAAAATATCTGCTCACATAAATAGGTGCTACCAAACATGCACAGAATGCATTTGATTGCAAATCAAACACAATAGTTCACCTTTCCATTCCATGAAAAAATATGCAATTTCCTGTTTAGATTGAAAAACTCTGCACTCACTATCAGCTTTAAGTTTTTGTGAAATTATGCCAAAATTGTAACAATTATGGATATCGCACGACACAAACAAATGCACAATACCTGCACAATCACGACTTCGCTGCTCAACTAAAATCCTTCTCCGGCCATATCGTTTCGATTACTTGACTCAACTGACTCACGTCGCGACGACGCACACCTTTTATATCGATAAGGAAGATTCTAGTTTAGTCTCGAAGTGGGTGGAATATTCTATTGTTCTCAACAAAAACAATAGGGTATTTACGCTTGTTGCTAAGAGGTGGCGTGACTGTCTCTCTCTCTTCACTTGTCTAAGCAGGCAGTGCCCTTGAAATTACTTATAAATGTAATGTATACCTTTTAAAACTTCCGTAGAGGGAATCGAGTGAAGTATAAATGCTTTAAAAAACACGATTCTTCTTTCTGTGTCACATTGCGATTACGGGCCGTATTTGTGCCATAACTGCTCTAATTGAAAGAGCCCACCTCAGGGCTACGTAAAGAAAATCATGCTGGCGCAACAGGAACAACTAAGTTACGAGAGCGAAGTTAAAAATGGGGTCATTTGCAAAACAAAATTGTCTGCCCAATCAATTTGACAGCGCTTAAAATTACATGGCTGTGGAGGCCTGGTTGGTACAGGCCTCGTTCGTTATCGTTATTGGAAGTTTGTGAATTCAATTTCCGACTTAACCGAAGAACCATCTCATTCACTAAAGGTGGCTAAAAACACTTTAAATTGGTCCAAGTCGGGATGTTCTTTAAATAAAATAATACTTCTGGATATTGCAAGCCAAATATTGAAAATTTTCTGCAAGGTCCTTGATCCTAAATAACGCAGATTCCACTTCGTTTTAACAGTCTGTTTCCACCTAACTGGTTGAGTTCATTTCTGGGACAGGTACAGGGAAATATGCTGGTGCTAACAAAATGTAATCCTCGCTCATTGATCATGACTTTGGTCACATTTCAGGCTATATAAAAGCTTCAAAAATGTGACGAGATGAATCTGGAAGCAAGAATGGTGTGATGTAGTGTTTCCCAAAAATCCTTGTTTTGTTGATAGCATCCGTGTTTTGTGGCATTGCAGATTTCCATCGTGTATTCCATATCATCACGACAGCCCATGACTTGCAGTGATGATATGGTTGGCCTTTCGTTGTACGGCTCGGTCAGCTCTTGCTCAAAAGGAAAGCTCTTTAAACAGTAATCGTAGCATTTCTGTTGCCAAAGGAGCTACTCTTCATTCGTACCCTACGAATGCTACCTTCCAGAGGATAATGCATGACCATGTGTTTCCAGTATTGAACATACTAGCTTTGAAATATAAAATGTTTGGCTCATATCCAGAGCATTTCTCATAAACAGAAAACATTTGAGAAGCCTGTGTGCTTAATGACAGGACTCCTAAGACACAGGTTCGAGGTTCTATATTCGGTCTTGCTAAGATCGACTCAGCCTTTCATCCCTTCAGTGTGTCGGTAAAGTGAGTGCCAAGCATCCAATTAAACACTAAGGGTTTCGCGTTAGGCTGACCACCTAACCGAAACATATACTCCACGTCTAGGCACTGTAGGCCTTAGCCCACATGGGCTGTCGTGCCACAAGTTTAGTTTTTCAGCTGCAATATCTTTATTAAGAGTCAGTCATTACGGTTGATGAATTGCGAAGCTTCATGGGTAGTTGTGCCTTTTGTCTGTCTATCTCTAGAACAGTTCCCGCCGATTACTCTGTGCCAGCCTGTTACCGTGGAAACTAGGTACATTCCATTTTAGACAAGAGAGGCCAGAAGAAAAGCACCCACTTTAGCTTAATGAACGTTTTGAAAATAATATATGATATATTCTGAAAATACCTGCATTTCATACTTTAATCTAAATTTGTGAAATGTGCAGGTCTTATTACTATAGCAACCGCCACCCACCAGAGTACTTAGTAGAAGTTATTCTTGTAGTAAACAAATTGTTCATGTTATGTAGTTTCTTTCTCTATTCTGTGCTCTGCTATTACTTCCAGATATGGTTCCTCTGAGTACAGATTTCTCTAGTTGTGTTCTTACAAAATTTTTTGTGAATTTATAAGCATTTGTTATATTTATAGTAGCATATTTGTTCAGTTAAATGTCATTTTGTCATTTGCGTTTCTTTCTAATGTAGTAATTTTAATGGACAATAGAGAGTACAGCCATAAGACAGTAAAAAGAGTAAAAACTTTTTATAAATATTCGAATGTATATGGTAGACGATAGTAGTTGGCGTATAACATCTAGAATTTGTTTGCTTTTTCTTAAGAAAAATTTCCTCAAATTAAATATAATTGCAGTATTATTTCTTTTGACACATCTTTGAATTTTCGAGACAAAATTTGAAAATTCTTTGGACATTTTAAAAAATAATTACAATTTCATTCCATCTTAAATCTATATTCTTCTAGAAAGAAAAAGAGCAATTTAAAGCAATTTATGTAGTTCAATTTTAATATTCTTTCCATAAAGAATTTCAGAAGCTTTTTTTAACAACATTTGCTGCCCAGTAAGCGTGGCAAAAAAATAAAAATGAATTATTTCATATAACGGTAAAATATCATATCTGTAGTATAAAAATTGTTTGCAATAATTATACATTAATTATCAATTAATAAATAATGCATTTAATTTTATTGCGAATATAATTTTATAAAATTGAAAAAATGCAGAAAATAAATTATATGCCGAATCTAAATTTATGAACGATATTTTTCATTTATACAATAACAACATTTTCTCAGTTGGACACTTCATTGATACATTTTTATTTCCAATTATATCACCAATTATGTATGACAATTTGAAGTGATGCATAATTAGGTTCTGGCTTTAGTAATAACTATGGTTTGATTAAAAGTTTACGAGTTTGTCTGCATAGCGTGGATATATATAGACAAAAAAATTAAATTATTTATAATCAAATCTTTTGTCAAATTTCGGATATAATATCATAATTTCATTTAACAAGTATTTTCTGAATAGTATATTTTTGTTTAATTTTTATTGAATATTTAATTCTGATTAAAAATTTTGACGGACATGTATTGAATGCACATTGAAATATATGAAAATTTGCTTTGTTTATTATTCCATGGTCAAATTTGCATATTATGTCAAATTCAAGTGGACTCTACATATTAAAGAGAATACGATACTTGGGGCAGCTGAACTAAACTGTTGGAGGAAGACCAGAATTGTAAGCATTTAGTGACATTTTCGGACCAGATCATTTAGTGCCATGTAAATAATTTTCAGGAAATTTAGGCAAAATGGTTAAAATTCTAAACTGATTTTTAATATCTTTTCTTTTAAATAGCTTGATATAAATGCAGTCTTCAAAATGAACATAAAGCCAAGAAAAACGTTGCAATGTCAATAAAATTATGAGAGACTATATGCAAAAAATCTAAATTTGTTCTGAAATTTTACTCTACCCTTGTTCGATTATAAAATCAAGCAATGTGACTTTTTTCAAATAACAGCAAAACATTGTGTTCCTCCCACAATTTCCAGTGAATGCTTATATAATAGTGTTTAATTTTATGTAAGCATTCACTGAAAATTGTATCAAATTTTACAAATAATTGCTCGAAACATCGTGTATAAATGTAGATTACCACGATAACTTTAAGTAGCATTTTTATTTATTTATTTTTAAAAATTGTAAATATAATCAATATTGTTCCTCTTTTGCTACAAAAATATTGCACTTCTAAGCAACTACATTTCATCTGTTTCATCCAAATGGAATTTAAAACTGTGATACATGTAAAAAAAAAAGAATTAAAAGATTCTTTTAAAATAAAATTGAAATGTGTGTAGCTAAAAACACGACATTTTCTCTACTTAAGTTCACACCTTCATAAGATTTTGAATTAAGGTTTCAATTGATGCAATTTTATATCGCACTTTAAGTTACGAGATAATGTGTTACTATTTTATTAAACATGTGATACATATTATAAAAACAATGAGAGAAAAAGATTTACCAAATAAATTGATTCGAAATACAAAAATAACTCACCTGTTAGCCAAAAATTTGTTCAATTTTCCAAAGGATATGTGAGTAAAAGATGATATTAAGCCTTTTGAGCGCACAGAGCTGTTTCGTGACCTACCTCTGAGCTTTATTATTTTCTATCCCTTTATCTCGTGCCACAAAAGGCACAAATGTTATCGTTTAAGGGGCTTCATTGATCACACACAGAATCTCTTTATCTATCCCTTTCTGATAGCATTCTTGAAAATATTAAATTGAGAGATAATAAAGGAAAACATCAGCCTTCGATGCCTGTACTTTTTCTTCACTCTCAACTTTTTTTTACAAAAAATACGTATTTGAAAAAATATCTTCATTAATATTTACTGTAATTTTTTTTCATTTTGCCAAAAAATTTGAAAGAAATTACGTCAGCACGAAAACAATAAAGGTAACTGGTAAATACTTTTTTTTTAAAATTTTAGCTCAAATTTTATATGCAGAACTTTCACAAAATGGATTTTTATAATTTTTTTCTGAATAATTTTGGAAAGTTGCATAGAAAATTATATATATATATTATATATATATATATATATATATATATATATATATATATATATATATATATATATATATATATATATATATATATATATATATATATATATATATATTTGTTTTTAGAAAATTTTTATATTTAATTTCCTGTATAATTATTTTTCTTCTTCTTCTTCTTCTTCGAGTTGGGTTTGTATGTCATTGAGCACCTCTGCTTTTATCAGCATTTTGTACTGTTAACTCCAAACCCAATGTTTCTTAGTTCCATTTGCTCGGATCACCCACTTTATTAATAAAGTCTGATAACCCTTTAATGGAATCTAGGTGTAACTCTCTAGTATGGATAATGCCTAAAGAGGTTAATCTAGGGAGGGCAAGAGCCTCGCATTCATAAATGATATGCTTGGCCGTTTCCTCTTGCATATGACATTTCCTGCAGATAGGATCTTGCTGAAACAGTCCCATTTTATGGAGATGTTTTCTGAAATAGTAGTGCTCAGTTATGAAGCCTACGATTAAACGTATCTTCTGCCTAGAGCATCTAAGAATTTCATAGGAAATCCTCGCTGATGACCTACAGATCATACCTTTAGCGTGGGTTTGACCAGGAGATTTGAGCCAAGCTTCATACATCTTCCGTTTTTCCCATCTAAGAACATTGGTTTTTGCGGTCTTCAAATTGATCCCACAAAAAGGTTCTGGACCAATGGGAACAAAAGACGATCCTTGTTTAGCAAGCTCATCAGCCTTTTCATTGCCTTCGATACCTTTATGCCCTGGCACCCATACAAGGATCACCCTGTTTCTAGTTGCCAGTTCTGTAAGAAGGTTTCTACACTCCAGAATCATTTTAGATTTGATTTCGAAGGAATTAAGCGCTTTTAAAGCGGCTTGACTGTCACTGAAAATGAGAATCCGCTTATCGTAGTAGCCCTTCTTCATATTCAGTTGCAGACAGTGGATAATGGCCAAAACTTCTGCCTGGAAGACCGAAGCGTATCGCCCAAGGCTTACAGACAAGCTGATTCTTGGTGACACGCCACAAACTCCCAGACCTGAGAGGCTGTTCTTCAGTGATCCATCTGTGTACCAGATTAGATCTCCTGTTTTAGTTCCAAACATGTTGTTATCCCATTCCTCTCTAGTTGGAAAAACTACATCAAATGTCTTGTCAAACATGTATGTTTTTTCCATGATGTCAGATGGCATCAGAAAAGTAGGGTCTTGAAATTTCCTGGTGATGCCCCTGTGCCCTTTGGCAACAGGCTGGTCATACCAGTGGTTTTGCAGCTTCATTCTATATGCATTCAATCTTGCAAAGCTGCATATGAAGATGTCCAAGGGAGTCAGATCCAACACAACCTCCAATGCTCTGGTTGGCGTGGTGGAGATTGCTCCTGTGATGCAGAGACAGGCTAGTCTTTGTAGACTCCTCAATCTGTCAATCACAGTCTTCTGTTCCACCTTATGCCACCAGATCACACAGGCATATGTGAAAATGGGCCTGACAAAAGCTGTGTACATCCATAACATCAGTTTTGGATGTAAACCCCAGTTCTTACCAAGCATTCGCCTGCAAATCACAATGCTTTTCTTTGCTCGGTTGATCCTATCATCAATGTGCTTATTCCAGGTGAGTTTCTGGTCTAAATAGATGCCCAGATACTTCACCTCTGAAGCCACATTGATTTCAACATCAAAAGTCTTGGTATGAAAAAACCTTTCCGTTTCTTTTTGCGTGTAAAAGGTACAAGGTAGGTTTTCTGAGGATTAACCATCAGGTCCCTATCCATGCACCATTGACCTACATAACTTAGAGCATCCTGCATGAGATGACAAGTTATGTCAAAATCTTTACCAAGGATAAGGATGACAATGTCATCAGCATATCCCTGCGTATTATAACCCTTATCATTTAGATGTTTTATAAGGCTATTTACAACTAGGTTCCAAAGTAATGGTGACAGAACACCTCCTTGAGGACAACCTCTAGTAGTCTTTTTTCCAAATGATTCACCGAAGATGTTCATTTGTATATATCTATCCGAAATTAAGGCCTCAATCCAAGTACACAGGGTTTGATTAATCCCTGCCCCTCTAAGTGCATTGAGGATGGATGGATGGGAAGTATTATCAAAAGCACCCTGGATGTCGAGGAAAGTTGCCAAGGCAATATCCTTTTGATCCAGAGTGGCTTCAATCTTGGAAACTAGCTGATGTAGAGTAGTCTCTGTAGATTTACCGGGTTGATAGGCAAATTGAAGAGCATGCAAGGGACTATTTCTACCCTAGTAATCTCTAATATGCCGATCAATGAGTTTCTCCATAATTTTAAGAAAGAATGAAGAAAGACTGATTGGTCTGTATGACTTGGCCTGGTCATAAGTGTCCTTGCCAGGTTTTGGAATGAAGACTATCCTAGTCTTTTGCCATGTCTTTGGTATATATCCCAGGGCCAAACTAGTTCTATACATTCTAGTTAGCATTGGTATGACAACCTTTTCTGCCTTCTGGATCATGATGGGCATAACTCCATCAGGCCCAGGGCATTTTAGAGGTTTAAAGGCGAAAATTGCCCATTTAACAATGTTGTAGTTTATGATATTTTTAGCGATGGTCCATTGATTGCTATTGACTCTTTGCAAAGAGCCAATGCAATGTTCCCCTTCGTTGCTATAAATATCTCTAGCTCCCAGGAAGTGAGTCCTGGTCATAATTTCCATAACCCCTTTTCCGGAAGCAGCAAAATTACCCTCCTCGTCTTTTAGGGTACCAACCAAAATAGGTTCATCCCTTTTAAGGAGTTTCTGGAGTCTAGCTCCTTCAGAAATAGAATCTATCTCGTCACAGAACTTTCTCCAGGAGTTAATCTTGCTTTTTCTAACAAGTTTGTTATAAATAGTGAGGGCCCTTTTATAGTTCTCCCATTCACCATTTTTCTTAGCTTTGTTAAAAAGTTTTCTAACATTTGCTCTTTCGGCAGCTAGAGAGTCATTCCACCAAGGGCATTGGAGTTTAGCTCTTCTAGTGCGAATGGGGCAATTGTAATCCATCAGGCCCAGGGCATTTTAGAGGTTTAAAGGCGAAAATTGCCCATTTAACAATGTTGTAGTTTATGATATTTTTAGCGATGGTCCATTGATTGCTATTGACTCTTTGCAAAGAGCCAATGCAATGTTCCCCTTCGTTGCTATAAATATCTCTAGCTCCCGGGAAGTGAGTCCTGGTCATAATTTCCATAACCCCTTTTCCGGAAGCAGCAAAATTACCCTCCTCGTCTTTTAGGGTACCAACCAAAATAGGTTCATCCCTTTTAAGGAGTTTCTGGAGTCTAGCTCCTTCAGAAATAGAATCTATCTCGTCACAGAACTTTCTCCAGGAGTTAATCTTGCTTTTTCTAACAAGTTTGTTATAAATAGTGAGGGCCCTTTTATAGTTCTCCCATTCACCATTTTTCTTAGCTTTGTTAAAAAGTTTTCTAACATTTGCTCTTTCGGCAGCTAGAGAGTCATTCCACCAAGGGCATTGGAGTTTAGCTCTTCTAGTGCGAATGGGGCAATTGTTATGATAAGAATCTAGAATACTTCTCTGTAGGAGATCTGCTGTAACTTCTAGATCGTAGTTGTCTCTAATAGGTCTGTTACCGAGCTCAATCAACCCAGTCAGTTCTTCTTGGAATTTCTTCCAGTCCGTCCTAACCGGGTCTCTGAATATGTGATCCAGACACACATTAGAGTGAATTTCAAAATGGATGTTTTGATGATCTGAACCAGAAGGTCGATCATCTACTTTCCAGTATTTGATATTTTTACTAATCAGCGTTGTCGCTATAGTAATGTCAATTACTTCTGATCGATTGGAAGTAATAAAAGTTGGTTTGTTGCCAACATTTAGAATATCTAACCCATAGTTTAGAATAAATTCCAAAAGGTACTCACCTCTTTTATTTGTGTCCGTACTTCCCCAGACAACATGATGAGCATTACAGTCTAGTCCTAGGACTACCTGTAAGTTGTTATTACTGCAAAAGTTCATGAGCTTGTGCAGAGAATGGTCAGGTGGAGCCTTCTCTTCATAGGGCAGGTATCCAGAGCCAAAAACAATTTCCCTGTTCCTACCCTCTATGTTGAGTCTGACTTTCACAGCTGTCAGGTCCCTAAGAATAAATTCAGAGAGGGGAAGAACCTCAATGTTTTTATGTAAGAGTATACAAGTTCTAGCGTTACCATTAGTACAATAGATAAGCTTACCTTTAGTTCCTTTGAGACCACTGATTCTTCCCCTAACCAACCAGGGTTCTTGAATCAGGGCCAGGTGTATATCCCCAGCAAGAAACTTCTTACTGAGGTTAGTAGTACCACTTCTACTGTGGTGTAGGTTGGCTTGAACTACCTTCACCCCCATCAGCAGGAGCAGGTTTATCAAGTACTTTAGCCTGCACATGGTGAAGGCCAATATAAAACCTATATCCCCTTACACGAAGAGTGGCAGCATCTAATTCAGGCACACTAAGAACGATGGTCCGCCCAGATGGGTCGTTCTTAATGTTAAGAATGTTCCACTCCAATGGAGTGACCCCACCGTTCTGAGCCTCGATTTTTCTCAGGAGCTCTTTAGGTTCCAGTTCATTACAGATTTTTGGCAGTTTTGCAATTATCTTGGTGGTTCTGACAAGTTTCCTTGCCTCACCCACCAAGAGTTTATGTTCTTGCCAAGGGCTTATATCATTGACATTTTGTTCCAGCCACTTTGAGCTCTCCAGATCTGCACAATTGATAATAAGAGCCCCGTTTTCAAGTTTACAGGATAGGAAGGTTGGGGCAAAGCCCTCCTCATTCCTTCCTATTTTCCTGGTTATCAAGAGTTCCAGGTCATAGGCCTGTTTCTCTGTTAACCATTTTTCCGGATGACCTTCTAAGAGCACGGCCATCTTGATCGCCGTGAGAGCCGCCCTGTAAGTAAATCCCTCAGGTCCTTCTCTCTTGGCAGCCTTTCCAACCTTGCCCTGGTTCATCCGATTGGCAGGACGCTTCTCGCCTTTGGTTGCCTTGGGTTTTTCAACCCAAGTACCCTCAGCGATTTTGCGCTCCTTCACCAGCCTCTCTTTCTGTGCACCAGATATTCTCTTTTTAAGCTTGATTCTGGTCAGAGAGTCAGTCATGCTAGAGATAGCTTCCTGACTCTCACCAGAAGAAGATGGTTTGGAGGTCATTTCTACCTCCTGTGAAGGTTTCATTGCTACCCCTTCATTAGATTGTCTCTGAGTTACCTTGTCTTTTTCAGAAAGGTCTGCCTCAGAAGTT
The DNA here is from genome assembly GCA_037975125.1 of Latrodectus hesperus. Taxonomy (NCBI): domain Eukaryota; kingdom Metazoa; phylum Arthropoda; class Arachnida; order Araneae; family Theridiidae; genus Latrodectus; species Latrodectus hesperus. The sequence goes on along the minus strand of CM075850.1, from coordinate 119,318,977 downwards.
TCTCCTGCAAAAGCAGAAATGTTTGTTATTTTCAATGTCTTTTCAGCCATATAATAACAGTAAATAATCTCAGGTAATATGACAGTCCACCCAGCATTGCCTGAGATACTGGGCAAGGCAAATTACTCTAGAAGTTCGCCAGGCAACTAGAGGCTCCGTTAAGACACCAATACCGCGGTGCCAATTAGCCCTAGGCACGGAACGCATAACACCAGGGTTTACGGGAGCTGGTTCGCGGCCTCTTATTCAATATTCGAGGCTATCCTGTTATTTCTACAGGACTTTCGGCTATCCACCACCTGCCTACGCGCCTGGTGGCTAGCTCAAGCCCCAGAGGGGTACGCATACCCCTGGTTCCAGGATAATTATTTTTAATGCATTTTTTAATTTTTCCAAAATTTGATACTTATGATTGAACCCAGTTGTTCATTAAGTTTATTTTTTCCATATCAATTTCATGATTTTATTTTATACAGTTTACGTAGTTTTTATTGTTGTTGTTCAAGTCTCGTATAAAAACGCTGGAAAAAGTTAGTGTTTTGACATTAACACATATAATTTTGAAAACCCCAAGTTCCCTGCTGAAATGAATTAATATCTGGGAAGGAATAAATTTGCACCTACCTCATTCATGCTTTTCATAGTTTTTCTGTTGTTTTAATCTATTCTTCTTTAATCTGTTCCTTACCTTTAAATATTTTTAAACTTAATTTTAACATTTCCATTTTATAATTATTAATTATTTAATAATGCTCTTTCATATTTTTGATTTTAAATACTAAATATTTACTTGAAATGTAATATTAATTCTCTTTTTAATTTTATTTTAAAAATTATTTTTTTATATGCTGTTATACTATCTATCTATGCATATGTATAGGTTAAATTGTAAAAATTGCTAAATTGATTCAACAAAATAAAACAATGTAAAAACTCTTAGAAATTTTATAACTAATAAATAAAATAATAAAACAACTATTTTGAATTGCTCTGATTCATTTAATCGCTCAGATAAAAAAAATTAGAAAATATATTTTAATAAAAACAAGATGAATTATTTAGAAAAACAAATGAAAATAATTGGAGTAATAGTATACCTAAAAATGAAAATTAGGAACAGAAGAAGTGGGAAAAAAAGAATCAAAAATATTGAGAATCAATGAAAATTAAATTTGACCCTTTTGAATGTAAGCCAAAATCCTTAAGAAAAAATTTAAAAAAATAAATAAATAAATAAAAATAAGAAAAAGAATTAATATTATATTATGACTGTCTAATATCTAGAGTGTAAGCAATACAGCACACAACTTAGGCAAGTTTCTTATTTACATCTATTTTTAACTTAACATATTAGTAGAATTATATATATCTTATTATTTTATTCATATTAGAGAGAGAGTATATTTTTCACTTAGATATTAGATGTAGCAAGAATACATTCCAATTTTTGTAAAATACATTTTAAATTTTCCGCCAAATTTCTTTTTGCATTTTACCAAAATGATAATTTTAACTTCTGTTATCAACCTTGCTGAGGGGCAAAAAGTAGCGTTTTCTTAGAGGTTGCACACAAAAATTGATTGCTGTTGTAAGTCAATGGATTTTTCCTTCAACTGGAGGGAGAACCCTAGTCTGTTATGGTAAGCCGACAGCTACTTTTACTTCCTTATAACTTCTGGTTTCATTCTATTAATGGTGAAAAATGGTTTCTGAAGTTGGGTACACTCTATTATTTCACGAGAGTTTAACTCACTAGGCATCAGAAAGTTCCCTGATGGAAAATAGAGCTTGAAATGGTTTTGTTTCAATATCAAAACAAAACGCTGAGAATATTTACATTTTAAAATTATTTATACATATTCATATTTATCTTAAAATTTAATAATAAGAATGGAAATTAACAGAAAAAACGATGAAAAAATTTGAATAAAAAATATCCTTTCTCGTGAGGGTCAAAAAATTGGGCAAGTGTATTTTGATAGTGCAGCAAATAAATCCTGAGCGAAATGAACGCTGTGAATCTAGACCCGTGCCCTTAGAATAAATTAATACAAGAATATGTAAATTAATGAGTTTAAACATGCTTGCATGCATGTGCATGTGTCTAGATTTAAATATTTTACAGTCAAACAGAACTTACACAATATTTCTATTTCTTCAGTCACTAAGGAACACAATAATCTACAAGTTCTAAGTTATATTTTAAGTACTTTATTCACAGTTTTTAAGGCAAAAAACATATACAGTTTCCATTATATGAAGTAGAAACAAAACCACGATTTTCAAAACTTTTAACCCTGACGTATGATTTCTTTCTTTGATCTCAACTGGCTGCTTGATTGAAGATGACATTTATACCTCTTCGATGAAGGCCCTATAAGTTTCCAAAACATTCAAAACAACCGTAACCCTATTGTAACTCGGTTCCCCCTTGGTCCCATCGGTTGGAAGCTTGAAGAAAGTTAACTTACTTTTTATCGTCAAATGCAGGATATCATCAAAAATGTCACCAAATGTCCTCAAAAGTTTCACCAAATATCGTCAAATTCTTATTCTCACAAACTATTCCTCAGCTCCTAAAATTACTATTTTTAATGAACAATCGTTGTTTAGACTCTAATTTCTCTAATCAAACTATAATAAGACAATTTAACAATTAGTTAAACAGAAATGTAAGACGCATATTCCAATATTTACGCTTTTCGTAACACTGCCTCTTCTTAAAGACTGAACGTCTTGGTCACTGCAATCCCTAAGAACAGGCTAATCTACTAAGTATCACTGTAATATATGGTCAGTCTAAGAGAATGTATAATTTTAGTCTTAGAAGAAGGTGCGAATCTATGTCACAACGACGTTAATGAATTTGTTTGTACTGTATACGATCTTTCCCATCATACTAATAACTTGGATGACAAAACTTTACAACTCTGTGGATTCCAAAACTATATCAACTTTATCATCTTCTTTACATCTCCAGTCGGTGATTTGGCACAATACCTTCGAGTGGGATGGCCATCTATCCTAAATGTTACCTCCGGTTTTTGGATTTTATACCATACCGGTTCTTCTTGCATTCCATGATGCTGTTGATTCTTTTGAGAATAAATGATGCACCACCTCCAAACGGATCCTCAAGATACTTAATTTGCAAGATTGAAACATCTTGTTTCCACCCAAACATTAAATAGCATGGCAATCTTAAATATCTTCCATATAGTTTATGGTAAGGTGTAAAAACGGCAATTTAGTGAACTGCACTCAAATGAGTTAGGAGAAAGCAAAAATAATTTCTTATCACAATCTTATTGCTTCTCTGATACAAATATCAAGAGGAAACTTAGGATCGTCCGACTAAACTTCTTTGCCATTCTTTTCGATTGGGATATAGAGGTGTCATGCCAGCTTTCTCTTTTCCTCATTTCATAGTTTTTCGAAAACTGTAGAACTGAAATATCTCGCTTGGTCAGAGAGGATGATAAGAAGTTCGCCAAATCTGGAAATTAAACTCTCTACTTGTAATTCCGCGACAGTAATAGCTTTTTATTCCAGAATATGCCTCTAGTCATTTGTTAAAGTAGCCCATGACAACCATGATGTACTTGTTGCCTTTGTCAGTTGATGCTGTTTCTTTGTCTTTTCTGATGATTCTCCCTTTTCAAGGAGATTGGCAAATCTGATTAGCACAATATCTTGGTGGAAACGCTCAAGGGCAGCACCGACTAAAACATCTTTCGTAATGGAAATAGAGGGTGGGAAATCCGTTCATACCCAATCTAAAACCTTCCTTTTCCCTGGTAGTTCTCTCTGCTACTCATTCCGATCAGAGTGCTAGATTTATGTCTTCCAGAGCGACTGTTCTTTTTGTTCGAAGCTCTTCAGATTTCATAGCGAACAATGACTGTTTGTTTTTGTCACTACGAGCCTCAATTTTGTCCAAATCGGGACAGAAGTTAAATTTCTTTAAGAAGTTTTGTCCGAATATACAATTGTCAATGATGTCAGCTACACAAACCATGTCCTTAAAAATGCTAGAACTGAAGAAAATGGATGCCTATGATATTGAAATTTTCCATGAGCAAAGATTTTGTCACAACTTACAATGTATAGTGAAACGAAAAGTTCCTTATAGAGAATGTCGGCATTCAAGTTCCATGCTACATGCGTTCAGAGAATCATCCATTAGCTCCACCGTCGACTATCAGAAAATAAGCGTCTGATGACAGTGCTAATTCTAACATGAACAACCACAACACGATTAGTATCAGCAATTATTATGATCCTATTATCAAAAAATACCGGTAACTTCGTCATATCTAGCTTAGAATTAAGCTCTACCAGTTAGATGAAAGAGAGAAGAAGGAATTGAGTAGAGACAACCCCGTCAGTACTAGACCTGCCACTCCAAGAAGTATTTTTTCACTTAAAGGATATTGGGACCATGATCTATTTAATGTGCCTCAGCCTCCTAAAGTTACTGTAGCACCAACATCTTCCCTGAACCTAGCCCAAAATCTTCCTTTAGTGAAAATAATGCACTTCGGTTAACTCGCCCTTCTTGATCACAATCTATAACGACGCCTAACCAACCACAGGGGCTTATTATTATATTAACTTCAAAATTATAGCCGAATTTAAAGTACTATTAAACAGCTTTTGTTACACTAAAAAAATTTCCTGTTAACTTCCACATGGATTTATTGAACACTAACTATTACGGGTACAATCAATACAGCTCATAAAATTTAGTAAACAGTAAATCGAAATGATAGTGCTTAAGACAACTTCTTATTTGGGAATTTTTTTCCTACTGTACAGTTTCAAGAACACGTGTCGAGAAGACACGTAATTTATTTCTATATTTTTAACATATATAATTTGCATACATTCTAACTAATAAATTAATTCTTACATTTTTAATTTATCATGAAATTATACATAACAGACATCAAAACAGGACGAGTTGTTTTGAAATGTGCTTCTGTTTCGTTCGTCTTCGTCATCATTCTTATCGTAGATTCAGGTTGAACGTGGCATGTTTAGGCCTTCAATAATTTTTAAACTTTTGGAGATTTTTTTCGTTTAAAGCTCTTATTTCTGATTCTTAGATTAAGAAAAAATGTCACATATACTTAAGTATCGTACTATTTTAGAGAAACAAATTTTACTAATTACAGCGCAAACTAATAAAAGTGTCATACAAATTAAAACATGGATATAAAAGACATGATACTAACATTCAATTTTTTTTATCAGCCGGCCTAAAGCCGAGTGTTTAACACTCCTAACTCACGCACAGGTGCCATATAATTCATGATTCCAAATTCTTAATTTTTTTGGCGATGAAGAAATGTCGCCAAGATGACGTATCGTGACATGCACGATAACGTACATACTAGGGTTACCAAAATAGAATTTTCTGCATAAATCTTATAGGTCCCCATATGTATGACGTAATAAAAACGAAATTGACAGATACATAAGAAAATCCGCCAATCTCAGAATTTGGCGTCATGGATTATACGGCACCTGTGCCGTAACACCTGAGCTGTTTGTCACGTATTCGAATCCCATTTCGGGCAAGGTTGTTTCTTTTTCTCTGAGTTTCTCATTCCTTTCCTCTGAGATAATGATGCTGGTGGGGCTACTCATCTCCGTGATTTTTGTCGTGTTGGCAGCCGAATGGTTAGCGCTCTTACCTTCAGTTCAACAGTCCGTGGGTTTGAATCCCACCTTGGGTATGGATGTTTGTAGTGGTTCGGAATGGACTTTAAGCCATAGATCCCAATCTAATTAGCCCTCGTGTGCAAAAAATGACCATTGAGCGACAAACAAAACAAATCTCCGTGATTTTGATCCAGGTGATCACTGGTTAACTTTATATGAGTAGCAATTTACGGCTTTGTTGTGGCAAAGAGTTAGTCACCTAGTACCCTATGTAAAAAATGTTCAATTTATGACAAACGTTGCAATTTTAAGAAATTTTATGAAAAACGTATCAATTCATAATTTGATCACTTTTAACAACTCTGAAAACTCTATAGCGAATAACTATTCCTAATTTGTATCTTAAAAAAATTAAAACTAAAAAAAAAACATTTATTTCTATTTATTTTATTACATTACATATATTCAGACTTGTATGCTTGATTCTTGAGATCCGCTTGTAAGTCTTCGTCGATAATAGGACAAATAGCACAATGACAGATGCACAACCACAGAAGAATAACGAAGAAAACACCCAGGACCACGGCGGGGAAAAAAAAACATTAAACACCTCATCAGTCTGAGTGCGATCATTGATTGTGTTGCCATTACTTTAAGTGTTGTTTAGTGATATTTAAATTTTAATGCATATAACTAACACAGGAAGAATCGAAAAGCGAACAATCCTTAAATAAATGCAACGTGTTTATATATATACATGATGTTAACCAAAAAATACTATTATGTACAGCTGCAGATGTAATGAAATTTAAAAATATTTTTATAAATATGTAGAGCATATGGAAAAAAAATTTCATTTGTTCTCTAAATTTTTTAGAGATAAAAAAAAATTATTATATTTTGTAATTTCCATATTCTGGCCACAATATCTACTACTCAGTATGCTTATATGGACAGTATGATTCCCTAGTTTGTGTGTGTGTGTGAGTTATGTATTGTGTTCATCAAGTTGTCCAATAGGGAGAAATCTTTAAAATTAAGGGATAAAATTGATTAGGCTAAGGGAATTTTATTTCAGTATTTAGATTCACAATTTCATTACACTGTGCAACTCAATTTAATCAGGGCACTTATTCGAAAAATTCAATTTCATTTCTAGATTTTAATATTTGTTAACTCTTTTAAATACTAAAAGATACTTTGGCTATTTTTTTCGTTTAATCACTTGCAAGACTTTTTCCCTTTCCATTGACGAAAAAAATCCCCATTATTTTACGTTTTGAGATTTAATCTGTATATTACGTCTGAGAGTAGTTTCTGGTCAGACTGTATTGTTCTTTTGTGCAAAGGCTGTCTTGTGAGATGTGAAATAGGAATTGAACGCGGAATATAAAGTTGTGTTTATTTTGAAATAATCATTAATATTATCACTATGGATTCGAAGGATATCAAAAATGACTGGTTTACGTTCATAAATACTAGAAGTAAGTGAAAAACAAGGAAAGTGATTTCCATATTTATACTTTAACAAACTTATATTTAAAGAGTAATCAGGATTGTGTACAAAATCTTGTTCATTGATTTTTTCATAAACTTCATGAACCTCCAAATAAGTGAATTATTTATGTAATAGTATCTTGTAAAAGTTCAGTAATTTTTTATATGAATGAATTAATTTGATCGCTTTATAAGCTTAATGCTTACAATTTTACCACGATAACTTCGTAAATGGAATGAAGTAAAAATTTCGTAGAAATGTGAACTACTTAAAGTATGAGGCATCTATGGTAAAAAATTTACGTTCTACTCATAATGAATGTTATATATTTAATTAACCTGATTTAATCGCCTTTACTTATTCAAGATAACTTAGCTTATTTCTCGGTAATTAATAAGGTGTAGAAAATTCACTCGCTTTTATTGATTCTTAGAACTACAAATATTTTCCTCCTTAAAATAACCCGATTTCCCTTAAATTTTTTACTGTTACTTATTTCATGTTTAACATCATAAATAGTTCACATAAGTAGGTCTCTCTTTTACAGATTAGTGCTTTATGAAAATTTCATTCATCTAATTAGTTTGATGTCTAATTTTTTCCCCTTGCATTCATTGATTTATATCCAATAATTAATAATCATTTAAATTAATTTAACTAACATATCTAATCTCTTAAGGGATGTTTACTGATATTTGAATGTCAAAATTTGTAATGCTTGAAAAACTTTAAAAAAATTAAAATACTATTTAATTTATTGTAATAATAATAAAATAAATCCTTCAATTTTTTTAATTTGAAAAATCACCCAGCAGTATTTATGTAATTTTTGTGTATAAACTTTTTCTTGAATAGCATTTTCAAATGAAAGTGCTTTTTGGAGATATGTTACTTTTTTCTAATAGTTATAAAAATCTATGAAAGCTTAAAAAAAAATTTTTTTTTCGATGTATCTTGATTCAATTGCCTTAAATTTTCATAAATAACTTTTTTTCTATATTATTAAGATGTAGAAAATTCAATAGCATATATTGTTCCTTAGAGTTGAGAATATTTTACTTTTAAAAAGTGATTTATTTTGTAACCTGATTTTATTAAACTTGTGGTTATTTATTTCATTGCTTACTATTATAAAGATGTTAAATAAATAGGTCTCTCTTTCCAGATTTATTCTGAATTTAAAGTTGATCCATTTTATTGATTACATGACTAAATTTTTTCCCTTTCATTTTTATTGTACACGTCTATATACATTTAACTTAATTTCAGGAATGCATCCAGTTTTTTAAGTTATGTTTAGGTATTCTTATATATGTAGAATTTGTTGTTGAAATAATTTAAAGAAAATTTTAACTCTTACTTGAATATGATAGCAAAATTTATTTTTCAACTGCCTGTCTAAAAATATATAATTTTCTATTTTTATGTGTAACCCTTTTTTTTATCTTAATTTTTTCATGAATAGCAGTTTTAAGTAAAAGTGTACATTGTAGTACCTTATTACTTTTTTCTAGCAGCTATAAGTACCTATAAAAGTTGTGAAAATTATATAAAATCCTAAGCTATGAGCTTTTAAGTACTAAAGAACAATACAAAATTTTATAATTAATTGAATTATTTCGAAATGTATAAGTGTAATAAAACCCATTTTTGACATTTAATTAAAACACTGCTTAAATTTTTAATTACTTTGTTCTTCTAATGTTTAGTTACTACAATAGCTAATAATTTAATTAAGCATTGAATAGAATATGTAAATAAATATTGTGTATTTAACAGGTTATCTCAATAATAATATTTGCCTTTTGTGTGACTAATTACATACAACTAGTGGTTTTGTTTCCGTATTTTTGTTATTAATTTTTACTGAATGTAAAAGCCCAGTTGTGTAGTGGTAGCACTTCACATTCCCAAGGCACTTGTCTGAGGTTTGATCCTCAGGGGTTCTGCTAGATTAACTCAGTCATTCATCCCTTCTATGGATCAATAAAACTGAGTACCAAGCATGCTTGAAAACTAAACATTGGGTGTTCTGTCTTTAGGCTGACCACCTAACTGGCATGTTTTCTTTGCACCCAGAGCCTTCAGTCATGAAAACAGCTATGGGCACTGTAGGCTTTGGCCCGCATTGGGCTATTTGGCTACAGAGTTTAGTTTTAGATTGTAAAACCCATCTTATATGATAAAAATGATATCTCAAAGATGATCAGTGTATCATAAATTTTATTCAAATTATTTAAACATGTCAATAATTTTAATAATATTTGGTGGCCATAGGTTTAGTGCTGAGGAATAGATGTAAACTTGCTACTGCTGTTTCAATACCTGGATATATGGTTATTAAAAAGTACATTAATGTAAAATTACATTTTGTTAAATTAATTACTTGTAAAGTAATGCTTTACAAACTTGTAGACTATTTTACTATATTTTCACTTACTTTGTATTTTAAAGTGAAGGAATCTGAAAATGGCTCAAAACTTTCATCTCGTCGAAAACAACCATGTCATGCAATGCAACTTCCTGCTGAAGGTATTTTATTTATTTATGAATTTAAAATTTTAACTGAATAATCTTTCATATTTTTGTTGAAAATGATTAGTTAATGTTAATAATATTGGTACTTGTATGTTATCCTCTTGACCATTTCCACCAAAAAAATGCCTCTCCAAAGTTGTAGTTATCATCCCAGCTGAGTTTCTTCACAAGTTCATGTTTTATTTTTATTAAACTGTGCAAGTTTTGAATTTATGATTATATTTTCTGATAACATAATATAAAAATTAGAATATAAAATAATTGGAAATTTCTATAGCTATGTTTCAATAACAATATACATTTACTATCCTGTTCTTTTTCTCTTTAAAAAAATTAATCATCTGTCAGCTAGTTGGAGTTATATAAAATGAGGCAAATATTTTTGATTTTAAGCTGCTATATTTGGAAACATGTTTTTGATTAAAAACGTCAATGGGAAATGCATAAGTACCATAATATTAAAGTCAAATTATTTTCTTATTCATTTTGTTTATTTTTATTCAAATTACATAGTCTAAGTCAGAAAAAATATTTATAGATTTTTAGTGAATAACTTTAAATCTTAAGAATTATATTTGCAATTACAATGAAAATCTAAACGAAAATCATCCTTCCTTTTAAATTTTTTATAAGTGTCGAAGAATTTTAGCAAACAATGATTATTCAACTAGAATTGTTTATTTTGAGGATACATATTTTTAAATAAATCATTTGCCGACTTTTCATAGTAATTCCTAAAATGAAAAATTCATTGCAAATGGTAACTACCTCTCATATGAAAAAAATGTGAACATATTAAAGTTTATGCTAAAGAGTTTATTTTATTTCGGCATAGGTGCCGTATAATCCACAGGATGCCAAATTCTGAGATTGATGAATTTTTAACCGGGCAATGGTGTTCAAATTACATTAGATTTAAAGAAAGGTTGCTTTAAAAGAACATAGCACTGAAAAAACTCTTTTTTTTTTTTTTTTTTTTTTGAAAGAACATAGCACTGAAAGAAAATTGTCTCAATTTTGTACATTATATATAAATTCTGATTAAACAAAAAATATTGATTAGGCTGAGAGCATAGGTCTATTGCACTATACTCAAAAATAAAGCCCTTATTTGAAGAGACCAGTGACTGAAACAAAGTTCACCAACTATTTAATTGGTATATTTTGCAGCATCCAAGGTGCTATTGAATGCTGGCATAAGTGTTCAAATCTGTGTGTGAAAAAAGTTTCACAATTACAAAGAATACATAATGAAGTTTCCCCCATACATTGACAACCCCTGCAAGTAGTTCATCTGATACCCCTATTATGGTGAGATGTCTTTTAAGGTGACAGTGTTGTGTAAGAAGTCCCACTGTTCTCCTTAAACAATTTCTCCTGATCTGTAATAACTCTTTTATCCATTTATTAGGACATGTACTATTTAATAGCTTTGCTTGTCTTTGATCACTGGCATTATACCAGTTCAAAAACTGTTGTTTCATGAAGAGATTGAAATCACTGCTTCTGATCAATTTGTTTAAAATACTTGGCACTGATTCAGCACCAAAAAAAAAAAAAAAAAAAAAATTCAATTGTTGATCCATCCTTCGCCAACTCATCTGCTAACTCATTGCCAGAACAACCGGATTATCCATGCACCTACATTAAGGTAAAGGAATTATTGTTAGTCAATATGAACACAGTAAGTTAACATTCCCAGACCAATGCAGAAGTTAAAGTAGACTTTTGTGAAGCCAGTTATGCACCTCGAATGTCAAAACAGATAATTATTCTTTTACAAAAATAGTTTCTGCCCAAGCATATTCTATTGCACATGAGAATATCTAAGGCTTCTTCGAAAACAATTGCATGTTTTCCCAAAGAGAATGATATCTTTGTACCATCAGCTACGCAGCAAATACCAGATCCAGTGTTGTAGTTAATTTTTGAGCCATCTTTGTATCAGTAAGTACACTTTTTATGGATGACAACATTATTCAAATCATCTCATAAAGTTGATTGTATAAGGTATCAAAAGCATATTTAAAAACCACGTAATTAGTAATCATATTTACAAAAAGATGACTAGTTAGATCAGTATTATGGTTTCCCCAAGATAAAAATCTGCAGTAATCCTGTGCTGACCAGCATTTTTAAGCCTTTTTCATGCAAATTATAGCTTCAAATTATAGCTTCTGCTTCAATTTGCATGTAAAGTGGATGTATACCAAGCGAAAGCTCAAGTATAGAAGTTGGAATTGTTTTAATACACCCAGAGATAGCTGTACAAAACCTTTGAAATTTTGTTAAATCTATCTTTGCAGTTTCATTTCTGATTCTAGGCTGCCAGACCACTGAGCCATAAGTAATGTTAGGTTAAATGATCATAGTATAAATCCCCAATGAAAATAATTGTTGGATTTAGGCCCCAAGCTCTTCTAAATACATTTCTAAACAATCAGAAAGCCTTATCTCTCTCTCTCTCTTTTTATACAAAAGCTTGAAATGCTTGTTTCAACTTTAGTTCATGTCAAAAAATTCTCCTAAAAATTTCCCTTCTTTAGAGAAAGTTAATTTTTAACTGAAAAAGTTATCTTTTTTCAGATTAAGTTTCTTTTTCTTAGTGAAGGCAATGATTAGTTTTTTGGGGATTAACAGGAAGGCTGATATTATTACACCAAGTCTCAACTCTTTTAAGGGCATTAAACATTCTACATAATGCTAGAGATCATTTTGCCAAATTTACCTCTGACAATAACTAAATCATCTACATTCCCAATGGTGGTTATGCAGGGCTTGTTTAAGACCTCTACAAGGGAATCTACAACACAACACTACAAAATGGTTGAAGGAACCCTCCCTGTGGACAGTCAGCTTTGGCTTGGATAATCATATTTTCTCGTAACAAAACTGTTACTGAACAGGTTTTTGATCTAAAAACAGATAGTGTCATTAATTCCCTTTCTATCAAGAGATTGTTGAATAGTTTCAAAAGATACCTTATCAAAAGCACTTTAATATCGAAGAAAACAGCCAAAGCAAGTTTCTTAGCCTTAAAATTCTTCTCCAGATTGAAGGACAGCTTGTAGATTGCACTATTAATAGATTTACTTGGTTTATATGCATATTGAGAGTCAGAAAATGACAGCAAGCTAACTAATCCACTAAGCAAACTTATCTGATACATCTGTCTATCAGCTTTTCAGTTGCCTTTAAAAAAAAAGTTGTTAAGTCAATAGGTCTGCATCAGATGATAGGTTTGATTTCTGTGAAGTGAAATCATTCCTGAATAGGAACTATTTCACTTCATATTTATTATCTTTTCCAGTTTTAGGAATGAAAAGTACTTTTATATGCCTCCAACCAATAAGTATATGGCCAAAGGCTATACATACTCTGAAGATCCTATAAAGAATTAAGGTAATTCATTGGGCTCCATCAATAAGTAAACGTGGTATAGTACCAACCATTCCTGATGATTTCCTGATCGAAAGGACATTGTAGCCCATTTTGTTCTATCATAAGTTATCATTTTTTGGCAACATCCTATTTATTCTGCTATAATTTGATATAGAGTAGGTGAAGGTAGAAGTTCCAATAATTTCTTTGGTACCTGGAAAGTGAACTTTGAATAATTCAACCTGGATCTCCCTCCCAGATTATGAAGACTTACCATTTACCATTTTAAGGATGTTTAGACAGCACTTCATATCTTTAGACATTATTTAACAAGTCTTGCAGTAATATACACAGTCTCAATGTTTGTACAATAATGTTGCCCGGGATTCTTTTAAAATTCCTCATAGCTTTATTATAAGTAGTCAGTTCCAGCTTATATTTCTGCTACATATCATTCTTCTTAGCTCCATTAAAGAGCTTTCTATATTTTATCCATAATTTTCTTAACTCTTTAGACCACCAAAAAACTAACCTTAGTGAACTCAAATTACTGATCCTACAATTCTGATTAGCAACTGATGGTGGAATGGTTTGTGACCCTAACTTAGAAGCAGTAGGTCCAGGGTTTGAATCCTGGTTCAGGCAGAAATGTTTCTTCTGTCTCTCTTTGTATGTTTCTCTGTCCTTTCACTTTTAAAGCAAAGATGGCACACCTACTGGGTACCCCACCGTATTAGTTGTTATTGCCTTCATCCCTTTCAATGCTGATTAGATTCATCCTAAGATCAAACAGGCATTGAAAAAAATTGATACTATGCTTGGAGAATGGCATATTGATCAAAAGCCAACTCTAAATTTGCTACCAAAGATAACTTGCCAAAATCACCTTCCTTGATCATGACTTCTATATCTTTTTTGTAGGAAACCCAGTTGGTGTTTTTTGGATACCTAAGTACCACTCCTAATTTGTTTGTCCATAAAATAGAAAAGCTATTATGTTAAGGGGGTCAGGTAAGCATATCTTATTAGACCCTTTCTGATCATTAATAAACTTCACACTTTCTGTTGAGCTCCAGTGGCTCAGTAGCTTCAAGTCGCTTCCCATAAGCTCAGCAAAGTGAAGCATCATTTGCCATGGGCAATGGTTGGGAGGGTGACCACAATGTACTCTCCTTCACACTGGGTTGCTGGAGCTCCGTGGATTGGGGACGTGTCCATGTTGATATGTGACGTCCAAAGTCCTTCCGTTGGTGTGGCGTGGATGTGGAGAGGAGGGTGCCAGCTCAGGTGTGGCCTCGTAACCTGACCGTGGTTCAAAATTATGAGGCACCTTAAAAAGAGCAAAGTCGTACTTTCACCTTCGTGGTGCTCTGATCCAAACCAAAAACGCTCTCTATTACTTAATTCGCACTGCCAAAGGCATAGTGATCTTGGCTTCTCCAAGTATCATAAGCAACAACACAACAACACTTTCTGTTGCATTGAATAAGGTCAATGACTTTTCTTTTATTTAGAATAATAAAAGAAGATTCATTACCTTTATTAAGGATAAATATATTAATACAAAATGAGTTCTAGGAGAACCTCACTGCTTCCATATATCGTGGTAAGCATTTGCATCACATCCTATGATGAGTTTCTTACTCAAATTGCTATGATCTAAAATACTAACAATTTGCATATTGAATGTGTCTTTATCTTCAAAAGGTAAATAGGGAGACATAAAGTTGATTTCATCTTTTTTCTGCTCTCTCTTAAATTGAAGGAATCATTTTTTATTTTATTTTATGCCTGACCTTGATTTTTCAACCATCAGTCTTTGTCGGGCAGCCCAATACAATCTTGAGGTGAATGAAAAGTAATCTTCTGCAGAATTTCTAACTGCGACGTCTGAAAGTCCAGGGCAAGTGTAAAGGTAGTCACCAGTCATGTCCTCTAGTCTTCAAAAAGGGCAGATCAGAGAGTCCTTCAAACCCAAACGGTGAAGGTGTTTTTGCAGATAATCATGCCCAGTTTTAAGGGGAAAATTAGCCACTCCCACAGTTCTGTGGAGGTTGCACGGAATAGGCTTTGTTAGTAAGGAAGCCCATGCTTTCCCCTTTGTGCACATCTTGTAAAGGTTTCTATGATAGGGGGCTATATTTGATCAGCCTTTTAACAGTATGGTACTCCAAAGCTGGAGAAGGCTGTTGTAGATCTGAGCCAGCCTTTGCCAATTTGTCAGCTGCGTCATTTTCTGCGATACCACAGTGGCTGGGTATCCATTGCAGCACAATTTGACGTCCATCTTCTAGTAGAGAACTAATTGCCATTTGACAGAGATTAACAGACCTAATACTGCTAACAGTAATTGAAGAGAGAGACTTGATGGTGGCCTGAGAGTCTAAAAAATACTATGTTGTTCTCATTACCCTTTCTTATCTCTTCAAGTGCTAATTACACAGCGGCCACTTCACCATTGTAGCTGTATTTCCCAACAGCCTGGCAAAGCCTGAAACTCTTAGAGTATACTCCTGCACCAGCATTTCTAATGGCATCCACAGCTGAACCATCTGTATGGACATGGAACCAAACAGATAATGGATAATGCTCATCGATAGTAGCTAGGGTAGCCATCCTTAGCTCAGAATCAGTGGAGACCTTCTTACTAACAGGTAGTATCAGGTCTAGACAGCAATCAGCTCTATAAATATGGTTTTAAAAGATAGGAGGTCTAAACAAAGGTACTCTATCTGCATCCGGGATCTTATACCTATCTGACAATTCCCTGGTCAAAGTCAAAAAGGTTCTCAGTTTTCAATCTTGGGAAAACAGGAATATAATTTTTCCAGAAACCATCATACCTTAAAAGTTTTTCAGAGAGTTTCAGGGCAGTGCTTTGTCTTCAATCTACCAAAGGTTCCAACCCAGTCTGAATTTGCATTGCCTCAATAGGTGTAGATGAAGCCCCACCGGAGATAAGTCTAAAAACATTATTCTGAACAGTCTCCATTTTTTTCTGGAACTGAAGGAATCATACGGAACATTTAAATTATAAAGCAGAGAGAAGAGCCTGTGTCTTATATATAAAACACCCGACTAGTTCAAGATGAGGATGTGACAGGGAGACATTATAATACTCAATTGACTTTATCCAAGCTGCTCAGAGCGAATCTGATTCTTTGAATTTGAGCAGAATTTATCTACTTTTACCTTCTCCCTGAACTTTTTTGGATTTTTTGAATTTAATTATAACTTTTGATCTTATACAAAGAGTTGCTAAGAACAAATTAAGTGGTTCACACTTAAGATTTTTGCAATGAGATTTGCTATCCTGAAAATGAATTGTTGTTGCATACACTGATGGTTCTATGTTGGCAAGAACACATATGGAGCAGGTATCAATAGGGAATTCTTTAGTTTTTTCTTATCAATTGTACCTTTTACTACTTTCGATGGTGAAGTAGAAGCTGTTGCCATGGCTATTCAACAACAATTGATTCACAGCCACTTTTTTATAAGAGCTGTTATATTATCAGATTCTAGAATTGCGCTTCCATCACTTATGAATAATCAAACTACGTCTTAAAGAAATTTAGAGTATAGACTCTTGCTTAAGGCACTAGCACACAGAACTTCATTCCTGTGGATTCCTGCCCATTTTGCAATTACTCGCAATGAAAAAGCTGAGACGAGAGCTTTGATAGAACAATATATAAATCTTCCTCTTTCTTTTCACACGACTAAATTGCTTATTAACCTGGCCTTTAAAAAACATAAACAAGATATGATTCAATGTGCAAGGATTAAGATAGGGAAGATTCTGTGGAACGAGTGAAGTGTTCCCAGTTTTCCAAAAAAGACTGAAGTGACTTTATTTGAAGAACTAACTGGACAGGACTACTCACAAGACCATCTCTATAGAGTTAAAGTGGTGAATTCCCTAAACTGTGTTTTGTGTGATTCTAATCAACCAGTGATTTTTAAACATTTAAGTAATTGTACCATACTTTCTCAGTATGAGGACATTGTCAAGAAGTATTGGAGGGCCTGTGAACTAATGGCTTAATATCTAATGTTTGGCATTTGTAAAATAAATTATTGATTTCATCTTTGATTCTTTGCAATAAACAATATACTTTTTCAGCAAAATTGTCCCCATTTAGGTAATTAACCAGAATAAAATCATTTAGTTTACTGCTAACAGCAATACAAGTTCTTGGTCTCAAACAACATTTATGATAAATGATGTTAAAACCTTGAATATGTAGGCCCAAAAAAGAACCATAAGGTCAATAGTTCCTGAATTAATACAATGTCAATCTCTCCTCTAGTCATCTTCTTGCTAAGAATAGCTGAAGCTTGAACTGATCAATTATGATAAAAGGTGAATTGTGCTAATTTAATAATGCTTACTATTGTGGTATCCAAAGAAGGTAAAAAGGAGTACTGTTTCTCATGTGACCACAAGTAGGTGAGTTACATACTTGAATTTCCTGCAAACCCTTTTTTAACCTGCTCTCAGCCGAATGGTTAGCGCTCTTGCCTTCGGTTCAACAGTTCGTAGGTTCGAATCCCACTTTGGGCATGGATGTTTGTAGTGGTTCGGAATCCACTTTAAACCGTAAGTCCCCGTCTAATTAGCCCTCGTGTGCAAAAAATGACCTTTGAGCGACAAACAAACCAAACTAAACTTAACTTGCTCTCAGATATAGGAGATCTAGGCCTCAGGATTGTATCAGAACCAGTATCTAATTCTAGTTCTTCAATGCTAGGTAACACTTTTCCTTATTAGAATAAGGAGAGGATTTACTTACTTGAGAGGAAGTTGCCTGATCTTCTGTCACTACTTTAATTTCTTCAATAGTATGATTTTCCTTAAAGTTCGAGTCCCGGGGATTTTAAAAATCCCACTGTCTAAACCAGTATATGCACCATGATTAACCATTTTGATCACTTCTGTGGCTTTAATATAAACCATGGACATCCATGTAAAATGTGTCTGTACTGATTTCTGCATAGTGTGCCATTCTAAAGACTTTAACTCCAGATTGAGCATATTAAGAGTTTGTGAAGGGTGGCAGGATCCCTGGTATGAGTGTCCTTCATCTTGAATGCCACTTTTACTGGTTTAAGGAGTTCATTGGGGTCCAGAATTCTGAGTCACTTACTCCCAAATAAACACTTATTATCATAGAAGACATCTTTAGTCCATTCCACAGTTTCAAGATCATCACAAAGGAGGATCAGTGCTCCAGATACTAAGATGAAAGCCAAGTACTTAAAGCATATGATTTCCTATAAGGACCTCATCTGTCTTAGTAAAGATCTCCAGCTGTATGGAGTTAACATCCTCCTTATTAAGCTTGATGGGTAGAAATCCATCATTCACAATGGCTGCTTCTTGGTTGCAGTACCACTGGGAGAAGAAGTTGAAACCACAGACCTAAGTCCTGGTTTCTCCCATCTTCTAAGCAGTTTTTTCCTTTTTTTTACATTATTGAGTTTTTCTGAGAACAACTGTGGTGTCTGGTCTAGTGGCAACTCCACTTCCCCTAAGCTAGATTGCTGGTGCTCTCCTTTGTATCATGAGGCTAATGCTTTGGAACCATTTCGCTGGCTGATTGTTTAAGACCAAAAAGATGCAACCAATTCTTTTTTGTCTTTCATCCATATGTTGACCGTAGAACTGAAAGGGGTAATACAGCTCTCTGTATAGGTGGTAGGCAAACATATTACAATGTTTTGTTTGATTCCTCAAGGGACTTGTTATTGATACTATAACTCTGGTGCTATTCATCAGCACTGAACCTAACACTTTGGATTGGGTTACCTTTCTGTATTAGCCAAGTATATCTGCACAGCCTTCATGCCATGGGTGACCTTATCAGGAATCCAAAACAAGTTTAAGTTCCAGATGTACATCACCTGTGCAACCTGTATACAACCACATTCGGAATGGGATTTGTTAAGGGGGTGCTCAAAAAACTTAAAAACATCTGTTTTAATGTAATCTGTTGTGGCTTATTCTCTTTAAAGATCTAACATTTGTTACATCAACTCCAATAAATTGTTGATAGTCAGAAAGTTGATGACTAGCAGGGGATCTGAGGAAAAATCCTCCCGTGAAAGTCCGTGCAATCCAGAATAAGTTTCAGTGAAACTGGGTGATCACTGCATTTTTTACAAGTGGGATAGTTTTTTGTACTACGTTCAAACAATAAACATTTTAGATGTCCACTTGAGAATCTGGCTTAAGGTAGTCTGAGATTTTTGGCCACATTTTATTTCCAAAAAAGTTCCAGGAGATGTTTCAGAGTACCATTGGTGCATGGGTGGAATATGCCAGATTGAATGTAGTCTAGATTTTTCATTAGAGTAATGTTCTTTGTATGTAAGTGATGAACCAGTGGGCCTATCTTCCTCACTGTTCTCTTTGGCCAGTCTATCTGTGGTCTCATTGCCAGCAATGTAATCTAACACATAACTACTGGGTAATACATGTTTTTAAACTTGGATTTTGAAATTAACCTTAAAAGAATTTATTGAAACATAATCTAACAGGGAGAAAAACTGGACAGTAAAGGTATTTCAATAATGTAAACATCCATTTTATGAAAACATGCTAATTAACTTATCAATGCCACAAGCATTCTAGTTTTAATTAATCAACCAATACTGTTCAACAAGAAACCTATATACATCAGATATTTCTACTCTATACTTAACTGATCACATAATTTAGTGTATAAAACAGCAAATTAAATATAATAACACATGAAGTAAAAATATTTGTCTAATCACCAATTTCACTCATGCTCCAAAATAAAGGAACTCAATTTTGAAAATAACTTTCAAAAATATAACTTACAAATTAAACAACTTTACCAAATTCTAATATCCAAATAGCATCTAATTTTGCAAACACAACATTTTCAACCATAAATGTTAAAAAAAAGAAAGAGCTAAAGCTTCAAGGGTTACTAAACTCTGAACAAGTTTTGTGCATGTACACATCAGGGTATGTATAAAATCGTAAGAATTCTTAAGCTTAGCCTGTTTTGCCTCCTGTACCAGCTCATAGGTTTTAGTGGAATATTATTAATTACTTAGTAATTATTGTCATGCTTAATTATAATTAATAAATTATATCAATAGTAATTCATTTAAGAAGAATTACCTATATTTTAGAACTATATGAAAGCCCGCAATTAATCATCAAGATACTTGTCATCAATGATTTCATGTCAATCTGCATTATTTTGAGTGATTCAGAGTTTATTGTATAATAAAATAGAAGATTCTAAAAATAAAATGCTTGTTTGTATTTTGCACAAAATAAAATTATGTTTTAGCTTTATGGATTTGCGCAATATATCTACAAATGAAAATGATGTTTTTAGTATTTCCAAAAGTATAAAATAGTGCATAAAATTTAAAATTGTAATTTTTAACTCATTAGAATTGTATATAATTGACAGTAACATTACTTGAGGTCTTAAAATTCAAATTAATTGGAGGAAATAAAATGCTTATTGGAAATTTATTTAATGAGAGTTACACGAAGTTTATTAACTACTGCCCTTATTTGGTTTTAATTATAACTATTTATTGTTTTTGTAAAGCAATGGTTTTTAACCTTTTTCATGACACACTTATAATGATTTCAAAATTTGGCATCACACAAAGAAAAAGATCAGTTTAAATTTATTTATTTACCTATAATACATTGCATAAAATAGTTTATGATAACAACTTTGAATTTAAAATAAAATAATATAATATGTACTACAAAAACAAGAGTACATTTTTAAAATTTGGCTGCACACAAAAGTGCCACGGCACAGTGGTTGAGAATCACTGTTAAGAATAAACATATCAAAATCTGGCAAAAATTATTTTTGTGAGAATAAAATATGAATATTCTGTTTTGAATAACCATCAGTTCTCCCTCTGAACAATCCAAATATATGAAACTTACATTTTTAAACTATATGAGTAAATTTATTTAAATTTTTCTTGTGCAAATGAAAAATTTGTTGAATTAGAACATTATTAAATTACATTAAATCTGAATTATTTTTTGTTATGTTTTATTTGAAATTATTTATTCAATATATATATGTATGGTTTATAATGTGGTTTTCAGATAGGATTCTTTTTGGAACTTATCCTGCCACTGCATGTTTGGTGCTAGCTACATGTAAATATTGTAATTTGAGAATACATTCTCAGTTTTTGAAAGAACATATTGGTAAGTTAAAAGGTTAATATTAAATATAAATTTTGATTAACTATTGATGAATTGCTATATTTTAAAATTTACTGAGTATATGTTTCTTGTTTCATTTTGCAATCGTATGAATGTAAATCTGCTGTTATATAAATTTGTTTTGCTACAAAATATGTTTGTCTTCTCTTTCAAATTTAACTATGGGAATATTTAAAATATATTTGCCATTCATTTTTAAGCATTAAAAATCTGTATATTTACTATTGCTGCAGTTTTGAATTTTAGAAGTTTCTACTTTTTGCTGGGACTAATATTATAATTCTAAAGATTTTTATATATTGGGAGCTTTTAATCATGTTTTATTTAAAGTATTTCAAATTAAAGTTAAAATGCAAAATTACATTAAATACATGTATATGCATCATTGAATGAAAAATAAGTAATACCTTTCTCTATCCATATTTACTTATAAACTTTTAAAAAAAAATTTTATGTTATGAAAATCATTTATTACATAAAAAAGTTTTCATTTTCTTTTAATAAATAAGTACCAAAAAAAAAAACAGCTAAATTATATTTGCCCTAAAAGTTTTTTGCAATTTTTGATTTCAAATTTTTACTGGTCAATGTGAATCAGTTTTATTTATCATCAAAAAAAAAAGCATAATTTTTCTATAGTAATTATAAGTAAAAATTTATATAGCACCAAAAAGCTATGTCAGATCTTTGGGATTACTGTGGAACACTACAGAAGACTCAAATCTGTGATAGAGTGCTTCAACTGCCAGAGATTTAATCACAGTGCAGAAATGTGCCATATGACACCCAGATGTGTTAAACATACTGGCCCTCACAACAGCAGAAAATGCCCACATGAGCAAAAGCAAATTTAACAACCAAAGTGCTGTAATTGCCAAGTTATCTACCCAGCCAATTACAAGAGATGAACTGTGTAACCCAAACCAAAAACAAAATATGCATCATTGGAATCTAGTAAAAATCATAAAGAATCAAACAAATATGCAAAAAGCAGCTTTCCCAAGCCAAATGTGTCCTATACAAAAACTACTATATCCCTTCCCCCATCCCAGCTTCAATTTGATAATCAATTTCCTTTCGCTTCTTAAAGTTCTAAGGAATTTTCTGAATTAATTCAATTTATGAATGAGATAAAATATATATTTAATGGCATCCCTATCAAAGACCTATTAAAAGAACTGCAAGAAATTCCATCTCCAATTAATAAATTAATTAAACCAGCATTATACTTATAAACCTTAGATAAATGATTATAACACTTAATTTAACAATTACCCTACTGTAAAAAATCTAAATTTTCTAGTTTAATTACTAAAATTTAATTTAAAATAAGTTAATTAATTAAATAATAAATATCCTTAAAATTGAAATAAATAGTAAATTATTCCATGATAAAATTCTAGAATAATTCTCCCCACTAAAAAATTCCAACCAATAATATGTCATGTTCAATCTCAGTTATAGTCACATCTCCTTCAATAGAGGGTTGAGAATCAAAGATTCATTAACCTCAGTAAAAACTGCCAGCCATCAACAGCATTATAATCAAAAATTTTTAAAATCTATGTATTTTTAATTAAGTTTTTAGTTATGTTATTTATATATAAATAAAGTCATCTTAAGTACTGTAATAATTTTAATAAATTCAAAGCTCTAGTATATTGGCTTCAGTTTTAGTATTTTATTTTGGTTTTAAAATTAAATTCCACAATATTAATTTATGTTATAGATTCATAGATAAGTAAATAAGAATGTTAGATATAACAGAATAATGTGAAATTTATTTGTGATTTTCCTCTTACTAATCTTTCAGTTATAAAATGTTTTCAAACTTGCTTACAAGTGATAATTGAGAATAATTTTTTGTTATATTTTGCAGAACGATCTCATGGATTTCCTTCCTGTTCAAATAATTCAAGTAGTTCCACACAACCTTTTGATTTGTTTGCACAGCAATCAGAGATTGAGACTTCTAGTTCTAATTCTTCACCATTGTGGGAAAGTGATAGAAACAATTTTGATAATAATTATTCCCTGTCTTCTTCCAGCTCTAACTCTGTGAATATAGTTAGATTAAAACAGGAGAAACCAAAAGAGGAACTCAAGAATAATGTGATACCTTTAGAACTTTTACTTGGTGGTTCATATAGGCCGCAGTCAGAAAGCAACTTTGTGTCTAGTAACATTAAGCAGGAATTAGTAACTATGAAAAAAGAAATTAAATGTGCCAAACCACAAATTCTAAATTCTAAACAAAAATTTATTTATGCTAAACAAAATCCTATTCAAATCAAACCAGCATCTGGATTACTTCCCTCACAACCTGTTGGGGTTCTTCCAAAAGCTACTGTAGTATCGACATCTTGTACTGCTAAACCAGAAACTCTGTTTCAACGCCGTTCTTTTTTTGAGACAATTCAACCTTCCACTTCTTTTGTAACTAGCGTTGAAGATTCTTCTACAGAAAGTGACAAGAAGACTCCAAAACTGATTATAAGGAGAGGTAATTCCTTATGGGTTGTTGATTAAAATATATTCATATTTTTGAATAAATTATTAAATTACACAAAATTTTTATGTTTCAATGCTTATGTAAGATTTTAAGAATTTTTTAAACTGAATTAACTTTTTATTATATTAATATCATCTGAGTTGATGCATTTTATCTAAGATAATGTATAAAACCAATTTGCTCTAAAATTTGTAATTTTTTTACTGGTTGAGTTGTTTATTATTATGTTTTGTATTATTCAATTCTATAATGTGAGTGTAGCAGAAATGACAGAACTTGTTCCGGTGTGGGGTATTTATTAAGTATCAAAACGAATCCCACCAAATCTCAATCAGAAACCCTGACGGCTGTTCTGTCTTTCGCAGTGAAGTTATTGCAATTAATGTGGGTCTTAATATGGCTCTTTCTCTCCCTGGGAATGAAGAAATCTGGATTTTGTCGGACAGCCGGAGCGCCATCCAGCATCTTACTAACTGGCACAGAGTCTGTGATAATACAGGAGTAGCTATCTTGGACAAGCTTAGACGGCTCTCCTCATCTCGTGAGATTCACTTACAGTGGATCCCTTCCCACGTAGACCTTGCGGGTAACGAATTGGCTGATGCCCTAGCAAAAAAAGGTACTGATGAGCCTTTGCTTACTCCGGCGCCTCTAACCTATACTGAACCATACTCTAGATATAAAGACCTTGTTCAGTCTGCATTTGCCATTTCCTCTGTGCACCATTGGTACCTGGTAATCATCCCGGCAGATCTCTATCCCTCTGGTGCAGCAGACTGGAACAAACTACAATAACACCTTTTTGAAGTGGCCACCTAAAATCATTGACATTTAACAACAATGAAAAGGAATTTCCAATTTGCGCTGAGTGTTCCAAAAGCCAAACCACTCCGGATCATATCTTTGAGTGCTTGGGACTCGATAAAGAAGACCTTCTGGAGCGACCATTATTGGTCATTGATTTCCTGAGAGTTTGCAATGTCATAGACTCGGTCTAGCACTGCTAGACAACAGGGATCAGTAACAACAACAACAACATAATGTGAGTGGTAAAAAGAGATTTTTAAAACCATTAGTTAACTTGTAAAGCATGATATTTATAAATATATCATTTAGTGGTGCAATTTTATTCTTACTATATTTAGACAGCAAGATAATTCCCTCTAAATAGGAAATTAATTCCTTTTAACTGATGATTAAGTCATGTTTGTGTGTGTGTGTGTGTGTGCGTGCACACGCCAATTACTGCATTCCATAAGAACTATAAGATTGAACGAATGGAGAAGTGTTGTACCAGATCAAGCTAAGTGGGGAATTAGTGAGTTAATTTTAGCCTGTTACAGGCTGTAGTGAAAGAACAAAAATTACTTTGACAGTAAAATTGTTAATTTTTTTTAGCAAGTGACTAAAAATGCTATTTTTTAAATTAAATTTTCATTTCATTTCTGTTCATAAATTATGTCTCTCCCCCCCTCTTAGTATTAATCTAAACTTTTCAGTACATTTTTTTAGCTTTGTATGGAAGTCTCAGTTTCTCAAATAAGTTTGAGTTTATTATCAGTTAATAAAGACATTCTTCAATAAAAATTTTTATATTATGTGTATTAGTATTTTAACTGGGCAAAATTGACTTCAGATTTTAAGCCTTTATTATTTATCTAAATATCTGTATTTTCTTAAATTTGTTTAAAATATGTGTTATTAGGAAAGTACAGTTGTCAAACATTGGAGATTTTAATTATTGGTAAGTAATAGTTTTCTAAATCTAGGTAAGTAGTTAGTCATTTTGTAGCAAGATATCATTTAACTATGTTTCTCTATCATGTTTATAATAATTTAAATAAAGTAATAAAAAAGGAAAAATATCTTTTAAATACATAGCAAAATGGCATATTAACTAATTTTTGTGCATTAAAGTCTGTTTATTGTCTGCTTAGAATTTATCAAAAAAAAACTTTATAGTTATCATTAAATTTATCATTTTCTAAACATAATATAGTATAAATATAATATTGTTTTAATTTGCGTGAAGAATCTGTACAAAGTTCTTAATTGTTTTTATGACATTTCTCGTGTAATAGTCATAAATTTTAAGTCTACGTTTTTTTTATCTCTGTGATAGTAATTGTAATAACAATGAATATATCTTTTGTATATAGGGGTGGCTGCCAAGAATTTTTGTAAACAGGGTCATAATGATTCTGAATGAAAATTCTTGCATCATAATTATTACCATACTTCAATTGACCAAAGTCTGTAAAAAGGGAGCAATAACCACTTGTTTTAAGATACATTTAGTTAATTTTTCTTCATTGTCTTCAAAGGGATTTAGTTTCAAGTTTTTAAACTGAGAGTAATAAATTCTTTCTTCAGAACAATTATCTATGATATTCTTATTAAATTTTTATATGAGTGTGATCAGTGATAACTACCTTTATATTCCATATCCTTCTATCGTGGAAGATTTTTAAAAATTTGCTTTTTTCCCCAAGTACTGATCATATTCTCTTCCTAATAGTGACTAGTATGATTGAGGACTTCAAATTTGACACCCTCATTCATCATAGAATATTCTTTCTGTGTCTATCATCACCATCTCTACTAACTTCACTGACTCTGTTTTTCTGCTGTTTTTTTCATCAGAACTTATTAATTATAACTGTCAGCATTCATTCTATAAACCACTATCTATGACTGACTCAAAAGCAGTTACCATCTTGGCAGTATCACTGTTAATACTGTTAACTTATACTGCAGAAGATATTACTGTTAAATTTGCTTTGCATTACATAAGCTTATATTTAATCAATAAATTTTGCTTATCTGATGATAGCTACATTCATCGAGTAGCTAAAAAAAATTGATGCTGACTGCTATTCTTTTGTATCTAAATTTTTCTAAAATTAAAATTTCTGATCATTCAATTCAGTTTATGATGGATTTTGAGCCATATAGGCATTAGTGAGGAAACTGGTGTTGCAAAAATAACTAATTATGAATCAAGTTTCTATCTACTAGATGGTGAAACCTCACTAAGTTTATTTTCTGTTGTGATCAGAGAGTTTTGGGGTGTCTTCAAATCAATAGTTTATTGTATATCATATTTCTATTGATAAAATCATTTTAAATTTTATCAACGTGAAGAGCAGATATAATATTTACTTGATTTCATATTAGACAGTATCATATTTTACTGAGTGAAATTGTTTTTTGTTGTTTAATGTTTCATTTTCTGCTGTGTTTAAATTCAGTATCCTTGCTCTAATAACTGTATTATTGTGAAATTAATTAAATTGTTACATTAAAAATTGGGTTTTTCCTCAATTACTTTTTTTAGTGTTTGCAATTTAAATATATTTTAGTAATGTTTTTAAATTGTCTTTTTCAGATATTTTTCAGAAATGGTAATAAAATACATTTTTGATCATTGGTATAATGAGATCAATAGAGTAATGTGACCAAATTTTTCAAAATATCTGGTGCAAAATTCCAAGTAGCAAAACTCAAAAAATTTGTGTTGACTGCATTTCTTCATAGATTTTAATTGAAGCAATTACCTTGTGTAACACCAAATAACCAAAAAATTTTGCCTCTAATCATCCATTACTTATAAGCCACTTCAAAAATTGGCATCTTACACATTAGATTATTTTCTTTCTAATCATTAGATATGCCATACATGAAATAATAAGAAACAATCCTAAGTCATTTAAATACATCTATTTCAAAATTGGGATAGTGTCATTTTATTAATTTTTCATGTGTATTGTTTTACTTATTACATTGGTTTATTTATTACATTAATCAATTTAATAAGTATACAATTGATATTAATATATTTAACTAGCTATTTGTATACTGTATTCCAACAAAAAATATGCATACCTACAAAACTAAGCCTAATTTTTAATTAATTCTGATTTATCTATTAACAATAGATTATTTGATTATTTTATTGAATTATTTGCCTGAACCCTATTATCTTTATTTTACCTTTTATTTTCTTTATTTATAATTTGCTTTTAATTTTTTAGTTCCACCTCAAAATCCTAAAGATCTGAAGAAACTTACTATAGCAAAAGGTATTTTTTATAATTTTAGTGTTTTAATTTTCATTATTGTAATCAAAACCTAAATTTATTTGAATTATTGAATGAAAAAGTTTTATTATTCTAAATTTCCTTTCAAATTTTTCCTCAGCCTTATTTTTATTTGCTTGGTTCTTTTTAAGAAATTGCTTAAAATGTTAGATTTTAATAAACTTGCTCTGATTACAATATTGGTTTAGTATAAATTTCAAAATCTAATGATTTATTAACCACAATTAATGAGATTGTAGGATTTGCCATTAGTTATTGAAAGCCCATACATTTAAAGTGAGTAATATTTGTTATTTATCAACATATTTTAATTTTTGTGCTTCTAAAAAATTATCATTATTATTTTATAAATGAAACTACATTTTTAATGAAAACTTGTCGAATTTTCTGAAAATCATTTTTAGATATTTACCAATTAATAAATTGGTTATTATTTTTAATGCCGAATGAAATATTCAAAGAAGATAAAAATGCTACTGTATATATATGTTTATTGTAGGATATTTACTTTAGTAAATTTAAATTAGTAATAAAAACTTTTAATATTTACAAATTTTGAATTAAAGCTTGAAAACTTTATCATAATAAAAGATAAGTATGTACTTTTGTAATTAATCTTAGATATTAGTTTTATTTTATTTTGAAATAATTTTGACAGATAAGCCAAATACTTTTGTGATCATATAATGTTGTATTGATATTTTGAAAATTATAAGTGAAGTCTTCATTTCAAAAATTGAGTTTGATGTCAAAATTATAAATTTTTCTAAAATTTCAGAAATCAACAACCATGTTTGGTGCTACTGTGGTTAAAAAGCTGTAGTATCAAGAACATTGTTTTATTTGATCTAGGATATCCTAAAAATTGGGAGAGAATAAGAATGAAAACATTAGGGAGTGGGCACAGAGAAAGAAAGTAAACATGTTGATTTTTGAATTACTAAAACTTAAAGGCCCAGTATCGACTTTGAAGTCAATTTAGAAAAGTAACCCTTTGTTTTCAATATTTTGTAAAATTAAAAACTATGGAAATTCCTTTAAGAAAAATATGTGAATGCTCTTCATGTGATGGATGCATCTTGAGTCATAATTAGATATGATGTTTCATGTGTTGACAATATAAAGATTGGATTTTATTTTTATTTCCAAGAATTAAATACAGTAAAAAGGAAAAAATATTATGAAATACTTTTTACATTTACATTAAAAGACAATTTGAGTAACTGTTGGAGGAGAAAAATATGCATGGTCATGAGTTTGTGTAGAATTCAAAAAAATTATGAGTTTGAAATTTTTAGCTAATGAATTTTTAAAAACAGCAAAAGGATATTGTTGAATTAAGCTTTTTGATTACTTGAAAATTTATCTCAAATTAAAAATATCTGGGTTTGATGATTTACTAATTATTTGATTTTCTTGAATATTTGAGTTCCTTGCTGCATTCATATTAAATGTAAAAATACAATAGTACATATTTATGATAGATATTAAATTAATAGTTCTAAATTAATCTCTTAATTTCAACTTAAAGTTCATAACAGCTTTATCTTATTTAATTAGAATTATTTTAACCCTTGTTATACATGCCAATATTTTAACTTAATGTAATTCAACAAATATTATAAGTTCATTTGCCCAAAGTAAATTTTGAAAGGTAAGTTGAAACTCTACATAATTGAATATTTAACATTTAATTGTGTTATTCATTATTTATACTTAATTCTTTACATTTAAATCAATAAAACTAAACTGAAAAATTTCCAATAGTAAGTTCTTAATTAAGATTGTGAAACATATTTCTTGTACATTTTTTAATAAATAAATATTTAAGATATCAATGTTATGTGAATTAAATAAATTCAAACTTTCAATTAGCATATTTTTCAGTAATATATAATTTAGTAATTAAAAGTAAGCAACTTTTATACATTAAAAATTGATAAACCTTAAAAATTTATTTTAAAATCACAAAAGTTTTAAATGGGTAATGAATAAAATATTTCTATGTAATATAAATAAGAATCAGAAATATTTTATTCATTTATTGAAAATAAAAAGAAATAGTTAAGCAGTCAGTGTTAAGACTTGAATATTAGTAAAGGATTTCTTAGTGCTCTTTATGAACTTCTAATCAACATAAAATAATACTAATAAGCTTTCTAAAATAAAATAACATTGACATTTTATTTTGTAGTTATTATATTAATAAAAAGCTTATTATAATTGGATAAAATTTTTAGTTATATTTTGAATGTTTGGATGAGGTGGCAGTTAAATAGTTAGAACTCTGGCATTCATTTAAGCATTTGATTCTCACCTTGAGAATGGGTTTTACAGTTATACAGAATCCACTTTTAAGTGTAGGTCCTGATTTAATTGATCCTCATATGCAAAAAATGAATTCACGTCACAAACTAAATCAAAACATTATTTTAAAAGATAGTGTTTTTTTCCTATATTTAAGTTTTGTTGAAAAGTTAAAAAGTACATGCAACTTTACAAACTATTTGTTTATAGTGGCATAGTTGCCAGCTCTACTGATTTTATTAGGAAATTCCTAATTTTTCACCATTTCTCCTGATTTTCCAATAATGTATGAAGATCTACTGGTTTTTGGTAATTTCAGTGAAATGTTTAAAAACAGACAAAAATTTTGACGAAAAAAGCCTATTGAATTGTTTTAGATGCTGAAACTGTCAACAGATGCATAACATGCAGAAGTATGCTGTTTGCAGACTATTGAACATGCCTTATTTTCAAGTGTAAAATTCTTTGTTGACAGATTTCCCAGTTTGTTTGTGAATACAGAACTGAATAAAGATTTGGACATTCTGCAAACTACAAAAGTACTGTCCTCTCAAAAGAAATACTGAATGAACCAAGAGTAGATGTGCAATGGCATCTTGTTGGAAATCTGAAAAATGAGTTTGAACAAAAAATGTTTTCCAATACTTCCCAGTTTATACTTACCATTTTAATGTTCTACATTCTATGTCATATAAAAAAAATGAAAAATGAATTTAGATACTCACTTTCTGCTGAAATTTTAGAAAGTTTAATTATGGCTAAATATTCTCAAAATGAGCAAAAATATTTTAAACTGCAGTTCGCCAATTCATCACTAAAAAAATGCTAAGTCAGAAATGTTTGAAAAAATTGCCATGAGTTATGCGAATTTGAAATGTATTGTGTTTTTTATGAATAATTTCTATATTCTTAAAAAATATTTGTCATTGAATTAAATTTATTTTATCACATATTTTATATTTTTATGTCATTTTATAAGTTTAATATTTATAAATTGCCCTAGTGTTGTAAAAGTTGCCCTAAATAAATATTGGGACATAAACAATGATATTTAAAGTAAATTTGTCTTTTTGCGGTACAGCTGTTTTAAGCATTCTGTTTCAAGCAAAAATGTCACAAGTAGTGTCGTCTGATTTTTATCCTCAAAATCAGTAGAATCTACTGATTTTTTTCCTTCCAAAATTGACAGGTATGCTGTGGTTTAAATGATGAAATATTTAAAAAAAAATGTCTTACATTATGTATATATAATTGATTGAAGTGTTTAATTAATTTTAATAATATAATGCATCTTTACTTTATAGATACACATAATGATTATTATGACAAATGAAAAGATTACGTGAAATTAAGACTTAATTGTTTTTTTGCATACATTAGTCTGTACTTAATAGTAGAATTTTTTACTTTATATGAAACTGATGGCATTGAAAATGTGATTATATTTCATTTATTTGCTTGCTTTTGAAAGAATAAACAAATTTAAATAATAAATATTTCTTATGTCATATATAAGGTTATATATGATTTATCATAATAGTTTTTGTTTTCTTATGTATGCACACTCCATTGTCTTCTATATTTTACTACCATGATGGAAATAACTTATTTCATCTTTTATGTTTAATGATAGTTCGAGATCAGCTTGTTGGTAAAATATATTGTGTTTCCTGTGAAAAGTATGCTCGTAATTCAACATGATTAGCCACGATATAATTACATGTTTTATTTTTATGATAATGAGCTGATATTAAAAATAATAAAGCTATAAATTTTATACTATTATTTTAGTAAAATTTTTGAAATCTCTCAACCCTTTTTGCTCAATTGATATAAGCTTACATCAATTTTAGTTAAATTACAAGCAGCAAGAAGTTTTCAAAAAAGTGTTATTTGATTTTATTATTATTTCTTGAACTTATTACTAATAGCAATTAACTGAAATTCTTTCTAAAAGTTATTAAAAACAACATGGTAAATAGTCTAATTTATTTAAGCAACTATTTCTTAAAATGATTCTCACTAAGGCTTTGAATTAATTTGTCCTTGGATCCAGTACATATTTCATGGAGTATCAGTAGCTTCATGTTGCTTCCTGTTAAGATCAGCAAAGTGAGATTGCTGTTTCCAGTATTGGAAGCTTGACTACATTTTCCCTCACTGAGTTGGCTAGAGCTGTCTGGATTGTTAATGTTCATTGCCTGTGCCTACGTTAATTTGTGACATCCAAAGCACTTCAGCTGGCTTAGCATGAATGTGGAGAAGGCAATGTCAGCTCAGGTGTCACCTTCCTCTCTACAATTCCATACAGTGATTCAAAACCACAAGGTGCTTTAATGATAGATTATTATATTCCAAAGTTGTTAATCTTAGGTACAGTCTGTGTTTTGTCTACACCTCTATGTATACATATATTGAATCAGCAACCAATTTTAATTACATTTCTGACAAAATAATTTACTATTTATCAGTAATTCAAATTTGAAACTTTACTTTTGTGTTAATAAATAATATTTAAGTTTATTATTGAGTTATAAATTGAATTCATTGAATTGTGCTTCAGTTCAGAATATCTTTGTTTTCTTTTACTCAGTTTCATATTAACCCAATTTGTAAAGAATTTTTAAATGCATCTAAAATTTTTTATCCATTTGTTTTGTTGCTCAAAGTCTAATATGAAAAAATGATAAAGGTCATCATACTTGAAAAATGCTAAAATTAATATAATTATAAAATAATAATTGTAAATATTTTTTAAATATATGTCCATAGTAACTTTGTTATAGAATACAATTTAAACCAACTTATGAAAATTTTATGGAATTATTTTAAATTCTTAAATAAGAACTTTAATACTTACTATTATTAGTTTATACAAAATTAAATGATTTTAAAAGTTAGCAAAAGATTTCCAAAAGTTTTATCTTAAATTTATGTATGTATATATTTAAAGCTCAAATATTTAACTATACAAGTAGTGAGTAATAAAATAAAGCAATCCTGATTTTTATGAAAGCTCAATTAAATACAAAATATATTCATTATTTGTAGATTGATTTTAATTTGTCTAAAGAATTTTTGAAACTACTTTACCTGCAGATTATTTTTTAATCTATCTGTTTAATAATAAATTCTGTAACAATTTGGTACAAATAAATTGTGTTCGATCCAAACATAATTAAATGAAAATTAATCAATATCTATGAGGTATCTGCTTTATTTTTTATGATAATTTATGTGGCTGGTGATATATATACAACAAAACATAAATGGAAATATTAGAAAAATGATAAGAATAAATAATCAAAATGCAAATATATAAAAAAAAAATGTTTTGCAAATCACCTAATAAAAAAAGCAGTTGAAAATTGGATTACCAAAAATGTAAACATAATTCAAAATTTAAATAATATTATTAAAAATACAAATATTCAAATATGCAGTGAAAAGCAAACAAAAGAATTAAGATTAGTGTGGATGAAAAGTTAATTTAAGTATAACATGGAAAGCAAATAGAATAAAATGGCATTAAGTATACTAATATGATCAGCTTCAGCATGGGTTGTTGACCACATTGGCATGAAGTTACTTCGCTTTGTATTTTCATATTATTTATTATACTATATTTAAATTTGAATTTCATTTATGCTATATAATGTTCATTGTTCATTTTTCTTATTGTTTTATTGAATAATTAATTTAAGTTTTGAGTTTTGCAGTATATATATATATATATATATATATATATATATATATATATATATATATATATATATCTCAAAGTGTAATATGTATATTTTGAAATTATACAATAAAAATTTTTATTGGTAACTTGAAAATCTGTAATGTAATTAATCATAATTATGTATCTGTATGGGAATTTTTATACATATATCTTTCTTCTGTATTCCTTAAAGATTTAAATATTTTATTGAAAGTCTGATAATTATGTTAGTCATAGGAACACTGCGAATTTGTTCCAATCTGATCAAATCGTTGTTTAATGTATGAGGTTATGCTAAATCTGCTTGGAAGATAAATTTGTTCTGGAACAAGTCTTTTGGTAATAAAGTCATTTTAAGTCAAATTTAAGGTTTTTTACATACTTTCATTGAATTCTTAAAAGAAAATTAATTTTTAAAACATTTGACTGCCAATGCAATTTTATTCCATCACATTAACTGCAAGTTTTACTAAGCATTTTATCATTTTTAATGGAATTCATTCTATATCCTTTAAAATTTTTAATTATCATAAAAATGGAGAAAATATTTTTTATTAAATTTTTTGTTCTAAATTTCCAATTCCAATATGTCATTAAACGGTTCAAATTCATATATATGTGTGTTGGTTTTTTTTTTTTTTAACACAAAAGATTTTTTGAATTTATGAAAATATCTTCATGTTATCTATCCTTTCTCCATTTCTTTAATAATGTAAAGTTGTGAAGCTGATTGTTTTTACTTATAATCTTTTGAATTATGTATAACTAAAGTTTTTTGTCTTTATAAGGCTATGCTAAATCTGATTGAAAGATAAAAATGTTCTCTAACAAATCTGGTTGTAAAATCAATAATCTAAAAAAAAATTAATAAAAATAAAAAAAAAGTTCATTAATTTCTGAAGTATCGTTTTCTTAAAAAGTGTTTTAATATTTTATAAATGTTTGATTCTGACCAATTTAAGTAATTCGTTTCTGCCATTTTAAATGTAATTTAAGAAGACAAAATTTCTTTTATTTTGGATATCAAATAAATTATTGATGTACAAACTCCAATTATAAAACAGATTTTTTAAATAGTCATTTGGAGTACATTATGAATTGCATAATGTATGTAAAATAAACAGAATTAAAATATTAAATAATTTGAACTATTTTAAGTATATTGGATTTTAAAAATAATCTTTTTTAAAAAAGTAACTATATTTTACTGATATTTTTAGATATTTTAAAATAATTTCTTTACTAAAATATCTATCCCCATCCTACTATATCCACAAAATTATTTTCTGTTTATTTTCTAAATTAAGTTCTTTTGACCTTTGAAAATTTAAGTTTTTTAGCACTGAATTACAAATGAATATGTCAATGGTAAAAAAACCATAACATGCAATCACTTGTAGCATAAAATTTTCATAATTGTAATTGCATCATTACAAAACTAGAAATGAGTGAAAAAGAATCATAAGTTATATCATTTTAGTAAACTTTTTTTTTCACTTCTATTAATAAGCATTTATTAAGTGTTAAACTGTTTTCATAAGTTTCTGTTATATTTGATAAATAAAATATATTGATAAATCAATGTATTTTATTGGTTTCTGTTTGGTGTATAAGTATTTAAATCTATTCCTTTTAGGCGCTAAAGAAGACTCACTAACTTCAGAAAAACGTCAATATTTTCTTGTTGCAAAAGAACAAAACCGTCCACAAAATATAAAAAATCCGAAGCATCAAATTAAAAGGAAAATTAATGAAATTGGAGAAAAGTAATATATTTATTTTATCACATTTATATTTCATCAAATGTACTGAAATGTCTGGTGCAATTTTTAACTATTTTAATTATTAGTCTTTAAAAAATTTTAACTTAGTTACATTATTTTTTCTATGTTGATTCAATGTTCTATGAGAATTTTTCCTCTAATGATCAGAATTCTTAAAAGTTTTAAAAAGCACATATCTAACAAACTGTGCATAAAAATCTGAAATATGTTATCAGTCCAATTTGATCAAGTTTCAGTTCAGTGCTTTGTAAGATATTGCAATTGTTTATTAACTAATTCAGTGTGATATTGTATTTACTAATAATGTAAAGTTTGACGATTGATTTTTGCATGTTAACTTCTAAAATTACTGAAAAATGGACAAAAAAAATTGCTAAATAATACAAGTCAATTTACATTATTTTGTTAACGATAGTGTAGAATAATTTATATGGTGCATGATTATTGAATTATAAAATGAAACATAACCAATTTTGGTTTTAATAGATGACAGATAACATTCTTAATGTTAGTAATAAGTCTTTTAGACTTACACAAAACTTAGAATATTCAAACCTCTCAATAAAAATCAGGTGTCATCTCTGGTTGAAAATTGAAAGCTATCAATTTACTGTCAATAATTATAAAAGATGTCCAAAACAGTGAATTATAGAAGTACTGTGTTCTCACAATTTATTATCAAATATAATTCTTTCAAAATTTATTCTCAGTTTTAAATACTGTCAGAATATTTAATACTTCCATAACAATTGAACCAGCTTTTAAATGTTTGGAACCTCAAATTTCCAACATAAAAGGTTAATTAATTAGATCTTCTGAGACAATTTTTGAGAAAGAAAGTGCAAATTGGAAGCTATTATTTCTTCTATTAATTTAAATTCATAATAATTTAAGATTTGAATAATTTTTGTTAGTTTATATTTTTCGATTAAAATATCTGTACTATATTGTATAAATATCTATCTATACATATAAAGTGAAATAATAGTTTCACCTAAACTAAATTTGTAATATTTAAATGACAGATTATTATTCACATTTTGCTGTGCATAATTTTGTTTCTATTTCTCCAAATACTATTTAAAAAGTTACTGATACATAAAGAAAAATGGAGAGTTTTAAAAATAGTCTATCAGTAGATTTAGAAGCCAGCCAATTAATGAAACCAATAGTATCTTTTAGCATTTACATTCTTCATTCTATGATAATAATAAAAAAAGATGCTGCAAAATGTAATTTTAAATTACATTGTTATATTATGTCAAATGTATGTAGTCTTTTTTTGTATAAATCATATTTCTTATTTTGTTATAAAAAGAAATTTAACTGGGATTGTATTGATAGAATTTTTGTGTTGTTGTGTCCTTGAACTATGCAAATTCATATTAATGAGAATTTGAGATTCTCAGTGATGTATATCTCTCTGATTTTCATAATAACCTATAAAAGGAACATTGGTGTCCTTACATTTTTAACAATTATAATTCCTAACAACATGACTATCTTTTATTCAATCCTGATCAAAATTGCTTGTTTTGAGATTGATATTTAATCAATTTTTAGATCACACTTTTAATCGAATATTAAATGATTCTTAAAATTATTTATGTAGGAAAAATATATTTAAATGGTCCCAATTCCATGATTTGTATGAAATCCATTGTCCTTTGTTTACATTTGTAATGTTAGTATACAATATAAAGTAATAGTTAATAATTTTTATCAAAAGAAAGAAGTTTTTGATTTGATTTTTTTTTCCAATTTATACATTTGTTATTTAATAATTGAATTTCATATTTAATTTCATACTTAACTCTGATGGAGTAATTTATAATCATTAAGGTGTTTCTGCATTTTTTCCCACTTTTCCTTAAAATATTTTCATTTAGAAATAAATCTTGTTATAATATAAGACCTTAACATCTACTCCCAGAAAACTAATTATGATCTAGTGTTTGAAGCTTGCTCTTCAGTGGGGGAATATATCAGATTTGATCTCGCCTGCTTCTTTAGCAATGAGAACTAAATGTTCGGTCTCTCTTTTTTCCTGCATACAGGTGTGTTGGAATAGAAGCTAAACAACAATTTGGGTTTCTTCTTTGTGACACTTAAATGCTTATGGACATATTCTAGGACAACCTTATATTTGTTTGATCTCACAACAAGAACATGTGAGTAGAAATGAGAGAATAGCAATAAAACTTTAAATGAAAGTGTTCCCAATCACAAAGTGAACTGCGATACATATTTAAAATTAAATTAGAGGCGTCGATTTAATTACTCTGCAGTTTTAATTTCTGCAAAAAACTAAAATAAATATTTTGTTTTCTTAAAAATAGTTTAATAAGCATTCTTTTATGCAAAGTTTAAAACAGTAAAGATAAGAATTTATATTAAATATTACACTAATATGTTTTCTCTTCTAATTAAGAATTTATAGAAATATTTTCTGAGACTAATAAAAGTACATTTTGGGATGTACTCTTTGAATAAACAAAATTTTACAATTTAAATTTTTAACAAAAATTTTTTTAAGCAATTACCTAAATACTCCATTTCAAAGTAGTTCATTTAAAATTTAATCTTGCAACATTCATTGGGTTAAACGTTTCATACCTAATCAAAGAAAGGAAAATTCTAGTTTTAAGCTTTTTTCGCAAAAGAAAACGGTGAAAGAGCATATATTTTATTCTAATGACAAAAAATATTTATAACAAAAGGAAACAAAAATCATTATTATTGTTAACATACAGATAATAATCTTTTTTCAAATATGGCTTCTGTAATTTACATGTATTTGCTTATAAACAATAATAATTAATTCAAAATATCTTTTTTTAATATCAGGTATACTTGTTTTTAGGAATGTTTTTTTAATTTATTCAGTTTATTGCTTATTTTTATTATAGCCAATTACATTTCATTACTTTAAAAAAGTTTCTGTATTTAGTTGGCTAAAAATCAATTTAATCAATAAAATTTATCATGTAATTATTTTGAATAATAATTTCAGAAAATTCTCTATAATAAATTAATATATACCATATCATAGTTTGTGGAACAGGCATCACCTCAGTACATTTTGTACTGCCTTGAACTGGTCTGGGGGGATATCCACAATTTTCCTCTTCTTGTATCAGACTTCATTACGGCCCACAGTTTCATTTATTTGGTTTGACCCCTTCAAAGCAGGTGGGAGATTAGAAACAACAAAAAACAAAATTTTTGTAATATCTCTTAATTTGATTATGTTAAACAACAAATGGAAAAAAGCCAATTGTTTATCGATAAGTATAATATTTCTAGTAAATCCAGTTAAATTTTCATCAACAGCAGATCTAGCGCAGTATATCACTCTCAAAAGATAAAGATTCATCGCGGTGAAATATTCAGCAATTAAGTGGGCTGAAAAATGACCCTCTCCATTCTGTCATCTTCCTCTTACGTTATATTTTTAATCTCTTTATTTATTTATTTATTTTTTGATTTGCTTCTATTCAGTAATAGGAATAAGGGCAACAAAAATAGTTTATTATTCCTTAACATTTAATTTTAAATCTTAAAAATAAATGGTAGTAAAGATTAAGTGAATGAGTAATTTGGTTTATGCTCAGTTAGTGATGAATAACATTTAAATATTTAAAAAATGAATTAATAATTCCAAATTTAATTTGAAATTTTAATTTTTGAATTAAATTTTACATCATTGTTGACAAATTTTAAGATATGTACAATATTTTTAAAGGTAAATATTTATCAATAACGAAAAATGTTTTTACCTGTTTGATTTTTCAACCTTTTAGAAATCAGTATATACTTCTACTTTTCTTTTATTAAATATACATTTTTTTAAATAATTAACTTTTTTCTGAAATTTATTTTCTTTCCCAAATATTTTGGCGATATTTTTGACGAAATATAAAATAAATATGTTTTGTTGCAGTTCTTTATTCCTTAAATTTAGAACTTGTCAAAATTTTGAAATATAATTATATTTTGTGATATTGATACCTGTTTAAACATTATTTAAAATTTTGTTTCACACTTAAAATTCACAAATTTGATTATGAGTTACGCTGAAAACTTAATTATATTTATTTTAAATTTAGAATGTATTTTTTACTTTTAGTAAAAGTCAAGCTGAAGAGCAGGCAGAATATTTACGAGCTTCTGAGTTACAAATTGCTACTTTAACAAGACGCATTGAAACATTAAATCGACAAATTGAAACTCTAACTGGTCAAGTTGAGCCATTAAGACTGGAAAATGAAGAATACAAATCTGAAATAAGAAATTTGCGAGGCAGAGTTGAAGAACTAGAAAGCAATACTAATTCTCTCATAGAACAGAGAGAAGTAAGTATTTGCCTAATATTTTTTTCTAATTGAAAAAGTTTACATTTTACAATTAATACAGTTCATATTAAAAATAGTAAACCAAAATTTGTATCGCCTTAAAAATAATTTTTATGTAACTTTTTTTAGAAATCTGAGTATCTAAGTTTTTTTTATGAGATATCTCTTTATTTTAAATTTACTTATTCCTTTGAAATTTGATTAGAGATTGAAACTGCAAATCAAAGTTTTTTTCATTTATGTGGGAAAAATAGTTTTATGTCCAATATAGATATATATGAAATGCTTAGCTTAACCCAGAATTAAGTGTGGCTTTTATTAAAAACAGGGTTTGCACAACTCCTTAAAAAGTCAGAAACAAAATTAAGTCAGAAGGTGCCTATTTCATTTTAGAATGTGAAATTACATCTTTACTCTAAAACTCCTCCAATAAATGGCACCACCAGAGGATCCACTCCCTCAATTTTGACTTGATCTGGAGGAAGAGGAAATTTTCTCCTGACCATTACGCCCATGGTAACTGCTCAACGACTGACGACAGGACTTTCGATTCCGCATATTTAATGAGCACATATATCGCAGGTATTTGGTGAGTCTTTGGCAGCATTGTGATTCAAACTGAGCTCTTCTGGAAAGAAGGTCGACTTCTTAACCACTAGGTTGCCTTGGCCTGTGTTCATATTAATATGCTCTAAGTAAATTCATCTTTATCTGCAATTTTTATTTTGCCTTAACATATCTTGTAAATATTTCAAAAACGTAGACTTGAGTGAAAGTAAATAGACTTCATTGTGAAATCTGGTTCATTTAGAATCTGATTTGACTTAAAAGTAACAATAAGGATTTAGTTTTTATTAACTTTACAAATGTTGATTTGAAATTTAATAATAGAAATTTTTTTCAAATGATTGATAACATGTGAAGTTATACTTTTATTTCTTATATGTGATCTTTTTTAAACCGAAAACATTAGTTGAGAAAAAATAATCTATTGAAAAAATTTTTGTCACCTCTAATTGTTTGCTAAAATGTGCTATAAATTATATGATGGCTTTAAATTTAAATTACTGTGTATTAAATATTGAAAATATTACCTGACACTCAATGAAATATTTTTAGTGCTACTTCATTAAATAACATTTTGCTTTAGTAGATAAAAATACCTTACTTACCATCAAATTATGTTTTAGGAGTGATTAATTTTATCATTTGTAAAAATAGTCCTAAGGGCAGTGATAAAACTGATGACTTTTTTTTTTCAAAGCATGTAGAATATTACCAGAAAAACGTTTCTCTATATATTTTTTTATTAAAATTTTTTATGTAAATATTCATCTTGAATAAATATTCCTGCTTTTTGTTAATCATTATTTATATATTTATCTCAAATTATACATTTTCCCATTAGTTTTATGCTTTAATTATGACAAAAATAATTTATTATTTTTGAGCTTGTGTTTTTCGTTCTCAGGGTAAAGTTTTTTTAATTGTTAAAATAGAGAAAAAAACATGTACTTAAATTGTTTTTAAAGAATAAATTAAAATATGTACAGGAAGACTAGAAGAGTGGTTTAAAATTACAGAAATTCATTTCTTTATTCTGGTAGTAAGATATTTTTAATAAATAATGCAATAAAAATTAACAAAACCCAAATTTTTAATTTTTCTAAATTCCATTGTGGTATTGGCTATTTGAAGAAATAAAATTGAACTTCATTTTATCTAAATAATAACAAAATTAATTTTTTTATTAATTACCATCTAGACCATGTTACACTTATTTTTTTATTTTTATCACCTATTTTATCCCATGTTTTTGTTTTAATTTCAATGGTTTTTTTACAGTTAAGAGAAAAAAATGATCATATTATTGAGGAATTGCAAAAAAAATGGGAACATGAGAGATTTCTCTTTATTCAACGCCTTGAAGAATTGCAAACAGAATTAAGTGATTACAAAAATAATTCTACTGTAGAGAAACAGAAATTATCATATGTAAGTATTAGTTTCTTTTTTATGCTGTTAGTGTTGAGAATTTAGATTTAAGTATTAGGATATTTAAATTGAAATAAATTCAATTCTTTTTTTTTTTTTTTTGTGACACATACAGACCAATTTGGTTTTTGCTGTCCATGTCTGGAATATTAGTTTTATTTGTCATGTATTTAATTTTTCATTTGCAATGTATAGCTGTGCTCATGCTAGAAATAAATGTTGCTTCAATTTATTTTGGTCATTGAAATTTTTGTCATGAAATTAATGTGTGCTATTAATGTATTTAAGTCAAGCCTTGAATTCAGTTTTTTTATTATTATTATTTTTTTTTAATTTCCATCACTTTTGTGTTGTTTTCTGCTAGTCATGACATCAGTTGATTCAAAAGAAATTGGAAATATGTACTATTCACCACTTAAGTAAAAGGGGTTATTTTATTAGCAAAATTGTAGATTCTGTAAATGTAAAATAAAGTTTGTGTTATATATATATATATAGAATGGTTAATGAGTACATTACAAGCATTTTGAACCATAATTTTTTGCGTCTGATGATGCATTTAGATGGAATTAATAAAATAATTGTACGGTTATTATAAGAGTCCAGACAAAGATATGTTTTCAAAATAACAATTCTGTAAAAAATGTTATTTTGTTGGTACAGCTCAGAAATTTTCTTTTCTTTAAAAAATAAAAAATTAGTTATAACACTTAAATTAACTTCAAAAAATATTATATTAACTTTAACTCTGCACAAGAATATTCAGTTAAATTAAAATATAATTAATTCAAACAATCTAGAATTGACTATACTGCAAAAATTTTTTCCTTAAATTAAATTTTTTAATTTTGTTTTTAAATATGTTTAATATATATATATATATATATATATATATATATATATATATATATATATATATATATATATATATATATATATATATATATATATAATCTTGTTTATGGTTTCACGAGCCAAAATTAAAATAGTAATAAAGAAAAAGAATTAAAAATATTTTGAAGGTATTTTTGGGATGGCTTGACTAAGCCTTATCTGTTCTTAAGTTTCCTTAATCTGTTCTTAAGTCGGTGTTTATTAGGTGTTGCTCAAGGAAAAAATTTTCCTCTAAAATGAACTATTTGTATGTAACGTATGGATGTTCCAAAAAAATCAAAAATAATCAATTCCAACAAATTCGTGTGAATATGCAGAATCCATTTTCCAACTATAACTAAAATTGAACTTAGAATCCTTCACTAAAAAGTGCAATCTTATATTGAAACCCAATACATGATAAAATATTTTATATTTAGGGATCAGATTTTTGTAAATAAAATATGTATTCAAAATTCTTAATTGATTTCTTTTTTCCTTTGAAATGTGCTCTTCTGCTCACTGATAAAAATTTGTTTATTCTAAAACTTATAAAAAAATAATTTTTTTTAAGTAATTTAACTTTTGATTTTGTCATTATTTATGTATTTTAAGATGTTTCTTGATAATAAAGTGAACTGATTGATATAATTTCATCTCCTTATGTTTTATAATCTTGGATTTTTATCTTTTGATTATACCAAGAAAAGTTATTGATATCACTTTTAATGATAGTTAATTATGATGGCTAATTTTTTTTATTTTCCATCTTTATATAATCAATGAAATGAAACTTACTAAACATTAAAATCTTTTGTGTATTGTTAAATGAATCAATTAAATTATGGGGCTTTTTATAGAATTTCCATTGCTGAAGGAATAGTTCAGTAGTTATAAATGGGAGTTGTTCTCATGTTTAGATATTTGTATCTTCAAATCATAGTGATAGGACTCCACTTTTTAAAGAGGAAGAATCCCATTGCCCAGTTAAATTAGTTTTTTCCCTCTCAAATTGTTCCTATAGAGCAGAAACCAAACCTAAAGCTCAAGTTCCGTCTATGTAATTTTTTAACAATAAGAATTGGATATTTGTTGCTACGTAGTAGATACCTTTACAAGTGTAGACTATTTTAAAGCATTTGAACAGCCAAAGCATAAGTAGTTCACCTTATTCATTTGTTGCAAGAAAATAATTCTTAAATTTTTAGCTGGAGGTATTTTATTTGGATACAAACTCACTTACTGTTAAACAATAGAAGGTTCATAAAGTTTTTCTACTTTCTTCATACTTGTATTGTTGAGTTGGAATTTTCTAAGTTTTCTTCCTTGTGACAAATGTAGTCTGCAATCCGCAGGGTTCTTACAACTTCTGGAAACTTCTGAAATTAAAAATGTTTTTAAAACTCTGGAATTTTGACTTGACTTTTTGAAAATAAGGAATTACTACTGGAGTTTTTACTTGCCTTGATGCATTCATTTTTTGTTAGAAAACATTATAATTTTTTGTGGCAACACAATCGATATGAGATTGTTGTATTTATAACTATTGACTAAAATAAAG
Source organism: Latrodectus hesperus (assembly GCA_037975125.1). Taxonomy (NCBI): domain Eukaryota; kingdom Metazoa; phylum Arthropoda; class Arachnida; order Araneae; family Theridiidae; genus Latrodectus; species Latrodectus hesperus. The sequence goes on along the minus strand of CM075850.1, from coordinate 119,274,431 downwards.
ATCCAGTTCAGCCACTATAATTTCATGATAATTAAATTAAGTAAGGACCAGATGTAGTATTTAGATGTATGTGAACTGTAATGAAGTAATCATCAATAAGATCGTTATGTTGTGCAATCAGTCCGGCGATTTTAATTTATTCTTTTTCTGTTTTCTTTATATTGTATAAATATTTACTGAATATCAATATTTAAATATAAAATTTATGAGAAATAGTGAAATTATATTTAAAATTATCTTTCTTGGTGAAAATTATATATAATTTCAGTGAATTGAGATGAATGTTTATTACTGTAATAAATGATTTAATATACCTAGTTGAAATGCAAATATATATATAGATAGATAGATAACCAAGAAATATGAAAAATTTATTTAATGATTAAAGAAATATAAATGTCTTTAATATGAATGAGGAATCGTATAGTTTTTTAAAAGAGTTTTGAAGTGAACAGAAGAATAATATAAAATTGCTTTCTTTGGAAAAAAATCGCACCATGGAAACTTTATCTAATAGTTATATTTATGCAAAACAAAATAAGTACATTAATTTGAAAATACGTTGCTGTATGCAACTTGAAATACTCAATGAATTGATTGGAATCTATTGAAAATGTTTAAAAAATCTAAAATCACCCATTATTTTATACAATGTATAATACAGTAATATGAAGAATATTGATTAATTAAATAAAAGATTTTCTGTTATAGCTATAAATTCACTTAAGACTTTTGAAGTAATTAAATATAATTCTAGCTTAATTAAAAATATTCTCATTAATGTTTGAAATTATTCATAAGTATATTTGGTGAAAAAGAATTTTTAAAATGAAATAAAATAAATTATTTAACATGAATGTAAATAACTCCTGGAATTTGATTCTTGGTACAAACCCTGTATCTATGGAAAGTCTTCCTAGAAGGAAAGATTTGATTGAAACTCACAAATGCTTTACAATAATCTTCAGATTCAGCAATGGGGTGTGAAAGATCTGTATCTTTCCGTTAATAAATCCTATCTCTAAACCATTATATGGACAGGAGAGTAGTATTGCACTTAATAAAGGAAATTTCATTTAATTTTTAATTTTGCTTATTAACAATTGTAATAAACAAAATTAAAATTTATGTGCATTAATAATTATGATTTTTTATCTTGTATAAATTTAGAAAATAAAATGGAAATATACATGTCAGAAAAATATATTATGTTGAAAAAATTTGATTCTTCTAAATTGCTGAATGGTTTTCAAAACAAAAGACTGTTTTCATCACAAAAAAACAAATTTATTGCATAAAAAATGTAACTATTACTGAAAGGTTTTATATATTATGAACAAAATATAAATTTGAATCGATTAATGAATTAGGTGAAATCAGAAATTAAGTACTTGTTTGAAAAATTTACTGCTTAATACGAAAGAAATCTTATTGTGCAATAGTGATTTAAATGAAAGGTTATTTTATAAAATTTAATAAATAAAATTTAAAAATGCATTAATAAAATTTAAGTTCTTTATTTGTCTATTCTTTTATATTGTAATTATCAATTATACTTTTCCATGATAACAAATTAATGGAATATTTGCCATAGCTTTTTATTTTAATGCAGCATTAAAATTTTAAATACTGAACATGAGAGGAAAAAGTTAATCATCATATTTAAATAGAAAAAGTGTAATCTTAAAATGCCTCAAGGTGATAAGAAAAATCTTAATATTTTGAGATACTTATTTTGAAAACGAAAATATGTAAGTACTATGTGAATTATATTATATTAAATCAGATTTTCAATCCAATTAGATAAACATAATTTTGGAAAAAAAGTATGGATTGCAAGTAGCACTTACTGCAAATCTGCAAGATGAAAAAGAAATATTAGAGTGAGTATTAAAATATTTTCACCTGCAAAATAAACAGTATTGAATGTGTACTTTATATTATTTATTAATTTAATTCAATAATAAGCAGGATATTTGTGCATTTTTATAAATTTTTAAGTATCAAAATATTCTAGAAGTGTCTAAAAGAGGCAATAAGTTTCCAGATTGTCAGAAATTATTGTATTTCATTTAACTAAATTTAAAATTTAAGTTTTTCAATAAAGGTGGTAAATGATATTCCCTAAAAATAGTGGAGCTTTTGAAATAAAGATATTTCTCTTTATCATTGTTATAAAAGCTGAGCTGAATCATTAATAATATGGCCTTCAGTTCAACATTTTGTGTTCAAATTTTACCTCAGGCTTTGATGTTTACAGTGGTTTGAAATTGAGTTTAAACTGTAAGTTGTAGTGCTTGATCTAATTAATCATTTGTGAAAAAAAGGTACTGTTGAGCAACAAAGTGAGTTTTTATTAAAAGTGTGATGTTTATGAATTTCCCTATTAAGGTCGAAAATATATATATATATCCTTGATCATCTATGAATAACACAATCTTTACATTTTTTTTTTTATGATCCTGCTTTTTATCTTTATTATTTTTTTGATGCAAATTTTAACGAAAATAATTTTTTGTAGTTATGAATTTTAATTAAAATAATTTTTTGTAGTTACTCTTTGAAACGCATTGAAATCTAAATTTATTTTATATCTAATAAAAAAAAGGAGAATGTTATGAACAACTTTTTTTTAGTTCTTTAAAATGAGTTTTCAGCTTCAAAATTAAATCTCTGGTACTCTCAAGAATTAAAATATTTTGATTTGATTATAATATTCATATAATTTATGTTCTTAAGAGATAATTTAAAGTATATATATTTGTCAATAACTGATCTGATATTCCATGTAACTTGTACTGAGCTTTTTTTTTAATGGAAGATCTCTTATACAAAATAATTATAACAGCAGCATTTTTTATTGTTTAATAAAGTATTTTATACATATTCAGATATTTGTATCATTCTAAAAAATTTTTCATCATTAAAAATTGTATTATCTCTGAGTTTATATATTTCAATACAAATAAAAGTGATAGAAAAGCCTTAAACAAGTTATTCATTTATTTCAGAATAGTTGTTTTAAAAATTATACTAAAAAATTAATTTACATTAAAAATTATTATACTTAAAAATTATGATTTTTGTTTTGTTTCTAGTAATGTTTTATGGCAAAAGTTCCTCTTAATAAATTATATGTAGATAAAATACAGTGCATTTAATCCATTATTAGTAATGTCAATTAATGAATTAAATTTTTCACTGTTCTTGAATCAAAAGAGTCCTTTTTCTAATAGAGATGGCATACAGGTAAAAAAAAAAACTTTATGATAGAAAAGTTTGATGCTAAATGTTAAAATTATTAATAGTAACTTATCATTACTGAATAAAATAAACATTTTTTACAAAAAATTCTTCAATAATATAGTAAAGAAAATGTTGTTGAAATCTTAAAAATATATTAATCATTTTTTAATTGAAAAGATATAGTATTATTCCTAATTTCAAGAGCACTATTCATCTCTATCTGAATGATATGAATTATTATTTTAAATTATTTTGTAAATCTTTTTTCTTTGAACTTTGCATTTAAACAAGGATAACTAATTTATTAAATTACTGCATCCTGTTTAATTAAATGTATTACTATTAATTTTCATGAATAGGCTTTTCTTTCTATTAAAATGTTTATTGTATTTTGTTTTTCTTACCTTTAATGACATCTTTAAATTATAAGATTTTATAATTAAAGAAAAACTTTTTTGGAAACTTCACATCATTACATTTAATTTTTTCTTACCTCCCTTAGACGCCATCTACCACCTGGGGTTCAGTTTAGCCTGCATAGAAATGAGTTAGCTGAAATTCAAAGACAGCGAGCCATACTATGTACACTTTTAAATGTTAGTGAAGCATGTCCTGTCAATGATCCAGCAGTAGCAGCATTTGCAAATGCTGCAGTTGAACATATTCCTTTAAATAACAGTCAAGTTATAAATGTGAATGCTGCATATCTACCTGTTAATGCTCAACCTGCTGAAGTAGCAGCTGCAAACAATGAGCAATTGGTTACTGTTTTTAATATAAGTGACAACAGAGTCCAATATCAGAACTTTCCACAAGAAGTAAGCAATCCATTTTATTAAATTCATTATGATGATAAAAACTAATTTGCTGTAATTATTATTTTGTTTATTGTCTAAAATGATTGAGCTTGTTGCCTTATGATTTTAAGTTTGTTCAGTAATAAAATAAATTATAACTTCAAAATTGTTTAGCTATAAAATGCTGTTTTTCTCATAATTCCATGTCAATATTATACAAAAGTATTTAGGAACATGACCTTGGTTTATTTATTTTTTTTAATGAAAACACAATCTTTTATATTTCTTTAAGATAATGTAGTTAAAAGAGACAAATTTGGGACTTTTTCTGCAGTACCATATTCTTGACATTTATATTTCACTATTCTATTTTGCATGAACTTAATTGAATGTGTTTGATGTTGGAAATGTAATGACATTTTCTATGTACATTTATTTTAAGTCTTGTTTCATATCTTCAGTGTTTAGTGACATTAAATCAGGTGTATGAAATTTGTCACTCTAATAAAATTTAATACTAACTGGCTTTTAATATAAATTAATATGAATTATCAAAAAATTTCAAATTATTCATAAAACAAAATTTTTCCTGGATATTGTAATATAGTTGGTGGTACAATTTTACATACTTTCACTAACATCAATATCTTCATTGCCTCTTATGTTCACTTAAAGTTAGAGTTCATTCTCTTATATAAACTTACGTAAATTATCTTTCTCTTTTTCCAGTCACTCTATTATTTTTCCCTTAATAAGAATATCTGTAATACATATCAATTTCAGAATTCTTATCTGATATTTTTTTTAAAAAAGTAATTCAGTTACTAAGTTTTTTTATAAAATGTAAAACAGAGTTAACTAAGGTAAATAGCTTTTAAAATATACTTTTGGCATTAAATTATATCATAAGAGTAGCTTATGTTTATTTTTCTGGAACATTTTGTGTATCTCATCTGTAATTAGATACCTGAAAAATTTATTAAAATAGGACAGTGTATGAAATATGTTTTAATATTTCATAATGAAAATTGAATATCATATAAGTAATATCTTGTGTATTTTTAACAAAGTTACAGGATTACTTTCTAAAACTCTAGGATATTAAATTTTTAAATAAGATTTTATAGTAGCTAAATAAGCAAAATATAAGTGAATTTTTTTAATTGTCAAAAATGGGATGATATGCATACATATCCACAAAAATTCTGCATTTAAATATTTTTTTATTCAAATTAATTTCATTAAAAAAATTTCATGATTAGTAATTTAAAAATTCTTTCCTAGTTAAAACAAAACAAGTTACTTCTATTTCATTAAAATAAACTAGTAATTTTTATTAGCATGAAAATAAATAAAACCTGTTTAAATTATTTTCATGCTAATAAAGTTAATACAAATTATTCAAACCTACTGAATAAATTTAACGTGCACATATCCTGATGTAATAATGAGAAGAATTATATATATAAAGAATATTGAACAATTTTGACACATTTTCATACATGAACATCTTTCCTGGGTGTACTTAAAAACCAAATTTTTAAAGAACAAATCAAAGTGTGTGCTTGTTACATACATAGTTTTTTATTTTATATTCATATATAAACACTGTATTATACGATATCATATTAACTCAGATTACATTTAACTAGTGACATTCTATTACTAGTTATTTTACATTCATTTTTTTAATTCAGTACAGCAAACTTTTCCATTTTGTAATATTATTTGTTGTACAGGAATAGATTTGATAAAATTTATCAACAATTGTATAAATTTATGATAAAATGCATTAATTAAACACCTTATTCTTCAGATTTTGATTTTAAGTTTTTGATGTAGTAAACAATGATATTTCCCAGCAAATATGAAATAATGTCATTCCTTTACATCTTGTTTATCTGGATTCAAATACAATAAATTTTGTATTAATCATTGTTGTGCTTCTAGTTACATTCAAATATACATGATGGATATGCAATATTAACCAACTCCCTATGCTTGTCAACAATTTTATAACGTGCTTTCTATTAATTTGTTGGAACATTATTATTATACACTCTATATGTGAAATTTTAGTTCTTTCTGCTTTGGATGTGTGTTTCAATAAATGACAAATATAATTTTTATAATAAATTTTTAGGAGGATAGTGTTAAATTATCTTTTAAAATATTTAAGTAAAGATCAAAAAATACACCCTATCACTCAAAATTCTTGTGCCCACCAATCTACTAACATAAATTTCTCTCTCTTTTTTTCCCCTTCCTTATTAAACACTTCAGATTCAAATATCCTGAATTTGATCCCCATACCTAGAATATATCTTCTATTGATTTAGGATTATTTATCATTGATTTTATTTTATTTTTATTTTTAGTTTTTTATAAAACTAATATCTTTAATTTAAAAGCTGATGTAATCCTGCTAATGTGAACAAACAAAATAATATTTGATAAAGTCAAAAATAAATTTCTTTTATTTGCAAAGATTTTAAAATTTAAACAATTTGAAAAATGATGTTTTTTCCTTTTAAGAATCCAATCATTCCTTAATAGCTTTCTTGGAAAAGCATTTTATTTTTATTTCATTTATTATTATATAGAGTTGTCTACACCTAGTGCAATAAATTCTGAGTAATCATATCTAAAATTTTAGTTTCACCAGCTCACAAAGTTTTCTCTTATATCTTTGATTAAATTCTTCCTTAGAGTAAGCAATGAACCTTGTAGTTTTTTTATTGATTGATGAAATTCATGAATGTATCATGCTGTTAGATTATAATCTTTACAACGTAACTAAATAGTTTGTATTACTGGATAGTAGTATACTATTATTTCAATGCCCCTTGATATACATATAAAAATTGGTAATTATTTATATGTATGCCTTGTTTCTAATACTGTCAATTTTTTTTAAATATATTTTTTAAAATATGAATATGTAATTTGTTAAATATATATTAGATAATATTGTACATTCAGCAGTTTTTCATTTGTAAAAATTTGATTTCTCTTTATAAAATTTTTTTAAATCTTGTATATAGATTATAAGTACTGATGCCTAAAATAAGTGTTCAAACCTCTCCCTAAAACCATCTAAATTTCTTTCAAATAATTGCCATATCAATTTAATAATTTATAATTGTTTTCAGTGTATCATTACAATGCTTAATTCCCTCTTAAAAATGTTATAAATATTAATATAATGTGTGGACTTTAGTTTAATAAAATAAATGTGCTCTTTGTAAAATTCTTATGCATGTTCTTAGAACCTCCTAATACATTTATCTGCTTGTAATTATTATTTACATATGCCAATTTGCAAAGCCTATCAAGATATTTTTCCTGTGCTTCTTAGTTTGACTTATTATTTTAACTGAATGGTCTTTTTAACATACAATTAATCTACCTATAATGTTGTTGTTGTCGTGTGTCAGCCAGGCTGGCAATATGGGGTGTGCTGCTCCATTTTTTCAACTGAACCATATTTTGGTGTGGAGTCCGACTTCCTCAGTACACACATGCCATAAGAACCCATTTATTGGGTAGGCAACCATTTACTCCACATTCATGAGAGAAAGTACATCCATGCCCGAACCAGGATTCGAACCCTGGACCTCCCTATCCGCAGTCAGACATGCTGACCACTAGACAAGTTGGGCAGCAATCTACCTATAATGTTTCATACATTTAAAAAATTGGGTCTAGAGAAACAGTTTGTAAGTATTCTTTAATTATTTCAATCAGACTTGCAATCAGAATACTAATTGAGTCAGGTAAGTCTGATATTCTCAAATATATATATAATCTATTTTAAGTATATTGTGCTGAGTATAATATTAGGAACAAAAAGGAAGTATTATTTTTAAATAGCATACTATAATTTTAGAGTCTTTTGACCTCTCTTAAAAAACAGTACAACATTAATACAGAAAAACTTAAATAACGTTTCATTAAAAAATTTCATATCTGTCTTTCAATTCATAAAGGTTTAGTTCCATAATGTGTTATTAAATTTGTTTTGCATATCTTTGGAATGAATGTGCTACAAAATGCAATATTTAATTCGGTTTTAAAATATGTGAGTTCTGTGTTTTAAATTACTTATAATGTAATAAAATTATTTGGAAATGTAACTATGATTAAATATCATATGGAAAAACTTGAGCATGCATTTTTGCTATCAATTATAAATGATTTTAATAGCTCTAAAAACTTGAGAATTATTGGTATGTGATATATATTTTGTATATAATTATTTAATCAAAAGTTTCAATCCATGTTTTTAGGATGAAAAAACATTTTGTTAGATTAATTCCATTCTAAATGTTGAAATAAAAATTAAGATTTCTGTTTCTCTTTTTATTTTGACTTTCTAATCTGTATTTTATTCTTGCTACTTTTGTAATATTCATCTTTTTAACCTTAAATCCTAAAAGCAGTTTTGTAAAGCTGAAATTTGATTGTGATTCCATTAAAGAAATCAAATACCAAAACATTTGTATTGGAAATAGGGCACTAATAAATGTTCAGCTTGCCTGTGTACCATGTCATTCATCCAGAAGTATTAAATGAATTAGTTAAATAGCTAAAATTTTATTTCTCATTTCCTTTAACGGCCAATAGTATTTGGTAAAATAGTCCTCTTATATATTCTTGCAGTTGTCTGATTAAATTGTTTATTTTTTATATCTTTATTTGTTAAATGGAACCAAAAAAAAGTAATTTCCATGCATCGTTTAGAAAATTCATACTTACTAAACTGAGCTATTTGCTCATTTTTACTTTTACAGTTATATTTAAAATAGGAAATATTCTACATAAAAATGTGCATAATCTTTTTATCTCCCATATTGAAGGCAATAGTGTGATGGCAACCACTTACATGAACTGTTGAGCTGACTAGTCATTATTTACACAGTATTTAGTTATTGTAGCAGGGTTCGCACAACTCCTGGAAACTCCTTAAATTCCAAAAATATTTTAACCCTTTGACGCGCGCAATATTTTTTTTTAAATTTTAAACCAAAGAACTCTAAAAATTGAATGTTATGATCCCATAGAAAAATGATATATGAATTTTAAAAAAATCTACATCCACCCATTTAACTGTGGGTGGTGGTCGCAAGGCGCAGCCAGCGCACGTCTAGGACCTTGAAACTTACAGAGTTAGTAGGGGAAAAAAATTTCCTTGTTTCGTGTGCGCTTTCAATATAAATGACGATTATTGCAAACTTCTTAGATAGTTTGTATTTAAAATGCAGTACATTATTTTTTTTACAATATTTTACAAAGTAAAGAGTAGGAAAAATGAAAAATTAAACATTTATATAATTTTGTTGCTATAAAAACACAATTTTTTCACTTTCTGTCTCCTATTCCAATTTATTTGGGTTACTCGGGAAGGACCAGGTAAATTTATATCGATATTGTCTTCATCTTCTGATCCTTCATCACTTTCCACCTGAAGATTATTATTATCAGTGAATGGCACATTTTCTTCTTTGTACTATCATAAACCGAGATTTCTGATTCTGGATCTGCAGGAAGTTCTTCAAATAAAGCCAATGCCTCAGCTATTCCTAGCCCTTTGCGAGGCATTTTCAATTTGAACAGTAGAAAAAATATTTACACACAGTTAAAATATATTGCTATTAATTATTTTAAATTTAAATAAAACTTTTACGTAAATACTATTTTTGATAATTAATATATATATATATATATATATATATATATATATATATATATATATATATATATATTTACATTAAATTTAAAACACACAAAATACTACTAAATAAAAATTTCCATACTAGCTGAGAGCAAACGCAACATTCAACGCAAAGAAAAATCTGAAACTGAAAAGTCTTTCTGAAACAAAAATAGGGAAAGCACGTGTTCACTGGCAATATAAAATCTACATGTTGCTTACAAGTAAAATGACCCTATGATTCAAATCCCCTCCCCCACATTCCTAAATACTCTAATTCCCAGTCATAATATATACTCCGTCCTTTGACATCCAGTGAGCGCCCACCATGTTTATATAGTCTGCTCCTCACGTAAGTCATGTGTTCTAGCTGCGCGGTGGTTTCGCGGTGCAACCACCAGGAATTTCCCTCAAAAAATGAAAGTTTTTTACGTATCTAGTTCAAATTACTGCTGCATTTATATTGTTTATGACAGACATGATGATATAGGAAGAAAGAATTTCTAATATTTATCATTATTTATATTAAAAAAGGTTATTTTGTGTTGTTAAAAATGAACATTAAATAACGCCATATTGGAAGGAGTCCGACCTGAAATTTATGGGTGCTGCCATCTGTTAGTGTTATTTAAAAGCAAAAGATATGAAATCTATAAAATTTAAGTGAAAAATCGTGAAAAGGAATTAAGAAAAAAATCGAAAATTGGTGGTTTCATGGCGCGACCACCACGTGTTAAAGGGTTAAAGGGCCCTTGAAACTCCTGGAATTTTGGCTTGACTCCTTGAAAATCTTATAATTTTTTGAATTTTTTTGTTTTAATATTTAAAAATTTTCCATAAAATTGTCAAAAAACTTAATTTAGTATTAGTTTTAATATTGCCACCAGATGGCGGTATGATCGATATTCAATTTTTGTATTTTTAACTATTGATTTGTATTAACGGTTTCAATATCTAGTTCAGCTACAATAATTTCATGATAAGTCAGTTTAGTAGTATTTAGATTTAATAGAATTGAAGTGAAGTAATCACCAAACAAAAATCAATATTTTGTGCAATTAAGACAAGCGATTTTAATTGATTCTTTTTCTATTTGCTGCTGTTGTCTTTATATTGTATAAAATTCTTTGAATATTAATATTTAAATATAAAATTTTTGCGATAAAACATACTTTCCATGTCTCCCTTGATGAAAATTGCATATAATTTTATTGAATCAGGATAAATTTGTTTATTAATCAAATATAGACTAAAATAAATTATTTAATATGCCTGGTGGAAAGTGTCTTTTCAATGACCAGTGGACTCTGGAAAAGACATATAAAAATTGGCTTTTGCGGGGTCAAGAAAAACACATGCTCATTGTCTGTTTTGCAAGTAAGACTTCTGTGTTTCAGATATGAGCTAATAGGGTGTCAAATCTCTTATGAAGAGGGAAAAAAACATGTTTATTTATTAGTGCAGGCTTTATCTGCCAAAAAATCTACTCATTTAAAAAATGTATTCACTGCTGCTGTTAAGGAATGTAAAGTATTTTCTGAAATTTTTGATTCATTTGTTTCTTCAAAAGAAATTTTAAAATCAAAATTCTATGGGTCGTAAAAGTTTTAAACCTTTGGTTCAGCTATAATTTATGTAGCAATATAAATTCTCTCTTTCAAACAATGTTTCCAGACAGTGCATATGCAAAGCATTTCTGTTGTGCTAAAAAAAAGTGTGCTTATTTAACATTTTTGGAATTGCACCTTATTTTTCAACTTAATGAAAAAAAAGTTAAGAATATTTCTTATTATGTGCTTTTCTTTGATGAAAGATTAAATAATCATCTGCAGACAAAACAATTGGACTGCCATGTAAGATTTTGGGATAATGATACAGTTAAAACATTTTATTGCTCATCAAAATTTTTAGGTCATTCAACTGGAAATATTTTGTTTGAAAAAGTGAATGAGAAGTGCTTAGAATTAGAAACAACTAGATTGCTTCAGTTGTCAATGGATGGCCCAAAGTGAACTGGTCTGTTTTGACTAAAACGGTTGATTTTTTAAAAAGTGAACATCATTCAAATATTATAAATGTCGGAAGCTGCAGCCTACACATTCTACACAATGCTTACAGCCATGGATGTTCCTCATTTCCAAAATTTGAGGTAACAGCAAGTGCAGTTTACAGACTATTAAAGGACTCACCTGTTCATAGGGAGGACTTTGATATCCTTGACCCAGACATAAAATTTTCTTTAAAGTTTTGCAAACATTGATAATTAGAAAATATAAGTGTTTTCAACAGATTGCTTGAAATGTTACCGTATCTTAAAACATATATGTCATTTGTTCAAAACAAAAAATTTTCTAATCCTGGTACCAAAACTTTTGATATTGTGCTGAAGTGTACAAAAGATGTATTTTTTTCTGCCAAATGCAATTTTTTATACTTATTGCTCAGGAAGTAGAAACTTTATTGACACTTTATCAAACTGATAAACCAATGTTGCCATTTATTAGCTGTAAATTCATTGTAGGCTTTTTAAATAATCATTAATAGTTTGCAATTATTAATTTTTATTATTTATGGAAATATTTGAAAAATATTGCATGTACATAATTATATGCATATTTGGTGAAGAACAATTTTTAAAATAAAATAAAAATTATTTAACGTGAATGTTGAAAGCTCCTGGAAATTTTTGATTTGACTCCTGGAAATCAATTTTTAGAAATCTGTATGAACCCTTTTATAGATACAGTGATTGCAATCAAGAATATTAATGAAGCTATTTAAAAAATCACAAGTGCAATTATTGCAAAAAAACCTCTTTGAGCCTTTCCAGCACTGCATAATGAATAATAGCTGTACAGAATAGGTAAATAAGGAAAATAGTGAATCTAATAGCTTTTAAACTATTATTTACTTGCATTTTTTTTTTTAAGTCAGGAGAAATGTATAAAGTGATGCATTATATATTCTACTTATTTAACCTTCATCATTGGAAAAATTTTTATTAGTGTTTCCAGCTTTGATTCGTATAATTTTCCTTTTATCTTTGATTAATTTTCTTTTCAACTTTAATTATAATTATTTAGAATTTGATTTTTCAGTGCAAAAGCTGCAGCTTTTATGCTGAATGATTTGGTTTTCAATTTTTTTTCAGCATTGAGTAAACATATGAGTATACTGCTGTTATTACATTCATTTTCAAAGTATAATTTCACTGTATAAGGGAAAATCTTTATTTCCTTTCTTTCATAGTTTTTTCCAGTTTTAATGGATAGCAATGTGCACACAGTGAAACCAGTCTTTAACAACAACACAGATTGATTAATATTTATAAGTATAGGAAACACCATTATTGACAATTTGGTCTCTTTCTGGTTTGAATAGACATTTGGTCTATTCGATTGATCTTAGAATTATTTGCCTTATTTTTATTGCCTCAAAATACTAATAGTAATTTAAGTAAAATTTCATAAACTATTTTACCTGAAATAGAATTGAATTTTTGAAAAAAGCTTATATAAAATCTATTTATAATAAATGATTTATGAGAAAATATTTATCATGAGCAAATGGAAATGTAATATTATAGAAAATATTATGCAGGAAAAATTTGTCAAGTTTGCTTACTTAGCATTTAACAATTAAACAAGTGTAGATGCTACAGATGACAATTGTGTGTTGCAAATATCAAAATTTTGTGTGTTTGAGTCCATATAGGAGCTCAAATGAACATCAAAAACATGATAACATTGAGTCAAAGTACATTAGAAAAACATAAGACTTAATGGTTTGCAAGTTTTAAAGTCTACTTAACTGTTCTCCTAATCAAAATCATATGTTAGTTGATACAATCAACTATATTATAATAGTGATTATATAATTTGAAAGACTATCTTGTTTGATAAACATCAGTTATGTCATTTCTAAAAAAAATTTTAGTTTATTAATAAAAATTCGATTTTTTTTTCCTTAAAAATTTGCCAATTTGTGCTTCAGCAAGATTTTTGTTTGTTTGTTTTTAAAATTAATTTAAATATGTTAATAAAATTATCTTACTTGTGAAAGTTTTAGTTTTGCAAATTTTTTTTCAAACAATATTTTTTAACATGAAACTTACAAACTCCATGTTTACAAAAAACATTTAATGTTGTTCAATCATGTATATTTTTTGTAGTAATGAATTGTCTTGAAAGGCTTATCTTTTGCAGTAAAATTATTTTAAATATTGTTATAGTTCAATTTTGCATATTATTTTGTTTTAAGTAAAAATTTGTTAATGCACTTAGAAATACAAATGAGGGAGAATCAAATGTGTATTTTGATCTTGATGTTTATTTTTTAAGGACATTTCCTTTATTGATTTGTTGAGTGAAAACTTCTATAGTTTTGTGTGGAGTTAGAATAATTATTTCCTCAGTGAGCAGACTTTCATTGACTCATAATTCATTTCATTTAAAGAAATACAAAAAATGAACAGTTTATGATGGAAAGTTATAAAAACATCTTAAAGATTTCCATGCCAGAATAAAAGGTCATTCAGTCTAATATGTTATAGACAGTTTTTATGTAATTTTTAGTATTTAAATTTTAGTATCTTTTTAAAATATTTGATTTCTTGCTGAAGATCTTTGGATAAAAATATTGGTCGCATATGAGATTAATTTTATACATTTGAAAACATAATGATACAATTCAAATTCAGTTTTCTATCAATATACTAATATACAGATAATAATACTATTATGCTCTAAAAATTTGTCAATAGTTTAGTTTTACCCTTATATTACTGCATAAAATATATGCATTTAGAAATATATAATTTTATAGTTAAATAGTCTGTGTATTAATTTCAAATAGTAATACAAATTGGAAAATTTTAAAGGTTAATAATAAATAAAATAATCGTTTTAAATTTAATAAATGTAAAATTACATTAGGTAGAAATAATCTTTTTAAACAAAGATTTGTCTATTCACAGTCACTAATTTTAATTACAAAAATGGCAACTTCAGAAAAGTTCCCCTGTGCTTTTCAATTTATTTATAAGAAATTTTGCCCTATTAAACAACTAAATATAAATACTTTTATTCTTATAAAATATTTAATGTTAAGTGAAAGCAAATCAATATTTGATAGCTTTAAAAACAGTCTTTTAAAGCTTTCCGAATTACCTCAATTTCTTTTCTTGGACTTGTTTATATTAACAAAAATTTTAAGTGAAAATAATTCACTATTGTTTTCTCTGAGTTGAAATTTCAAATCTATTTTCAGAAGGTCAGTAATCCAGTTTAATCATAATATTAAAACTTTGGGAAGTTGTAATGGTAAGCTTTTCTTTTTATCAACTTTAATTTTCTGTTTATTTTCTGAAGAATTTGTAGTCTTTATTTTGCTAAATATCTGTACCATTAAAAATACAAAGCATATTTTGTTTTAATATCCTCTTAGAAATTTATTGTTTTGTTTATTTTTACTTGAAAATTAAAAACAATCACCAAAGTGAGATTATTTTGTTAGTCATAATATATTATTTGAAAATTGATTTCTAAAAAGTATTCCAAATTAGTTGTACATTAATAGGACTACGGTATTCACTATAAAAATAAAGTAAAATGCAAGAATATTTTTAAAAATAAAAATTCCTAGTAATTTTTTGTTAAAAATTAAAAACACTTTTTGTTGAAACTTTTTTTTTGTTACTTTATTTTTATATTTATAATAAGATTATGCTAAAATATTCATATTAAAAAAAGCAACTGAAGAGACAAATCTTTCAGATAGTAGTTATGTTAGATTAGTGCCATTTTTATGATTTAAATTGTATTATCATATTTTATTAATATTTATCAGACAATATTTATGTTTTCTTATAATTATATTTCAAATTTGAAAAATTTAATGTTTGTAAATAAGCGTTTTAATAATTTTATTATCTAAATTTTCTTTTTTTTTTATAATAAATTAAAACGATAACTAGATCTTAATATGAATTTATTTTTTGACAAAAATAACCAATTATGTAACTTGATTTTCATTCATGTTCATTTATGTCAATTTACGCAAAAAACATCTCGTTTAAATATCAGTTTATATACTACGTTTCCATTATTAGGTAAGTTGCAATTTATTCTTTTATTAATTAATAATAATTGAAAACTTTACTCATACCTGCACTTGTGAAAAAATTATATACATACAAATATATACCTTGAATATCTAAAACTGCCAAATTATGTTGACAGGTGAGTTTTAAAGCATATGAAATAAAATGTTCAATCTGTGGGAAATACTATTAAATTGTAAATTTTTATTATACTTGGTTTAAAATTTTATGAGTTTAAATCTTAATAAAATGTATTCTCTATACTCTTCTCTTTTTTTCTGTCCAATTTCATTCATTTTAACTTATTCAGTTATTTAAGCATTATCATGTCAGTTATTTCTGTGAATAATTATGTCCTCAATTGGGAGTTAACACCAAATAAATTAAAAACAAAGCTTTTAATATATTTATGTCAATGAAGATTTAAGTTAATTGCTCTGTAATCCCCCCATATTTTGAAAATGATTAAAATTTGCAAAATGTCTTTAAAAAAATGATTGACAATAATATACAATTAATTTATTCTTTAGCCATCTCATACTTATGAGAAAATATACTATCACACATGAAAAAATCAAATTCATAATTGAATCTGCATTAGTGTTATTTTAAATTTAAAATTTCTCATTTTCAAATTGTTATTTGATAGCTATTGTTTTGTCTGAAATTATTATAAATTATTGTAAGCCATACATTATAACAAAAGGGTACTAATATGCCTTTAAAATTCACATTTTTTATTTTTATTTATTTATTTTTTCTAAGAAAGTACACATTGTAAAAATTAATATCAGATTTAAAAAATATTTTTCATTGATTTTATGAAGAAAAATAATTTATGTGATCATTTTTACTTGTGAACTTCACTCAAATTGATGTGTGTAGATATCTCAAGTAGAAATAGTAAAAATTTTTGATTTTGTATAAGGGATAACTGAATAGTTAATGGAAGATACGAAGCACTAATTTATTATTTATATAGTATTAAACTTTTTTTTTATCCTTCATCGAGACAGCGGCCTTATTGGCCATGAGTCCTCTGGCAGCCCAATAAAAATTAGCCTTATTGTGAAAGTTTTCGTGTAAACAGTTCAAAAGAGAAAGTGCAGGATAGCTTGTCAAATGAATAAAGTCCATAAAAGCTCCTGAAGGACACAAGGTACAGTAGGGCGTGTTGACCACGCCGATACGGCTTAAGTGTCCCTCGAGAAGTCATGTCCAGTCAAAATTCTAAAATTGGCTGTGAAAATGGAGCATGAAAGGCACGTGGGGAGTGGAGAGTTCAACAGGGAACCCCAAGCCTTGTCTTTAGTAATTTTGCTATATGAATTATGAAGGTCTTTGAGGAGTTTGTTTTTGATTAAGTTGCAAATTTGTTGGTATGATGGAATAAAATCAGGCTGTTGCAGTTTACATCCATTCTTTGCAAGGTCATCTGCTTTTACATTCCCATAGATATTACAATGGCTAGGTATCCACTGAAGAACAATTTCCCACCCGATGGAAATGGCCTGATTGAAGAGTGATTTTACTTCTTCCATGTGAAATGAATCGCTTATTGAGTATGAAGTGTTGACCATAATAGCAGACTGGGAGTCAATAAAAAAGACAACTTTCTCTAGTCGAGTGCTCAGTCCAAGAAGATTCACAGTGGCACATTTTATGGCCTCAATTTCAGTATCAAAGTTTGTGACCCCAGATCCCACGGGTAAAGATTCCTCAAAAAATCTCCTGCAGTACACACCAGCTCCAGTTGAGTCTCCTGTTGCCGAGCCATCTGTGTAAATGTAGAGCCATTCATCACTTTGGTATTTTGTTGCGATAGTCTCTAGGGAATGGATTCTGAGAATCTCTGGGTTAGCATGGCACTTCTTTTCTAATGTGTCGATTGTGAGGCAAATGGTTAGGATTTTACGATCCCAACCTTTATTAAACTAAACATTAATTACATTACTAAACACTAAACAAGTATTAAACTAAACATTCTTTAAATTAATTTACTTTTTAATGTTTCTTTTTATGCTAAAAATTGTTAAACTTTTAAAAGTATGTGATAACTTATTTTCTATGATTGCTCTCTCTTGTATCTGAATCTATATTTGTTTATTTTTAAAGCATATGTGTATTAGTATTGGTGTTATCAATGGTTATATATTTAATAATGTTTCTTATGAGCTTGAGCTGATTAATATTTTTCTTATTATGTGTGTAATACATTTTAAAAGGTTTCTTTATTGATCATAGGGTACTCAAAAGAACAAATTTATAATATGCTTAAAACAAGCATGTATTAAATTTTTAATTAAAATCATTACATTTTAAGGCTTTGGGCTTAAAACTCTTAGAAATTTAGCATTATAAAAAGCTGTGAATCATATCTTGTGCCAGATTAATCCTGAATCTTATTTTCTTTATGAACATTTATTGTGATATTGTTTCCTAACATTATTTTATGCTGTTTTTAATACTTCTGGTATTATTAAAATAGACATATTATAATGCAAGTAGCAAATTAACAATTAAAAATGCTAAAAAGCATTTTTCTCATTCTAATTTATGATAAATTATAACTTTCTGTATCATTATATATTATATTATAGTAGAGGGATTAAAATAACTTGATAAAATACTGCATTTGTGCAATTGTTCATTGGTAAATGAAATGAACATTTCTAAATGTATCAAAAAAATATTTTGCAATAAATATCATAAATCTTGATTTTGATCAGGGTTTTTGTATGAAAGACAATGATAGATCAGAGAAATTTTAAAGCATTGTCATTTTACTGTGTCATTTATTGTATAATTTTGCACACATCTTTTTAATAATCTTACAGTAGGTGAGATTATTTTTTCATTATTATATTAGTTTGTATTTTTATGCATACATACATTATTTTTGAAAATTTGTTGTATTTCTTATATTTTTAATCAAACAAATGCACCCATTTGATAACACTTATATTTAGCTTTTTAAAAAAGGTATGTAGTTAGAAAAAGAATTAATGGAAATTTTCATCTATTATGTATAACCCTAAAAGAAGTGTTTTTTAAATTAACTGCTCAATTAAATTGTTCAGTTAAGATTTTTCCTTCAATATTTAATCTGAAATACGTGGTTGTGTTTTTATTATCCCCTGCAAATGTGATTTTTAAAATATACAAAAATAATTTGATTTCTAAAGAAATAAATAGAAAATAAATTTCATTTTCTGGATATGTATAAATTTTTCTCTGTAGCTTTATACAAGGCTTGCTATTATTGTTATGTCACACATAAAACAATTCTCTAAGGGAGATTGAAATAGACTTTAAAATGACTCTAATATGTTATTTAATATATATTATGTACACAATAGTTTTAACTTTTTTCTTTAGAATTTTTTAATCAGTTAGTAATTTCTATTATATGAAATGAAAAGAACTATCCCGAACGGTAGGAGTTTTACATCGATATTGAAAAGATCATGAAAAATAAAGCTTAAATTATAGCACATCATATTATTTGGCAATGTTTTGGATGATTGCAAAAGCTACTATATATATTTAATCTCTACCTCCTGTAATAATATATGTATGTGTGTGTGTGTTTTTATATATATACATACATGTATAATTAAGACCATACATAAAGATTAAGTGTGAGAAATCTTAAAGCTCAAGAAAATGCAAATATAAAATGAGCTGTTTTTTTATTTTATTATTTTTTTATTATTATTATTATTATCAGAATCACTAGAAGCATGACATTTTGGGAAATGAATCATCTCTTTTCTCTATGGTATTAATCAATTCAATGATAGTACTTTATACTATAAACATATTCATCTTCTAATAATTACAGCTTTTTTTGCTATAATAGTCTCGAATAGAGGGTTTTCTAAATATGAAGGAATTATGCTGCACTTATCTTAAAAAATATCTATGAAGGAAAGGATGATAAAACCTTAAAGATTTCATGTGGAATTGGAAATAAATTATTCATAGATCTATCCAAGTTTTGGATTATATATCGATCGCCTGATAAGTTAAAGTATATTTGGGTTTTTATAAAATTTTGAACATGTTTTGTAATAGGTCACTAATGAATTTAACAGATAACATTTTATTCCCTATTTATTTTACCATCATCAAAACACTCATCCTAATGTAATTGGATCAATTCTTCAATACATCCCCATTTTTACAAAAAGTTCAAATTTACAAATTAATTTTCCTTATTTTTAAGGAAACTTTTTTATGTGTGTGTCAAAAGATAGTCTAAATCAGTCTTGTCAAAGATCTGGCCCCAGGCCGTATCACTAAGGCCTGTAATCCCAATATGTCACAGAAAGAAGAATCATATTTTTTGGAGCATTTAGACTCCACTCAATTCCTCTACAGAAGCTTTAAAATGTGCATGCAACAATTATAAGTAATTTCAAGGGAGTGTGTGCCTAGACAAGCGTGATAGATAGAATCGTTATCTCTTAGCAACAAGCAGAAATACCATATTATTTTTGTTGAGAATAATAAAATTTTCCACATGCTTCTAGTCTAGACTAGAACCTTCTTTATCAATATAAATGGAGTGCATCGGTGCAACATTAGTTCGTTGAGTCAAGTAATTGAAGCAATATGGTCGGAGAAGGATCTTAGCTGTACTGTGAAGTAATGATTGTGAAGATATTGTGCATTTGTTTTGGTCGTGCACGTGTGATATCCATAATTGTTGTGTCGAGTTCCATAATTGTTACGATTTTAGTATAATGTCACAGAACTGTAAAGTTGATAGTGAGTGCATAGTTTTTCAATCTGAATGGGAAATTGCATATTTTTTCATAGAATGGAAAAGTAAACCACTGTGTTTGATTTGCAATCAAACAGTTGATGTTTGTAAGGAGTTTAACTTGAAGATACACTATAATATGAATTAGAAATCAATATTCAATTGTTACACTGAAAAAATAAGAATGAACTCATTGTCTTTAAAATCTAAATTTCAAGGTTAATGATCAATGTTTATGTTTACTAAAGCTAATACTGAGAGCGAAGATGCCTTGAATTTAAATTTTATTATTGCATACCTGCCAACTTTCGAAAAAGTACTTCAGTAAAACTTTCCGGGTGTTAAAATTGCATATCTTTCCGATATATATTTTCAAAATTTAATTAATTAAGATAATTACTTGACTATTAATTTTATATTAATTTAAAATAAATTATTAACTAATGAAAATGCAGATGCTAAGAATTTAATTCATCTACAGATTTAAAAATAAAAATCCATAGATTCTAGAATGCATTCTTAATACATTACAATTTGTTTTTTATTATTATTAAAATAATATTTACAAAGAACCATTTTGCATCCCACAATGAGACTAAATTGCACTCTGTTGAAATATTTATATCAATCATTTTTTCATAAAAGTAAGCTATCGGAGCAGAATTCTGCTAAGCACAATCGTTTTTTAAATCAATTAAGGTGAATAATTAGAAACACATCAACAATTAATAAAATAAAAATTCTGGGTTAAAGATTTAAAAAACTCTATACAAAATTTTCTTGATTAAATTCTCTTCTTTAATATTTTATACACGGGGAGAGTTAAAGACATAACAATGGCTTTTTCAATCTTTTCTTACAAACTTTTACTGAACTCTTGCTCATAACAAAATTCATCGCTTAAAGATTTCACAATACGCAAATTTTCTATATTATTAGATAGTGAGTTTCTAAATTCATTTTGGTTCTTTTTCAGTAAACTAAAATTTCTTTCGCACTCTGCATTGCAATGGGGTATCACTAATAAAGATAACATGAATTTAGATATTCTATAATATTTGTCACTTTTATCTACACTCTTAATTTCACCAATCATAGCCACATCCTCAGATTCACCATCATTAACTGGCAGCAAAAATGGAAACTTTTGAACTAAGTAAGTATCTTACACTTGAAAACTTGGCCTCCTCTAATTTATCTACAACTGGGATCTGCAAATGATGCAAAAGATCTTGTTTCATTGGAAATTCGTTTAAAATATAATCACAAAAAGTTGTGAAATATTTCCAAACATAACAGATTTTTTTCCCCTTCATCAGATAATATTGCCACAACATTAGATGTACTATTTCCAATGATTCAATCCCAAGATTCTTTTTGATTATCAGAAGAATGATAATCCACTTTAAACAAAGCTATGTTTCAAATTATGGATGAATTAACAAACTTAGTTAAAGTTCTTTGAACAAGCTGTACATAATATCTTAAGTTTATGAATTTTTGGATGACTGGACTGTAATAAAATATTATACTTTTCAAATATCTTTCCAGTGTAAAGCAAAAACAGACTATTCGCTTTATTTATGGAAGATGGTAAGAAAAGGAAAGTTTTTCTTCTCTCAACATATTTTGAGATTTCAATTTATTATCTTTACCAAAAGATTTCTTGGTACAACTCTCTGACTCCATTTCACATCTTTTTCATTTTAAACTTGGTTTGACACATTGTATATCTACTTCAGAATTTTTTGCTCCTATTCTTGGTATGCTGAAAGATGCCAGATTTTCAGAATAAGTATATTTTCCCACTTTAACTATATCACGAAAATATTTTAAAAGAAGATCCCATTGATCTATGAGTCTTTAAAGACTTTTTTGTAATGAAAGCCAACACGTGCAAATATGTTTAAGAATTTTTTGAGTATTTTTGTCACACAATTCTTGAAATTTTTTCAGAATTGAATTGAAATTTCTTTTCTTTTCAACCTATGATTTAAATAATAATAAATGTCGATTATGATTTAATAAACTCTGGTAATCTTGCAGCACCCCTTTCTCAGGGGCAAGATTTATCAAATGACTAGAATAACCAATAGCTATTGGTTATTCTAGTCATTTGATAAATCTTGACCAAGAGCTGTCAAATTTTCTTGCTTTGTTCTTAAATAGGTTATCACACTTTTTCTTACCTTGCATTATCAGCACCAAAGGCTATAAAATGTTTAAAAGGTATATTTAATCATTTAAAATGCTTATATTTTCCCCTGTTGTATCTCTTGATAAACTGGAAGTGACAATAGCAGTTTTGAATATATTTAAGAATGGTATTGATGAATAGACAATCACTATCATTACTGCCATCTCATGCAGCAGAAAATGGTGAATTTTGTTTCCTTTTAGTCTGATGCTAATTCCTTTATAATGGCAGAAGTTTGGTTCGAGCTCATACATAACGCTTTGCAGTTTCACTTTTAGGAAACATTTTCCTAAAAAGGAGACCAGCATGATTAGAAATACTGAGTGGTATGTTGTGCTCAATCAAGAATGAAGTAAAATATAATCCTGACCGAGTGACTTCTTAAACATCATTTTTAAAATAAGCATCCCTTTTAGAAGTGCTTGCTGTACTTTTTGCTTCTTCTACATGTTTTGGGCCTTTGACATAACGAAAAATATCAAAACGCCATGAGATATATTAAAATCTCAATTACAAACCTAACTCCTGAGAGAGAGCCTTAGAAATAACTCCACCCATCTACAACAGTTCACTAATCACAGTAGTTAAATTGAATGGCGCTGAGTTTTGATCAATGGCTAAAGGAGAACAAGATTATACCTATACCATTTCTTATCCCCATCTATATAGTTTCTCAAGCTGGAGCCTCCGTGACCACAGAGTCTTATTAGTTATTTCTCTCCTCCCACAGATGGGTTGAAAAGAGGTGCTAATTTCCATTTCTCATTATGGTTAATGAGAAAAGATTGTCATAATGAGCTGAGACATAAAAAAATTTTTTTTAACTTTGCCCAGAAAAACTGAAATGTGTAAAATAATTCATGCTATCAGTAAAAGCGTAAAACCTGGCAATCTTGCATAAAGGTTGGCTGGTCTGTTATTGCATCAGAAATCACAAAGAGATCAAAACCTTTCACTGCTGGTAATTTTATTAAAGACTGTATGTTGAAAATTTCGATGTTTCATTTCCATTTCAAAAGTCAATAATTCAAAATATTTCGCTGTCAAGAAACACTGTTGCTTTAAGAATAAATGAATTACCTCAAAATTTGGTTCTTCAATTAAAGGAGAAAATTAAGGAATTTACAAAATTTTCACTGGCTGTTGACAAGAGCACTGATACTGTTGATACAGCTCAACTTGCTGTTTTAATACAAGGTATTAACAGTAACATTGAAATAACTGAAGAACTAAAAAAGTGTGTTCCATTGACAGGTACTACAACAGCAAATGGTATTTATTTTTCAATTGAGCATTTGATAGTAGAATATGAACTCAACTGGAATATACTTAGCAGCACAACTATAGATGGCGCTCCTGCCATGGCTGGCAAACATTCAGGCATTGTAACTACATTAAAACAGAAAACATCGGGGAATTTTGTAGGATTTCACTGTATTAATCATCAGGAATCATTGGCAACCAAACATTTAAAAATGGACCATGTTATGTAACCTATAATTAGAATAGTAAATTTTATATGGAGCTGAGGACTAAATCACCGACAGTTCAGGCAGTTTTTACAAGATTTGTATGAAATGTTTTTTCTGATATCCCTTTTTTCACCAAAAATCGTTGACTCAGTGGAGGAGTAGTTTTAGAAAGATTTTTTGCATTACGTGACTGTATTCAAGCTTTCATGTTAGAAAAAGACAACCCAATTGATTATGACAATGACTGGTGAGTTGATTATGCCTTTTTGGTAGGTATATAAATAAACACTTGACTGATCTGAATGTAAAGTTACAGATTAAAAATCTGATTGTCACTCAAATGTATTTATGTGTTCAAGCCTTTGAAACAAAGTTGAGGCTGTGGGGAAAATCAGGTAAACTTTGGATAATTTCCATTATTTAAAATCATTTGGCTCAGTGAACCAAGAAAATTGGATCAATATTCTCAACTTTTGTAAAATTTGATCACGGAATTAAACAATGGTTTTGAAGACTTCCACAAAATGAATGAAATGTAATTCCCAATTTTCAACAATCCATTCTATTTTGAATCTTCATGGGCACCAGTTCATTTGCAAATGGAGTTAATAAATCTTCACACAGACAGTGTTTTGAAAGAAAAATTTAAAGAGATAAATGCTATTACATTTTATGCATAATATTTCAAAAGTTTGGATTAATACCCGGAATTAAAAAAGCACATGCAACATGCATTCTGTGCAGGTTTGGCAGCAGAGATATGTTTACCGTCATGAAAATAAATAAGAACAAATATCGCACATGACTTACAAATCAACAACTGCAATCAATTCTTAAAATAACTACAACGAATATAATACCTGATATCAATGAGCTTGTCAAAAACAAATGAACTCTGGATCCTCGAGCTCAAAATAATTACCCTCATTTATAACTTTGATACGATTTTTAACATTTGTATATTATGTACTATATAATTAAATAAATGAATATGAAATAAAAATTTCATAACTTGTAATAATTCAGTGCATTTTTTAAATTTAAATCTGGCCCACCTACACATTTTAAAATTAATATATGGCCCTCTGCAATTGAGTTTGACATCTCTAGTCTAAATACATATTTTAAAATATATGTGGGGAACATGCAGATACTACCCAATTGATGAGTTCAGTTATGAAATTTTTATTTCATGTTTTCATTTAAAAATTTAAGAAACTTTTAAAGCATTGTAATTAAGTGTAAAGTTGAAGTGTTCAAAAAATACTCATAATTTTTTTCATTGCTTGAACTGTTAACCAATAATTCTTCCATTGGATTCCCATCTCAGGTGTAGATGTTTGCTGTAGTTGGGAATCCATTTTAAAATGTAAGTTTCAATATAACTTATTCTCTTGTGATAGGCGCAGCATGTCCAATTTTGGACCTTGCGCCATAAAACCCAACCAACCAACCAATCTCTTGTGATAATTTTCCATTACTTATCCCTTATATTTATATAATAAAAAATGTTACAATTTAATTAATTACTTCTAATTGAAAATCATAAACTTCATTTTTACCTCCTTTATTTAGGAGAAAGAAATTAACATGGACTATATTATTTTTTTAATTATTAATTTTAAAATGTTAGTTTTGTACAATTAAAAAAGTCAAATGTTTTGGAAAACTATGGGGTTTTTTATATTTATAAAAAAAGTCAAGAGTAAAACTTTTATAAGTATTCTGACAATTTGATTTCTGTGAATAAAGTTATTAAAAGCAAATTTCCAAAGACTTATGAATTGTGAATACTATGTTTCATTTTTATTACTGTAGTTTATTTCTTTTTTAATGTATGAAAAAATGTCCATGTAATATCTTCTTTAAAAGTGGGTGAAATGTAATTTCCATGTTTTAGTACAGCAGTACAAACAGTGATTAAAAAAAATTCACTCTCATTTATATATATTTGTAATGACTATGATTCTCTTATCAAATAATAGTTTTATTGAATTGCTTGTTAAAACTACAGTTACTTGTTTTAAAAGAATATAAAATAACTTTTGATTTGATAAGCTTATTATAATATCAATTATAATTAGCTAGCATATTATCATATGTAAAAGTACTGTGTATATCAAAAATTGCCTACTACTCTAATTATGTGATCTCTCTCAACTGTATAGTTCATGAAGCTTGTCAAAATAAATTTTGAAATTAATGTTCTTGCAAGTTCATAAATCGCAATTATTTTTCATAAAAACTTAAAAATAAAGGATAATTGAAGAAGTGGATTGTATATAACTTGAAATATGCACTCAAGTGCTAGAAAACTTATTTATCTACCTAATAACATGTGTGGTTTCGATAAGAATTCAGAGATGCTGTAACATGATGTGGCATGAACTCAACTGATTTCCTAAAAGCAATCCATAAAAGTCAAGATATTTGAGATTTTTTTAATTTATTTTTTAAATATTTTGTAAGATATCTCAGTTATGCTTAGTAATGTTCATGATTGGCGACTTAGATGACCTGTGGAAATGCATAGTCAGAAGAGTGACCAAAAAGCCATTTTTAAGCAAAAAGTGTTGCGCATTTGTTTAAAAAAATTTGCCATCAGAATTGTTGTGTGTGTGTTATTTATTTATTTTTTGAAAATGTTATACTGTAGGTCTTGATATTATGTACCTCATGAGCAAAAAATTACTACGGAATGATAATCAAATCAAACCCTTTTCCAGCTACTCTTGCAATTTATTCAATATTTTTCAAAGTAGTCAATATTGTGCTTTTTATTGTGATATGGTTATATTTGCTAGTCCAAATTTTGTGACTGCCTCAGTGTAATGCTATGTTTTATCGCTCATAAAGTTTGTCTGGGTGAAACAATGTTTTGACTATTGTGGGATAAATGTGTTTGAAAATTAAGCTTAAATTAGTGTGCTGAAAATCAAGCTACCCTCTTTGTCATAAACCTGTCTTAAATAGGTACTATCTATTGCGTCACATTGTTGGTTAGTTACCTTTAGTTTGCAAATGCAAAACGTTTTGTGTGTTATATTTTATACCTAGTTATATGAAAAGGAATATTTTAAATAGGAATAAATTCAAACTTTAATTATTTTCTATTTTTATAAACTTTAAGAATTCATATTATGAGATTAAACAAATTTTTAATTGTTTAAGTAAAGTTTTTTGAGAATTTTTTTCCCCAGTATAATTTAATATTATGGGATGAAAGTATTTATAATTTTTATTGTAGGCTTCAAATGATCATGGAGAAAATTCTGAACCAATGAAAGAAGATGAAAATAATGAAGAAGAGAGAACAGATACTTCTTGAAATCAAACATTCTCATTGAGCTAAAAGAAATTGCTTTTACTTAGAGTGGTACTTGGTTGTGGGTTGGAAATCCATAACTTAGGTTTATCCTTTCCCAGTTTGCAGCTGGAAATTGTAAGTGGTATCACTGAAGCAAAATTGTAAAATATGAAGTTTTACATTATTTGACTTCAGAAAATAGCTTTAGATTTAAAGAATCTAACTTGTCTATTGTGATATCCTCTCGACATGTACATATTTTGTGTTCTACGGACTAAATCCCTTTAAATGTCTGCGTGCAGCCGCCCAGTTGAATTATAGGAATCATTGGCCATCAGCAGTGTGAAGCAATTCTGTGATTCTTGAAAGTGATTCTGAGCACTATTCCTTGGAATTACACTTTGGGTTACAAACAGGGATTCTTCCTATGTATTACTATGTAAGTGATTACCAACTGATATTTGTGATTAAGTTGTATATATATATATATATCATTATTTATGCAACAATGTAATGTTTTTGTAGCATTGAAATCACTGTAAACTCTAAATATATTTTCAACGTGTGATAAAAATGGAAATTATTTAATTGTAAAAAATTAATAAGGGTGTGCATTAATTTTTTTATATAAATAAAATTGATAAAAAAAATTTTATTTTGTTATTTATTATGTATATACTACAGACTGTAAATTTAAACCTAATTGTTCCACTTTTTCACTTGTGGCGCTTATGGCATTGATGCTAATATGGTAAAATACAATCTTTGTCAAATTCTTTTAAGATTATTTTTTTTAATTCTTCATTGTATTATTTATGTACCAGAAACAAATGTTACACTATGTCCAAATGTAGGGATTGAATCCATAGTAATGAAAGTGTTTTAATTAAGCTATGTGTAAACCATATGTATGTAATTTTTTCATATCTGACATCTGAGAAATTTTTCATGCAATCTTAAATATAAATTATTTTGAAATGATTAAAAAACTGAATTTTTCTTTTAAAGGATTTATTTTTTAATTCCCCATGTTTACAAATTACGTAATTTTCCCTGAAGTTACTGTATTCAACAAAATTTTGTATAACCAGTTGATTACTCCAATTAATATGCTTCAGTATAGAGAACTCATTTGCTGTTATAGAAATGCATATGTTATTTAGCATGAAATGAGTAATTCTGCTTTATTGCTTATGATGACTCCTATAGTAATGCTTATCTTGTGTTAAATTGAAAGAGTATTATGTGAAATCTGCAAAGAAACTTGTGTATTAAAATCAAAAGTAGATTTTTATTTTCATTATTTCAGCATAATATTATCATTTAACGTAATATACTTTCATATTTGTAATATCTCTTTATTATGATTCATAAAATAACTTGCTTTAATTCAGTAAAATATTAGAATTAAAAATGTAATAAATCATCATAATTTATAATCACTAATTTTCGCTAAAGAATATACATTAAGGATGTAGATAGTATTATGGAAAAAGTTTCTTATTTGAATTTTTCTTTAGTTTTACAAAAGCTATTTTGTTGACTTTGATTCTTATCATTTACATGAGAAATCTGCTTTTTTTAAATCTAATTTAAAATAATTAAAATTTTACTTTATTTCTTTCAAAACTTCATGTTAATCTAACAAGTTTTTTTATATATTTAGTGTTGTTGTTTAAATATATAAATTTTTTTATTACATTTACTAAAGTTGTTGATTTACTTCTATATTAACTGATTGTAAAAAATATTAATTCAACTTTGTTTTAGTTTTTGTTGTTTAAGTAAATTTGGGCTTTAGATAATACCACTATTCTATTCAATCATAATTGACCTAAAAATATCTGAAAGCATTAAAATGAATAATGCATCATTTTCATGTATTATTTCCAAAGTGTTTCATTATATACATATAATCCTTTCTTTAGATTTAAATTTCAACATACACAATTTGTTATGGGAATAAATTGAAATTACAAAGTCAAAAGATTTTTAGTTTTTAACATCATTTTAAATATTTATGTTGGCTATTCAAGTAATCATATTATTGCTCATTATTCCATGTATTCTGGTTAAATCATTTAGTATGTGTATTACTAATTGTCATTAATTGTCACTTAATGTTATGTGATACCTATGAATTATTAAATGTTTTCTCCATTTTTATGTAGCATTTAAAAATTTATTGTAATTACATTAAAATGGAGTTTTAACTGTCCAAACTTTGTCTTAATAATTATTTGTGTGTAATTACTATAACTGTGCTTACAAGATTTTACATGAATGTTGTATTTGTGATAAAGAAAGAAATATTAGTGCAATATATGAAGTATTTTTCATTTTTCAATTGAAACTTTTTTTTATTTTTACACTTTTTTTTGTAATTTATGTTGTATGCAAATATTTATTTTGAAAAATTTCAAAGTATTTTCCTAAGCATGTCTGCCAACTCTTCTTTAGATTAGAATTTTAATCTGTTTTTCTGATACTTTAAAGTAAATAGTAAAAATATTTTTGTATTCAAGTTAACAAAAACAATTCATTTTAAAATTATGAATTCAAATTAAACGAACTTTTCTTATAATTTGAAGATGTTTTCATAATTTTTAAAGTAAAGGTATTTTTTTCATTATATTATTAAATGATTTTATACAATTCCTATGAAAACTACTGATCCTTTAGTTTTGTTACTTCTGCAAAATTAATCACTATCAGTGAATGTTAGAAAATGAGAGCTGTTTTATTTTTGCTGCTTTTAATTTTAGGATAATTTAAGTTGATTCTATGTGTTAAAGTGTATAATTCTGTTATTTCATAGAATAACTAGGCAAGTCATTTAACGTATATAATAAATGAAAATTTTCATATTTTTTCCCAGTTTTTCCATTAAATAATGAATGATTGGCGATTAAACTGAATAATAAGTAATTTCAAAGCTATTTCATTTAAATTAATTATAAATAGCTAAAGTCTCAAAAATACATTTTATTCCTATTGCATTTTATTAATTGATAAATAATTAGGAAAAGCAGATGATATATAATTTATTATTGCTCATATTGATAACATTAGTTACAGGAATACACTGTCTAAATTCTGCATTTAAAAGCAATGGAATGAAGCGAACACACGTCATTGCAAACCAGCTATAAGCCACTGGAATGGCTCAAAGAGTTTTCGAAGTTTATATTTTAACGATCAAGTAATCGCTGTTCTATAAAATACCTAGTTAAATCGTAGAATTGAATTATACTTTATGTAATTGAGTTGTCTAGTTACAATATCTAATTCTATGAAGTAATGAGTTTTCACACTTTATATAATGGTAACATTTATGATTTAAAAATCAAGCTGCTCTGATGAGGTCGGTATACAAATGTTTAGAAAATTCCTTATATAAAGAAAGGAATAAATGTTTAGAAAACTCCTTAAATAGATACTAATGCTATTTTAATTTGAATTGAGAAAGGAAAATTAAACAAAGTAAGCAAACAATTTGTTTCCATTAAAAATTGGACTATTAAAAAACTTACAAGATTCCAAGATCTTTTTATTGAAGAACTATCAGTTGAACTAAGAAATTAATTTACTGAATAAAAAAGTATAAATTATATTTAAAATTTGATAAATAGAAGTCGGGCAATCTTTTAATGTTCTCTTAAGTTTTCAATTGTTATACAATGTGCACGGAAATTAAAAGAGAGTGGTGTGATTTCTTTCGAAATATGCATTCAAATTGTATCTTAGTTCTGCAAAATATTATTTTGTTGAATAATTTTGGAATTCTGAAGAATGTATATTTATTTTAATGTCTTCCCTGACAATTGGCAGATATGAAAGAGAATTTATATTTTTTAAGCTAACTATGAAATTTTCTATTTATTAGTTACAATGCATACGACTAATTTTGGAAAAGCTTGTAATATAAAACCATAGTTTTTTTTATAAATCTGCTTGACTTTTTAAATTACTTTTTGCTTATGTGTAAATATTTAAAAGATATCTTGCGTTCTGTGTGCATTCATAAAATTTAAATATGGTAACACTTGCTGTTGCGATTATTTTTCAATCTTTGCATCATAATGATTATGTGTTACAAATATGTAAGAAATGTAGATGTTTTGTGTGTATAGTGTATACTATCTTAATGTATAGAATTGTATCAATGGCAAATTGTATTTTACCTATTTATCATTCATACCCAATAAAATATTCTTCTGAAAAAAAAATAATTATTTGCGATTATTTTTAATTTCCGTGCTATTTAGATTATTATTCATTTTTTCTATTATAATAGCATTTTCAGGGACTTTGTCAAATTAGTAATAACCCTAAGTAATTTGCAAATGATCCACATTATATTACAATACAGTAACATTGCAATACCACAAACGAATGTGGGAAATGGGTGCATTCTTAAACAGGTAATGAGATATAAGGGAAAAACCCCTATGGAGTCAAATGTGTTGCTGTATCATCCAGAATAATCAGGCATTCTATCCTGTTCCCCAGAGGAAACGTTTAGGACTGAAAATGCCCAAACATCGAGGCACTTTCAGTAAGCAGGCGTGTAAATCCAAGTGATGTGGTTGATTGGTCGATGCACTGAATCACAGTGGACAAGTACCTACACGAATCCATCGTCTTAGGGTGTCAATTCTGACAGAAATACGCCTTCAGCGCATCCGTACGGGTCCGCTAGTAACCCACTTTTGTCACACCTAGGTTGCTTTTCATGCTCCCATATCGAGTACGACCATTATACACTGATGTTTTCACGAACACAAAATATCTTCATTTTGAACGATGCATTTATTTTACATTAATATATATAAAATTAATTATTAGCACAAACATAAATTTAGACGATTTTTTCCATGTAATTACAAACGCATATATTTTGCATCACCCGGGAGCGGGACCTCCGCGCTACCACTCGTATTCACACACGACCACACCGTTCCTCTCGCTCCGACCATATGTCTCTTCCATCAGCACATAACGAAATCGAAAGTTCTCGTTTTTGTTAAGTGTTTGATTTTCACATATACCAATTTGCATTCACGACGTCCTTTGAGATAGTTGTTTTTGAGTCGAGACCATCTACGTCTCTATTTGCAATGGGTTTATCGTTTGTACTTGAAGTTGTCAGATGAATTGTGCGTTTGCTTAAGCAGGGCAGCCACCATATGGTGCTGACCTTGACGTTTAAAATTCGGTCACCATTATGCTTAGTAGATGTACTTTCGCTTACGATTGCAGATCACCACTAATCGATAAATAAATATATTCCGTGTCCGATTACACTATTTTTTCTTCGCGAAATTTCGAGTGCCATTCATCAGAAGAATAAATCCTTATTCACGAACCATCCACTTATTTTAAACAATGGAAAATATTTGGAACGCGGTTTTCATGGATCTCCAATGTTTGTTCAGAAGATAAACAGGCAAATAGTTGATAGAATCTATAATCCGCTTTCAATTGTTACTAAATGTACTGCCTCGAAGCTTTCTCTGTAAATTACTGAGCATACTATATAATTGCTGTTTATAAGTGTATCTTGTATTAAATGTCACTAATTGCTCGTTATTTTATCTTTTACTGATTTTCATTACTTTCAGCGTATGTAGGCATTACGCTCCTTTGTGCTGTGGCGTTTCAAGCTGGATACGGTCCACACCAGGTACCAGCACTGAAGGGGTTAACGGAAAATGGCCGTTTTGTGCAAAATATGTAAGATGATTAATTTTCATTAATTACAACAAATCGTGAATGTGTGATGAAATGCGTGCGGGAAATGGTGTTTGTCTTGTTTTGAATTCGCTATTGCTCAAATGAAGTAACCAGCAGCCGTTTCGGATAAAAATGTCATTTTATACAATACAATATTCGTAACCTGAACATTATAATTTCAAGAAATCTATCGAGAGGTATACTTCAGCCTAGGTTTAAAATATGTTCATTTTACACAAACACATTTTGTCAACATAACTAATTCAACTACCTTTGTTGAAATTTAAAAAATAATTTCTTTTATAAAACTCAACTTTGTTATTTAGAATAATTAATTACTACAGTAAAAAAATTAAAGATAAAATTAAATACGTTTAATTTTACCTTTGATTTTTTTATCTGAAATCCGTCTTTAAGATTACTTAGAAATTAACTAAATATCAATCATTCTTTTCTTTTCTCCTCTTTTTAATAATGTTGATTAAAATAATAAAGGGGTGTTTTCTATTCAAAATAAAAGAGAATTATGTCCAATCAATATTGTTTCGGCTGACAAATAAATCATTAGGACCACTCCAGATGTTATTTAAAAATTCAAAGTAAAAAAATGTTTCTGTAGAAATTTTACTGTTGTGGAATATTTCTCATGTACCATTAATTTTCTTCATCAAATCAAAGCAATATTTTGTTAATTTCATACATTTCCTTTTATAAATAAAAAATTAAATTTTAACTTTAACAATAATGAGAACCGCTTACAAAGAACAGTATATTTTGAAACAAATATCATTAATGTAATGTTCTAAGAATAATAAAAAGCAAATATTTTTCTTTGGAGTTCCTAAAAATTATTAGCCTCTTAATTAACAAACTACAAAAAATTTCGATTAGAAAAAATGAATATGTGTAAAGTATTTTATGGCACTTTTCTTAATGAATTACTATTGAGTGGTTATTGTTATTTATTATAAATAATAGATACAGTATGTCATGTTTTTTCAATACAATTTAGCTTAGATGACGTACAAAAATCAAAATGAAATTAATATCTTGAATAAGGAGGTGTCTCGCTCATTCTAGATTATGAATCTCTAACTATCGAATGCAATTGATAGTTAGAGCCGCATAAAATCTAAATTTGAATGATATTGAATCAAATTTTTGAAACCTTTATTTTAGAACAAAATGAATAATGTTGTATAAATTCTAATGATTTCGATTTTAACTTCTTTTACTTGTGATTAAATTATTCTTGATGTCACCAAAAAAAGGATTCACAAGAATATGGAAAAATATCGATTTTCAGGTCAATTCCCAAGAATCTTTTAAAAGTGTTGATAATATCAGAAGTCATAGATTCACTTTTAGTGTCGAGAAACATATTAGAAAGATGCATTGTTACTAAGACTTAAAAGCTCTCTCTGTAGCTATTGTTTATTTACTACAAGTGGCCAGAATATTGGCATTAGAATGAAGCCATTAGTTCTCTGGCATTCCAATACCTCTGAACAGTACATATTAAAAATATAAGTACAGGGCAAGAGTCTAAATTTGATCTTGTTTACACAAGGAAAAACTCCAAAGTTTGAACAGTCATGGTCTGTAGAAAGGCGTGCCATTTCTATGAAAATCAATACCAGCCTCTGAATGAGGAAAGCCCAAGGCGAATGTCTTCTGGCAGCATGTTCATCAGTAATTTTACTGAGTGGAAAGGGAGGCTCTATTCAAGGATCTCTGCACCTTTCTTCGCCTGCAGCCTCATTCCAAGAATCCCACATTGAGCTGGAATCCACTGGGAAAAAAATTGATATTAACCTTGCAAAATGTGGATATTATTTGTATATTTATTGTCTGTTTGCAATAGATTGGATAACCGAAATAGAGTCAGGTAAGATAACCGCTCGATTTAAAGAAGCTGTTTTAATACGATGTAGTTCCCATTTCGATGTCTTAAATTTGTAGAACGAGTATCACTGGGAGCATAATAAGAAAAAAAGATCACAATATAATCCGACTCGCGTACTATCTTCTCCATCAAAATATGGATCCATTTGTAAACACATGCAAACATGAATCTCTAAGATATGTTTTATATAGTAGATAAATCGTACTGACGTAATCGTATAGTAAAAAAGCCCTACTGAAAACAAATATCCTAGAGATTCATGGTTGCATGTATTATTGTTTTACATCCTAGATTAAAAAAAGACTGAGGAATATCAAAGTTTTTGATAAAAACAGTCTAGTTTCGCGTAATTTGAGAGAAAATTCCTGGTAAAACGCGATTTTCATTAACGATGTGCTTTTTGTCCAAAATATTTGTGTCCAGCAGCAGATGGACCTCCAACGGTAAAGAGGATATTTCTACTCAAAATAGCTCTGCTGTATCCAGTGTAGAGCAGTGTTTCTCAACTAGATTTACTCCAAGGACTGGTAAAATAATTAATAATAATTAGACCCATTGGCACAATTTTTTCTCAAATAAATCAAAGACAAAAATAGTTTTTAAAGCATTTTATTTGTTATAATTTGCGTTCAAGTAATCAGCGATACTCAAGGCAGACAGGGCCTCATCACTATCGTACAGCACGGCAATTGAAAGGCGATTAGCTACGTAGTTGCTCGTTTGTTATATTTTTAATCATGAATCATATTATTTTCAAAACTAATAAACTATTGCTTTTGCAAGGTGTTCTTTTAATATCGGTTATCGGCCGATGACACTTTGGATTTTGGACAGATGGCTGGATATTTTGCTGACCGGCGGTTGGTGTAGAGTACCGTCTTCCTGGAATCGAAATTGTGGTACTCGATATGGGAGCATGAATTTTTTTAAAAAATGAGAACTGCAATTGTGGGAATCGAAAAATAATTACCTCCAAATTCCAGAAAAATACACATTATTTTTTCCCCTATTTATATGGAGTAAAAAAACACGGAAGTGTGGGGATTTGGCCCAATTTCCGCGTGAAGCGTTACGTTACACATCTATCTCGCCAACTTAAATTACGTCACTACGCGCAATGTCTTGTTACCGAATACCGATCGCTCTATTTAAATTTCGAATATTTCATATGGAAACAAATTTCAAAAAGATTACATAATAAAAAAAAGCAAATGTAAACTTAACCAAGTGTAATCTATAACGTGTAAAACTCTAGTTTTAATTAACCGCCAATGGTGACCACCTTAAAAAAAACATCAGTGAAAATAAGGTCTATTTTCGGAGAAAATTGGGCAATAAAGCTAAATTAATAATGTATATAAGATCCATTTTTAAAGATAATTTAAAATTCCAGATTTTTCATAAATTACATTATTAAATATAGATTTTTATAAAAACTCAGGTTTAAGCCTTACAATTCCCAGTAAACCTAAACATGTGTCAAATATTTTACAGAATACTCACAATAAATTATGTAAATTATTACGTACAACAACAATTTTAATTGAATAACAAAGTAAAAGTGCTTATTTTATCATCACTTGGATTAGTAAAAAAAATACAATTTATCACCATCTATATAAATTTCTTTCAATATTGCGCATAAAACTTACATTTTACAACTAAACAATTTAAAAAGAAATTGAATTTCATTAAATAAACTTTCAAAATAAATTTTTAAATAAAAAAATCCACTTTAAACCTAAAATCCAAAAAATAAAATACGAAATCGATATTTTCAAACTAAATCAATACTTCACACGCTTAAATTGTAATCAAATAAAAACAATTAATCAAATACTTCAAGGGTTACTAGCACATAAAACAAATTTCGTGCAGGTACACCATCACATTACATCATTAAACGGAATTTATGTCATACCAACGCGATAGGCCAGTTTGGCGCACTGGCACCTCGTTTTCAGCCACAAAGCGTCGGTGGAGCGTCGAACTCGTCGGCTTGTTCGTTATGCCAATGCATACCGCAGTGGGAGGGGATCCACTGAAGTTCGACCTCTCTTCCATTGCTGAGGCGTGTGTCAATAATTTGCTTGCATTTAATTCTGATGGGTTAGGATTGCAATCAGAAGTGGTTTTTATTGCAGCCTGCAAATCAATAAAAATGACAATATTTTGTTGAGAGATAGTAGCTATACCTCTAATAGCCAAGTTGTTCGTGATCCAGCAATAGAAAAAATGAAATTGGAGTTGTCATTACGGATCGAAGATCGCAACGAAAAAAGAGTGCCCTTGAGTGGTCGAATGGTCCGGGAGAAGGCAAAGCATATTTACGCTCATTTTATGAAGAACCTCTCTCTTACTCGAACGCACCCACGTTTACATAATAGTTTAAATTTATTAAAGTCCTTTCTAAATATTTATTTTAATGTATGATACCCATGTTGAGCTCTTACAAAAGTTATCACTCAATTGATATTTCTGATTTTTTAGCAAAAAATTTTTGGATAAAATTTAATGTTTATCAGAAATTTTTTTCTGTTGATCTAAGCATTGTAGATCAACACAAAAGTTAAATATTTAGTTGTAAAAACATAAGAGATAAATAAATGTAACACATTTAGAATAAAATAAGTGATTTATTTCATGATGCATTCAAGAGTAACAAAAAAATAGTGATAAATTCTTGATCATGATAGTTAAAAAAGGATAGACTCTACTATTCTATACACTATTATATATATACATGAATTTTATATACATGATTACAAGAACTATCTTTAAATAACAGACTGTTATCATTCACTTTCTATTTCAACAAATATATACAAAGAAACAGATTAAAGAACAAATTACGTGTAGAAGGATCATGAAATTATATAAACAATAAAAGCTTATTTTTAGTATAACATTTAAAATGTTAATGCTATATAATATCTTAGTTTGATTAGAAAACCATCAAATTCATGAAAATAAAATAAAATCCTTATATTTTAATGCTAGGTACTAAAAAATTATTGCAAGGTTTAAGATTAACATTGACTTTAAAAAGTTTTAGAAATAGGTAGTTTTCAAGGGACGGGTGACATACATCAAGTTCCAAATTGGCAATATTTAATGAATGATTATTAAATCTCATGTTATCTCAAATTAAAAAATTCTGATTTAATCACTGAGAAGAATAACTAAAAAATTGTAATGAAATTTCTTTTAATATATATTAACATTATTTAGTAGCAAATTTCTTAACATTCTAAAATACAGTAAAGTAAAACAATTTTCACACGTCACACTTATTTGCTAAATAAATATAAAATTCATTAACTTACATTTGCTGTGTTGCCAAAAAAGTTGTCACAACTTGTTATCTTTTTAATTACTTAACTAAACATATTGCTCCAAGGCTCAATAAAAAATGTACACAATTTCAATATTGTCAAAACAGTCAAATTCAATAATATAAAATTTATCAATATTGCTTAGTCAAATTGTTTAAAATATCACATCAATAAAATCTAAGAATTAAATTATAAAAATAACTGAAAATTCATTAGCAAAACATATACCAGACTCAAATATCACTATTATTAAATGCACTGGGGATGTTCTATCCCTTACCACTCCTGCTGCACATAGTTCAAAAATTGTTGCAGCATATTGCGTAATTTTGTTCCTTAAAAGGTCAGCAATTCATGCAATATATTTATCCATAAAGTATCGGATGAACTGCTGATCTTTTAATGAATAAAACTGCTCAATATGCTGCAACATGACAATACTTTGATAAGAACAGTTTGCAGTAAAAATGATGAAATGCAATAAAACTCTTGAAAAAAATTTATTAATTTTGTTTTTTCAAAAGTTAGTAGACACTGGGCAATAGCACTGCCCAATAAAGACAGATTTCTGTGCAATATTCCTAAGGCAAGACAAATTACCAAACATTAAATGAATAATGTGTTAAATAACATTTTTAAATAATGTCTTGATAATGGTTTGAATAAAAAAAACTTATACTGCAGAACATTTGAATTGTTTGTCACTCAAAAGTTCCTTTTTTTCCCACTTGAGGGCTAAATATACCGGGATTGACAGGTTTACAATGAATTTCGAGCCACTAGACACATCTAAGACAAAGATGGGATTCAAATCTATGAACTGCTGAACTGGGCCAGTGTAACCATTTGCTAGCC
Source organism: Latrodectus hesperus (assembly GCA_037975125.1). Lineage (NCBI taxonomy): Eukaryota > Metazoa > Arthropoda > Arachnida > Araneae > Theridiidae > Latrodectus > Latrodectus hesperus. The sequence goes on along the minus strand of CM075850.1, from coordinate 119,234,999 downwards.
ACCTCAGCAAATGAATAATATTTTTTACATAAAATCTATTAAATATAACCATCATAGATACATTTTGTGTAAAAATTATATAAAATATGAATAGATAATAAAATCGAAGATATTTTATACATGAATGCAAGTAAATTTTAATTTCTATTATTTAATCAGCATAATAGAAAAAAAATTAAAACAATAAAAAGATTCAATAGAATAAGTAATTAAAGTCTAATAAACTGCAAAAAATTTTACATTTGTATAACAATTTCACGCTGTTTATGTTAAAAATGTTTCATGTAAAATAATATGATTTTCCAAAATTCTGTTTGAAACTATTCCAATTGAAAAATGAACAAATACCATTCAGAATTAAGTAAAAACAAGTATTGACAAAAATCACAAAAAAACATAATATAAATTAAATATTCATATATTACACAATTAATTGTTTTATTTGAAACACAGAAAAATAGTTTTGATTATATTCATGTGACTGTGTGTGCGGTAAGTCAAGTAACTAATAAAACATTAAATGTGTAATTTAAGAATTTAACAATAAAAAAGTTGCCTATTTTATTCATCAGAAATGTTAGGCACACAATACTCTAAGAAAGGAGTCACACATTTGATAAATATAAAATAAATACCATTTCAATGCAATGGGCATATTTTGATTTTAAGTTCTTAAAATCTATCAGCTGTGAAGACTTTAAGATTAGGAACTTCATGAACAATGTAACACAAGTTTTGCATACATCAATTTTATTAAAAGAGATATCAATTCCGACATTATCAATAATTATTGCATAAAATGAAAACATTCACAAAACTACTAATTTTTATTGTACAGTAGAACTTTAATTATTCAAATCAATTTGGGATGAACCCCCATTCCAATAATCAAAAATTTGGTTAGTTGGATTTTTCCAAAAAAAGGCTCTATTTCAACTGATTATTGTATGTTATAAATGAGAGAAAACTACATTTTTAAAGAAAGAGAATTAGACGATAAGACAACATTTTAACATTATAAGGTACTTACAAGTAATGTAATGAATGCAGTATGTATCTACAGTGCTGTAAATGAAAGTTGCTTAGTGCCAAGATGCTTGAGAGTGAGAATTAGCATATGATCGCACTCAGGCAGGCGCTCCATCAACTTCAAAGCTGGCAAATGCTTCCCAAGATGATTATCCTTTGATTGCTTCAACTCTGACATTAAGATCATCTTTTTCCTTGACACTTTCAATAAGTTGACCAACATTTGCAATTTGAAATCCAGTGTGTTTGATTCATAATCCATTTGCCTGTATCTTCAGCACTCACTTCTCATCATCCAGACATTTTCACAAAATAATGTTTTTTAATTCCTAAAGTAAATCCTTCTCATTTTCTTCAATCTATTTTTAACTTTTTCTCATTTTCAGTTTTCTTCTTCAGTTTGTTTTATTTTTTAAAATTCTGAAAGCAGTTTGGATAAAAAAAAGAGTTCGGATAATTATAGTTTTACTGTATTTAAAAACAAAATTATATTTAAGTTTCTTTTTAAGTAATACATCTGCTTTCTCTAGTTATACATTCTTTGGTGCTTATGTTTTAGTGCCATTGCAGCCCAATTTATTATTAATCATCAAGCATTAATTATTATTTTTCGAATAAAACACATCAGTAAGAATCTTTTCTTTTTATGATATCTAAGTGTGATTCCTGTGGCATTGATTCAGCTTGGTGCAAAATGGCTAAGGTGATGCTATGGGCTATGGTAAATACACATCCTTTATATTGCATAATTTGATATTAATGATTTGTGAAAAAAATAATTTATAACTGTCATTAATGTATTAATACAACTAGAATAGGAATTTTATGCATCTCAATACTTTTGTTATTTTGTGTAGTTAATATTAGACTTTTAAAGAAAACATTTAAATATTAGCTTTAAGAAGTTATATTAAATACTCGTTTTAGAAACATAGTTATTCCTATAGGTGAATTCCTTTTCCAGATGCTAAACCTTTCTAAGATAAGCTTTTATCTAATTAGCATTCATTAAATGAAGTGGAAACAAAAGAAATAATACTACAGAATGTGGTAAGTAAATCTAACTGAAAGTAAAAAAAAAAAAAAATCAGAATTTTGTTTCACAAATTCTAACATTTTAATTTTATATACCATTTTAGATAACTACATAAACTATCCTAAATATTAAAATTAGTATTATTTATAACAATTTTCTTTTACTTCAAAACATATTGAAATGTTTAAATTAATAAATAAGTTATTAAAGCACATTTCAAATTATAATAAAGTTTTAAATCTAATAAAATTCATTAGTTAACTTTCAAACTAATAAAAAGGGTTGAATATTACAAAAAGTAAACTTTTGAATTGAAGTATATTATAAACGTAGGTAAAATTTTTTGCTCTTAGAAATGTTTTTTTTTAAGTTTTTTTATTTTCTGCAACGCATTATTACAATAAATTAGCAAATATTTCAGACATTTTCAAGGAGAAAATTGTACTTCCAGTCCAAAAATATTTTCTTAACATTTAATAAACTTATTTTATATCCAGGATATCAAGCTAAAGAAATAAAATCATTTGTTTTGATTTTTCAATTAAAATGACTTGAAAAATGAAGAGTTTTAAAAAATAAACAGGAAAATGTTGATCCCTAAACAATTTTCTTGTTTATCATAAGATTTTATAAACATGTTTGTATATATATGTAGCAATTTCAAAAAAATTGTCTGATTCACATGCAATTACATATGAAAATCAAAATATTGTTTCGACCATAAAGGGAAAAGTGAGAAAAAGAATGTGAATTGCTGCTTTCTTATGTGTCAGAGCTTATGAATGTTTCTAAATAGAGTAGATAAACTAGCTACAATAAAGTATAAAGCATTTAAAGCAATATAACACTTTCTTTTTAAATTTCTTCCAAAGCCCTCTTCTTGGTTCAAAGATATATATGTATGTGAATATATATACACACATCAGCAAAAAATATTTCAATAATTAACAAGATTTATTTTGAAATCATAATAAAATCTTATTGAGGGAATAATAAATTCAGCAAAAGCAATATCATTTCCTTATTAAAAGTGCATGGTAAATTGCATGGTACAAGACATTTTTATTGTAATACTGAAAATGTAAGTTAATTAGTTTTTATAACTATTTTTAAAATCAAATAAATAATTCTTAGTAATAACTTATTAATTTTAACATGCAGTTCTTTCCTCAAATTTAATATTATATAATGTCTAATTATAAGCAATTTAAATGGATTCAGTTTTTCAGATGTAAAGCAATCTGTAAAAAGATGTCGTTTAATACATTTAGAGCCTGGCTACATAACAAAAAAATCCTACTTCCTTTAATAAAAAAGATTATTAACAATAAAATTATAACAAAATAATAAAATACAGTAGAAGCTTGTTTTTATAAACCTCTAATTTAGCCATTAATTTTATGAACTACTCACAGATCCCTAAAAGTGTACCATAAATGAAATGAAAATTTTAATTCTCATTTACAAATTAAATTTTTAAAAAATCTTTTTTTCATTAACTTATTTTCATGCATTTTTCGTTTGCTTTTATTTCTTTATCTCTCATCTTTCTTTATTAGTTTTTTTTAATTTCATGTTTGAGTAATTTGGATTGACATTCTTCAAGGAGAATCATAAATTTCTTCAATTGTGGATAATTAACTGCAATATTAAGTAGTTACAATAATTTAAAATCAAAATGAGATTTATGTAAATAGATTCTAAATTACAAATAGGTGCCAGCTTTAATTATCATTCGCGGATTGCTACAAAAAATCTGATCCTGAATTTTTCTTACAAACAAGAATTGGATGATTAAATTATCGAGAATAGAATGAATAAAAAGAACTTTCAGGTATTAAACTTGAAGAAAGTGATGCAGTGAGGTGATTGTCTGCAAGACAAGTAGATAAATATCTAACAAGATTGAATGATATACTTTTAGGAGAGGGGGGGGCCTGAAATAACTTTTGACATCGAAACAATACTCTTTTATAAAATATCATTTTGAAACAGAAAAAAGTGAGTGATTAGTTTGCCAGATTTTTCATCAATAAAATGAAAAGAATTGATTTATGTATGCGTGTGAATATAATTTTATATATCTTTTTGCATAATGCAAACTTAGTAAAAGTGAACATTATGGTCAGAGTAATGATATTTGGCAATTATTTTTCTGTCAAGCTAGGGCTGAAATAGGTACAACAATTCAGTTAGCAACCCTAATTTGTGAAAATTCATTCTTTGTAAAGAATAGCAATGATATAAAAATTTAAAATTACAATGGCAGCACTTTTAAATTGCTAATCAAAATGATATATAAGGATACAGTAATCATATAATGATTATTTATTGCTTATTTTATTTTTGAAAATATTTTAAAACAAAAGTTGAAGGAGATATGCTGCAAGATAGGAAATAAAATGACAAAAATTATATAACATAATTATAAAAGCCTTATTTACTCAATTTAAAGAACATAGGATAGCTTTTTAACAATAAATAAAATAAGGAATTTTAGAATTGCTAAATATATGTTTGTAACTAGATAAGTTTAATAAAATCATTTTGGTTAAATAATTAATATTAGACAAGTTTCTTTAAATTATTAAATATAAAAGATTACATACCTATCATCACATCGAATATTTTCTTAAAAAATACAGGGTTTTAATTGATGCGCAATTTAGTTCCATGTTTTATATCCATTTCAACACATGATATTCCGTAAGCTTAAATTTCCAAAACAAATTTTCTAAAATTAGAAGTGAAAATCCAAATGGAACAAATTGGAATCATAAATTTCGTTTATTCAACTCTTGTGACTTATTTTTGTGATGCCAATATAAACCTACAATTGGCAATTGAACTTTTCATGAATTTATTTGATGATCAGAAAAAAATCACCAAATTTTACAACTGTTTTATCTGTTGTCTTTGCAAGCTGCAACAGTGGTTTAATCCTAGTGTATATAACATGGTGGATATAGTGAGATTTACGATGTTTGGTGACATTTGAATTTGCGATTTGGGTTTCATCTTACAAGTTGGTATGAGTAAGTGCACAAACATGTAGATTACTGCATTAGAATGTATTTGTTAGGCAATTCTATAACATATACTCACATGTGTGACTCATTTGTGGCTTTAGTAAGCCTTAAGCTTATGCTGTGTAATATTTTGTCTAATATTATTTTTAAATGGTTTTATGTACCAAATTTGTTTATTTCCACACAATTTAAAAGTTAATTAAATGCTATAATTTTTTAAGTTGCTTTATTGTAATTTATAGCTTTGAAAGTTATTTTTAAAATTTGAATTTTATTTTTGAGAGTTATTTTTGAAAGTTTTTTAATTTGGAGTGTGAGGGGAGTTGATTAAGTAAGTACTTCTACTTTATGTTATTCTATTTAATTTGTTATTTTATATAGTAAAATATGCATAATTTATTAAGTATAGTGTAAAAATCACCCGCGTGTGGTGACTGGGTGTGAAAGAATAGTCTCAACATAGTCCTTGAGTGTCATAAAAGGCGACTAACCAGGGCCTGGTCCTCAAGGTAGAGGGTTGGGTGTGTGAGGCTAACAACCCCACCCTGTAAAAACCTATTGTACAGAAATCTCAGGAAGCAAAAACCAGACGGATTTCACCTAGACAACGTAGACTGAAAAAGGCACTGAGCATTGGAAAAATGGAATATACGAACTTCATAGAAAAGTGGAGCATTGAAAAATCTGATGAAAGAAGTGGACAAATATAGAATAGATATTTTGGCTGTGCAAGAGATGAGATGGGTTGTATTAGGTAAACTGGACAAGAGAAATGGCAGTGTGTATTACAGCTGCCAAGATAATCAGCACCATTTTGGTACTGGATTTGTGGTGAATAAAAGAAAAAGAAATTAAGTCATAGATTTTGAACCAGCCATTCCTCATAAGTTGAGCCTCATCTATGTGCATGTGGCAACAGAGGATAAAGAAGAACTAAAAGAGCTTTTTTGAAAAACTGGAGAAAATGTACCACAAGTGTTCACAAAATGACATAAGATTGGTGATTGGGGACTTGAATGCAAAAATTGGAAGAGATGAAAATGCATTTAATTATATAGGAAAACACAGCATACATCATGGTTTTATGACAATGGAAATAGGCTTTTAGATTTTGCATCGAAGAAGAAATGGTCATAATAAGCACATGTTTTGATCAAGGACATACACAAATATACATGGCATTCATCAGATGGTTATATACTAAACCAAACTAATCATGTTTTAATAGTCAAAAGACACAAAAGTAACTTGATGTAAGAAGTTACAGAGGTGCAAATCCTGACTCTGATCATTACCTGACTATAGCAAAGACGAAAGGAAAGATTTTGAGGAGCTTCTATTAGAGGAAAGACCAAAAGGAAAAAGCACTTGACACATGCTTTGAAGACACTAAACATTATGAATATGTATAAAAATAAAATAAAAGATAAACTTTCAGTGACAGAGGATGAGAGTGGTGAGGTACACAGTTGAGAAAAACTCAAAACCATCATATTAGATGCTGCTAAAAAAACTCTGCCAGCAAGAAAAAAAAAAAAACCAAGAGATTGTTTTGATGAGGAGTGTAAAGTAATTAATGAAAGAAAAAATCGAGCATATAGGCAAATGGTGCAAAAGAATTACACCAGAAATGCAGAGGACAAATATAAAGAAATCAGAAGACAGGAGAAAAGATTATTCAAACAGAAGAAAAGAAGGCAATGGGATTAAATCTATAAAGAAATTGAGCACCTTAAAAAGCAAAAGGTAAAGAAAGTTCTACAATGTAGTGAAGAACACAAGAAGAGAGTTCTGTCCCAGAAATCTCACATATCATGATGAAAATAGAGAACTTATTAATGATAATACTGAAATACTAAGGAGATGGAGAAAACATTTCAAAATTGCTCTGGAAGGTAAAGATACTTTAGAAGGAATGGTGGAAGAAATAAGCATGACCCCACAAGATGAAGAACTAGAACCACCGTCCATAGAAGAAGTTGAAAGAGCTATAAATAAACTAAATACCAATAGTTTGGCAAGACCATATAATATCAAAGCCATGCTACTGAACATAAAGGAGCCTAAACTCATCAAGGGAATACACACCATTATCACTGGTGTCTCAACCGTGGAAAAAATGTCCACTGAATGGGAAGAAAGTTCCATTTGTTCAATATACAAGAATGGAGACAAGCTAGAATGTAAGAATTATAGAGGAATTACTATCCTAAACACAACATACAAAATATTCTCAAATATCTTGGCAGAACAATTTGTCACCTACACTAGCACTGTAATTGGGAATACCAGAGTGGATTTTAAAAAGGTAGATCAACCACAGAACAAATATACAGTATTTGACAGATACTTGAGAAGACCAGAGAATATAACATTGATACATATCATCTTTTCATTGACTTTGAAACAGCATGCAATAGTATTAATAGAGAAAAATTGTATCAAGCTATGTTAGAGTTGGGAATCCCCAAAAAATTGGCTAATTTCATAAAAATGACACTCAATAGAGTAAAATGTAGAGTAAAGTTTGGAGCGGAGTTATCAGATGCCTTTTATACTGAAACAAGGAGACCCCCTCCCATGTCATTTGTTTAATATAGCCCTAGAGAAGGCAATTAGACTCTGATATACAAACTAGTAAGAAAATTTTTGTTAAGTCCGTACAACTGCTAGCCTTTGCAGACGATATTGATATCATGGGAAGAAGTAAAGTGGCAACAGTGGAAGCCTTCTGTGCACTTGAAACAGCAGGAAAAAATATAGGATTAATATTGAATGAAGAAAAAACCAAATTTATGGCAGTAACAAACAGAATCTCAAATATACAACCACTGAAAATTAATGAATAAAGTTAGAACAAGTAACTCAGTTTAAATACCTAGGCAATATTGTTAACATAATATAAAAATTGAAATTAAAGAGAGAATCAATATAGCTAATAAATGTTATTATTGATTACAAAACCAGTTTAAATGTAAATACATAAGCAGCAAAACAAAAGTACAATCATACAAAACACTAGTAAGACCAATAGTCCTGTATGGCAGTGAATGCTGGACAATTAACAAGGAAGACAAAGAAAAGCAAATGACTTTTAAGATAAAAATTTTGAGAAATTTTTTGGAGCAATTAGAGAAAATGAAATATGGAAAATCCAATACAACCACAAACTCCAATTGAAATACATAGAGCCTAACACAGTCAAAGTTATCAAAGGCCTCCCAAATAAGGTGACTATGGCATATATATCAGTATCATGATAAAAACCCTGTTAGAAAAGTAACTTTCCAAACACCAGAGAGAAAGAGAAGGAGAACAAGACCAAGAACCAGGTGGATAGATAGAGAGAAGAGATGGTTATTGAATTTCAGAGTAAACCGTTGGGAGGGACTTGGCATGTAGTAGATCTAGATGGAAGAAGCTGACAGGGACACAGCAGTCTTGGCTGGTAACCGGCTGTAGAGTTTACAAAGAAGAAGTGCAAAAATATTTGAAATGTTTCTTTTTGAAATGCATTACTTAATAAATTAAAACTAGAATAATGTGTTATAAGAGTTTTCATAAATATGTATGTTATTTACGTTACTGATTTAGATTTGTAGTGCAGTTGTTAATATTGGTAAAAAACCAGGGAACTGTGCAGGTTTGGTACAGTTTCCAATTTTTCCACCAAGCACCGTAGTTATTTGTTAACCTAAACTATGTTACTATGAGCAATATCGGGTTACCAAAACTGATCGTGTTTGAACTTTAAAATAGCCTGCAATTGCAAAGTTGAAAAGTTTTCAAATATCAAAATTTTGAATATTTCATTATAATTACTTATACTACAGAAGCATTAAAATGCTAAAACTAGAAACTAATTTCCCAAAGATTACATAATAAAAAATAAATATAAACTAAGTATCACAAAGTCCACAAAAGTTGACATGTGCATAATAAGGCTAAATCTCTAATGTAAACAAATTAAATTTTTTTTATCAAAACTCCAATTTTAATTAACCGGCCAGTGGTTCTCACCTTAAAAAAATCTTCAGTGTAGATCTCCCTACTACAGTGACAACCAGGCAATAAAAAAGGCTAGATCTTTAATGTAAATAAATTGTATAACCCACCTTAAAAAAACTATATTATAAAGCTATCTGCTACAGTGACAACTGGGCAATAAAACCAATTTTTCTTTTCTAATGTAAACAAATTGCAATTTTTATTAAAACTTGAATTTTAATCAACCCGGCAGTGGCACCCACCTTAAAAAAATTTCAGTATGGCAAAATCTAACGCTAAAGTGAAACACACAATAAAGTTTAATTAAAGATTTATTTACTTATGTAACCAAACGTTTTTATAAGTACTAGAGTTCCTAATTAATCAACATTACCATTTTGAATATATATTTATATAAAATATTTCATAAAACAGCAATTTTAATGAAAAACAAAACAATTCACCTAATCATTAGTTTGGTAATCATCACAACCAGTCAGAATAAGGTTTTTATTACTTCAAAGTAATCTTCTGTTTCCTTTACGATTTCGTTGCCATATATACTATGTGAAATATTAATTAAACTGACCAGACACATGATTAGTACCCGAAGAAATCTTCTAATGGCCAACCAAACAAAAATTTGAAACCATGTTTCAAAAATTCAAAATAATATAATTTAAAAAAAATTCCAAACAATATACCTTTCTAAAAATCAAAACAGTACTTCCAAAAATTCCAAACAATATAACTTTAAAAAGAAATTTGAAGTCTAATAATCAGAACATTAACTAATCAAATTCTTAAATTGTAACAAAATAATTCTTAGTTAAATGATTCAAGAGTTACACACAAAACAAATCATACAATCACCTTATGTCATAAAATGAAAATCATGTTATGCAAATGCATTCTGAACTGTTAAGCCCATTTGTTGCACTTTATTGGCCACTTGGCACATTTTATCCATTGCACTGTTTCCTAATCTTAAACAAAAAAAATTTATTGCAATTATATTTTGTCAGATTACAAATAATAGTATTGACTTTAAGAGATTTATATTTGTTTTATAATATATAAATATGGAAAATATGTCTAGTTAAGTTAATAGTCTTTAGTTTTTCAAAATTTTATTTTACTAATTAAAAATAATAAAATATTTGTTATTTGAAATCAAAAATAGCAAGGGATTGTGATACTCAAAGTTGGAGATAGAGCGCAATCTGGATTTTGAAAATTATGATTTTAACTCCAACTGGATGTTTAATTTGGCGAGATTTGATGGGTAACTACTTTTTAAAAATTTCTCATTTGAAAATATTGCAATTTCACCATTTGCAATATTTTTGAAAATTTTGCCGTACATATTACATATGCTGGGATTTTAATCATTACTATTATGCAACCCTCACATTCACTTTTACACTTAAACTTTCAATTTCAAGAACAATTTTACTGTGTTCCTACATGTTCATAAAAAAGAGCATCTACTGTAGTATGATTCATAACCACAAGAACTGAACAGGAAAATCAAATTCAAATGAATGATTGAAAACAAAAACACAAACAACAAATTAAATTCTAATAATTAATTGGAGGAAAATTATATATTATTATAGTAACTTAACAGAATTTATTATTATGAAAACATCAATAGTATAACAAGATCATGGAAAATCAATGAAAATAATAAACAAAAAATCCACCAGTTTTGATTTCAAGGTAATTAATATTCATAAAAAACAAATACATAACTAAAAATGAGAAATTAAATTGCTAGAAACCTTAATTGACAATTGATTTTGTAAATGCAAAATTCCACCATAATGCAGAACTTAATTTGCTCAAGGTAAATATACTAATGTAATTTATAAAAATACTTTTATATACTAGAAAATGTTAAAAGTAACTATAATAATCCAAAAAATTATTTATTTTCAGCAGATTTAAATTTTTTCTCTAAACCAAAACAACATATTTAAAACTCAATATGAGACAATTAAGATATTTATTAATAATCTAAATATTTTTTAATTATTTTACTAAATTATTTCACTGAATATGATTGCTATTTATATTAATAAAATATATGCAATATATTTACAAATGGCTCTCTCTAAAATAATTAAATATCTCATTATAAAGACATTTATCTTTATATTACATATAAAATATTCATAATGCATGCAAGCGAGTATTAAAACTATAATTAAAATAAAATTTGGCAAATTTATCAATTGCAAATTAAATGTGTATTTGTGAAATAACAAAGATATCTATACCATTTAAACACCAATAGGGTTATCGGAGTACTAAATATATGTACTCAACTTTAGGTTCAGGTGGCAAAAGTCCATTTTTTGCATCAAGAGCTTTTTGACTACACTGCATAAACATGCGACCTTCTTCAGTACCAACATGAATTTTACAATGTTCTCGAAGGCTCTGGCGATCCACAAACCTTTGATCACAAATGCCGCAAACTTCTGGGGTATGTGCATGTATGTGCTTTACATATGCAGATTTCCTGCCAGTAAATTCCTCTTTACAAAACTCACATATGAGTTCTTTAACAATTTTTTGTTTCTTTACTTTGATTGAAGATTGATCTGTGCCACTTTCTTTATCTTCCTCTTCTTGATTGTGTTTCATAACGTGTTTCTTCAAACATGTTTCACCAGCAAAACGACGGCCGCAAATGTCACAAGCAAAATCTTTACTCCTTTGACATCGTTGTTGCGCCCACTTAACTTTTTCCTCAAATGGTAAATCATTGGAAGTACGTTCTACATGGAACAAAAGATGTTGCTTCAGACCTTTCTTTGAATGAAATTTCTGCTCACATATTTCACATGTATACTTCCCTTCTTTGTACTTATGCTTAATTTTAGTTTTTTCCATTCTAGTATGAAATAAGCTATGTGCTTGTAGTTTTCCTTTCGTCTTGCAGTTTTTACCACACTTATCACACTCATAACCACTATCAGATGAGCTATTATTTTTGATCTCTGCATTTTTTTCATTGTTCATTTCTTGTTCTCTAGAAAGTATTCCATCTGTTAATTCTTTAATTTCTTTGCTAGAATTCATTTCTTTATCCTTCTGATTACATTCCTTTTCCTTGTGATTAGTTAAGTGCTTATTTAATGTATGTTTAGAGAAACAAACAAAGTTACATTTGTCACAAGTATAAGACTTTTGAAATCTAAATGTTGAAACTCGAGATTTTTTCGGTTGAGTAATATATTCATCACTTTCATCCCCATCAGAAAATCCTTTATCCTCATCACTACTCAATTTCTCTAAAATATGAGAAAGTTCATGACCTTCTAGGCTGCTCTTTCGAGTGAATGTTTTTCCACAAATGTTACAAACATGCTTTTTATCATTTGCTTCTGAGGAATTATCAACATCAGGATTTTTAGGAACCGGTTTTACTGTTGAAAAATTGCATTTACCTTTCTTCACATGTTTGTCTAAACAAGCTTGGTAAGCAAATGCTTTATTGCATAACTGACACAATAAAGTTTTAGGAGTTTTTGCAGTGTTATGGGTTAAATTATGCTTTTCCAAAATTAACAATGATGAAAAGCTTTTGTTACAAATATTACAAATAAATGTATCTGTTTTATCTGAATTTTTTCGGGTCAAATTTTTCAATTTGGTGGTTTTTTCTTTTATTTCGGTTGAATCCTCATTATCAGAAGATCTGTCAAATGTGTGTTGTATTGAATGCCTTAACAGCATTCGTTTATTTGAAAAACTTTTATTGCAAATATCACACAAATAATCGTTTTTGTTTCCTAACCTGAGATTATAAGTTTTAACGTTTGTTTTATCATTTTCCTTCAAACAATGTTTACAGGTATAAGGAGCACCATCAGCGTGCAGCAAGACATGCCGCTTTAACTGAATTTTCAGAGAAAAACTTAAGCCACATGTTGTGCATAGATGAGGTTTATCATCTGTATCAATGCTGTTATCTTCGTTCGGAGTATAAATTTTATGGCACACTTCACAAGCCATAATACATTCACATAAACATTAAACTCACATATGGGATAATTAAAATATTTAGAAGTGATTACAAATATAGAATGCAGCTAAAAGATTACAGTAAAATATGAAAACAAACATTGATATATTTAAATTTAAACATTCATAATTAGTATAATAATAATTTAATATACAAGCAATAAGATTTATGAATCGTAGGCTTTGCTGCCACAACCGTGATAATAACATTATCTATACTGCTCATGGAGAAAAGGAAATGCGTGGAGAAGTTCTAGCTGCGAAAAATCCTTTGATCCGATGAAGTAGTTAAGAGACAAGACTACGCCCATTCTGCCTTCCAAATCAAGCAGTACTTTCATATTAGTGAAAATAACCCTCGTAAATGGTAGTTAACTAACATCTTTTCTTTAATACCTGGACAGCATCTTCAAGTAATATGCCTTAAAGATCAGTTATCACTAACAAAAGAATTCAGTGTGACATTATGGAAAAATAATATGTTTAAAATTATATTTAAGGGAATTCTCTGGAATATCATTTTCGATAAATCGAGATCAAGGTATTATATTCTTGAAAGTGATTATAATAAAGAGGTTAAAAATAGTTTATTGAATTTAAATGGATAATTAATTTAATCCATGCTCGTTGATTGGACATTAATTTTTTAATTTCCTTTCCGAGACTCAAACACGGAAATGGAAGGAGAAACTAGCTTTTTTTTATATAATTTCCGAAATATTTTAAATTAATATAAAGTTATAAATCCAGTTAAATTTATTCATAAATATTACAGTCATAATATATCATAATATTATTATTCATGGATATTAATTAATCATTTGAGTAAGTTAAGTATCCACGCGTTATGCATAGTTTATAGAAATGCAGAATGTGGTTATAAAAGGAATTTTTACTTAATTACAGATAATTTATTTAGTGTAAAATAACAAAGAAATAAATTTTTGGCTTACTGAAGACCAGTGGGTTGGCAAGTCGGTTGATGATACTTGTTTATGAACCACATTCTGCAAGTTATCCCAGACATTCCTTTAACGGACCATTTATATTTAAAAAAAGCCAATTGAGACTTTTCCAGTCTAATAAATTCACGACTTAATTCATTCCAAACTTGAGATTCATCAGTCTCAAAGATTTAACAGACTATATATGACTATAAATTATATGAAAATTTCATGTTCTATTTTATGTAAACTACGTTTTCTTCATTTTTTTCATCTTAATTTCTTCCCCTCTTTCTCTTCTACTTTTATTGTCTCTCCTCTCCTACCACTGAACTCTTTCTCCACAACCTTGTCTTTTTTTTCTAAAATCTTTTTCCACAAGTCTAACTAGTAGAGTTGATTTTGTAAAGAGATTATTAATGAAGAATAGTACTTTTGTGTGATAAGAAAATATAAAAAGGATTTCTAGACAAGAAAAACGGGATAATATAATTAATTCACGAAAAATAACCAGCATTTGAATACCGAAGTGTGAAAAATGCTGTGATTCTAGTCAACTGCAACAAAGATTGATGCTATGTTGGTTCCTGTTTAGATGTGCTTCTGACACTGTTGTTTGTTTACAACACCAACCAAATAAAAATATTTATCTTCTGATTACAAGATTTGTGTTTTATAAGATGTGTGATATTCATATTCATCAACCTGTATCCTGGTGGAAACCGCATGGATAGATTAAGATACAGAGAGAAATCTTGTAATTGTAACAGAGAGAAATCTTGTAATCTTGTAGTACACAAAATTCATCTTCTAAGGTTACAACTTATAACTTTTGAGTAAAATGATTTGCATAGTTATTCACGGAATATGTAGAACTCAAATCACTTTTATAATATTTTTTTAAAAAATTAGCACATTTTCGACTGTAATTTCTCCTAACTCTCACTGGCTTCTTTTCCCTTTACTTTCATTCAAGCACAGCATCATAATGATTAGGTTCTTCAAACTTTTTTACCATCACTTTAAAACGTGTATTTTCTCTTCAAGTTTTGCATTCTGTTGTGTAGTCAATAGCTGAATATATTAATAAATGGACTGTATAATTTTAAATAGAAAAAATTCTTTATTTTTCGTAGCTGATTCACCTCACACATTTTACATCTGCGCTTCTCAAAACCTATAACTCGACTCCCACCTCTCTCAAAGTTTTTTGTTTTGTTTTTCTCACATACAAAGATGGAGCTGCTGTAACAGCGCTTCATTGGTACGGAATATTCCGCCCCACATTGCAATTTTGCATTCAACCAATGAACATACAAACAATTAAAAACATTTACACCAAAATTTAATATAAACTCACAAAAACACAAAAATTAATATAAACACAAATTATTATAAGCAATACATAAAATATAACAACAAATTATATACTAATAGGTAAAATACAAATTTTAGAAAGGGTCTTTTGAAAATTCCAAAAGTTTTTACTTTAATAGCTCTGAACCGTTTGTCGTTGCCCAGATAGAGTTGCACTATTCTACCTAATGACCATTTTTGAGGAGGTAGATTTTCATCTTTGATGAACACTATCTCATTCATTTTAACATTTTCTTTCTCAGTTCTCAGTTTGGATTTCTGTTGTACATTATTAAGGTATTATTAATATTGCACCTGCCATTTCTTCCAAAAGATTTGAATAATTTTTGTTACTTTTTTTCAGTTACTCAATTTATTTTCATTAATGTCAATTAAATTAGTTTCACCAATAGCATTTAAAGGTATACCAATTAGGAAGGGAGCAAGTGTTGATGAATCACACACATCAGTATCTGAGGACACAGGTAAAAGCGGTCTAGAGTTAAGAGAACCCTCTATCTGAGTAATGAAAGTTAAAAACTCTTCACAATTAAGTTTATCATTGATACACTCTCTAGTAAAATGAAATTTAAATATTTTCACACCATCCTCCCACAAACTACCAAAGTTGGGGGGGGGCTCTAGGAGAAAGAAAATGCCAATCAATTGTTGACAGATTATTTGCAAGTTTCTCATCTGGTTTTAAAACTAAATGGTGCAGTCTGGACAATTTTTTATTTGCACCCGTGAAGTTTCTTGCATTATCGGAATATAGTTTTGAACATAAACTTCTACGCGCAACAAATCTTTTCAAACATGCAATGAATGCTTCTGAAGTCAAATCTGTTACCATTTCAAGAGGAATGGCTTTGGTAACCAAACATATAAAGATACATACACATGCTTCGTGAAAGACATCTTTTCTTTGTTGTTTATATTTTATATTAAATGGTCCACAGAAAGCAACTCCTGAGCAATTAAATGGGAAATCAGAAGTCACTCTCTCTTTAGGCAAAACATCCATCAGTTGCTCAAATCCTATAGGTTTAACTTTAAAACATGTAATACAATCATGCACAATTTTTCGTCACGTTGTTTCACCTTGTATAGGCCAAAAAATTTTGTCTGACATAATATAGCAAAGCAGTTGGACCTAAATTAAAATATCACTTATTATACATTTCTATAATGATTTTTGTGAGCTTATGGCCCTTTGAAAGAATAATAGGAAATTTACTATTGAAATTTATTTTGAGCTCATAAGTTTTAACTGGTTCATTCACTCCCTCTCTAATGAATTCTCAAAAGTTTAGTTTGATTAGATCAATTAAAATCATTCTATACATTTGTTTAATATCTGCTACAAAAGCATAAATGTGTTTACAAAACCACACCATTATTGAAAAAAGATCCTCTTGTAAAGTACCACCATTAAATTGTAAGGAATTAAGTGAATTTCCTAAAGTTGTTTGAGAAGATGCATTAAATACTACGAGAAGTTTTGTAGTACTTTTATCAGGGTGATAACTATCTAAATAGGGCATATAATAAGTTCCTACTTCCTCACAATCTAGAATTTCTGTCATGTGACCCAATTTCTCAAACTCGCTAAAAAATACCTTATATAATTTTAAATACTCAGGCTCTCTTAAAAAACGAATCCATAACGAATTTAATTTTTTTAATTCAATTTTTTTTTAATTTACCTAAACACTTTGGGTCTTCTTTTAAAGGCATTTTAACTATATATCTTCTTGTACTGTCTCTCTTAACATTTGTTTTGAAATGTTCTTCACATATTATTGTTTCTTTATTTTTATTAGAAATTTTAATTTAAACCTTTTTTTATTGCCCAAAATCTCTATTGCTTCATGTAAAGCAGTATTATCTTTAATAAATCCGCAATGTACTTTTCCTTCCATTGCTCTGGGTAAGCTCCCACAAACTACTTAACCAAAAACTGTATTTTGAAGAACCAAATCACAATTTACAGGAAATATCTGATCTGGACGTAATAATTGGAAAAATATTTCGGCGCCTAAAAGTAAATCTATACAACCTGGTTTATTAAAGTTTTCATCTGCTAATTTTACATATTTTAACTCTGGTACATTAACTTTAAGCATCTTTGACGGCATGAAATCAGTAATTTTAGAAACAACTAAAAATTCTAAGAGAGTTTTTCCGAAGTAGTGTTGGCAAGGTAAACTGTAACCGTACTTGGTATATTTTGGCGACGTTTCTTATTTAATGCAAACCTAAAGAGGTAGTCTGAAAAGGGGTGTGGTGAATGGCGTTACCTAGTAGGGCGGTTGTAGTAATGTAAGCAAATGAGGAAAACTCTAACAGAAATTTTATGAATCGAAAAGCAAATGAATGCAATAATGCTTAAAATCGCTTTCTATAATAATACATGTATTCAATTTTTTTCTCTTTAATAAAAGAAATTAAATATTTTTGAATCATAAATTATTAATCACAGAATAATTGTAAAATTTATCTTTCTTTTAAATTGCATAAAATGTGTATGGAATAAATTCTGTAAGCAAAATAGGTCATTTATCTAATTATTTCTAAAATTAAATTTCTAATCTTATTTTACAATTCAATTTACTTTATCTAAAACCATGTTAATAATAAATTTTTATTTTATCAATTTAATTTGCCATTTATTTGTTGCTTCAGAATTTAAATTGAGTATTCAATTTCAAATCCTTTAAAAGTGTGGAATTAACTATGTAATAAAATGAAACTTATAATTATAATAAATGTTTAAAGATTTGTACTCATCCAAAGAATAGAAAGTTATTTTTTTGATAATCACCATTTATTGATTAGAAGTGAGCAAAATTATTTCTTTATTACTCCATCTATTACACAAAAATGAAAATATATTATTAATACTCATTCTAGAAAACAGTAGTTTTATGTATCTGTTTTTAATCGTATCTTTTACGCATAAGTTTACACAAAAATAAGGCAGATTTTGAAGTTCAAATTTGATCAAATATTTAAAAATTGTTAATGTCCTTGGACTGGAAAAAAATTATTGTCAGATCTGATAGTCATAGTTAATAATTTAATTTTTCTTGCTTATGGTATTTATATCTTTATAGAGTATTATAAGATTAATGTAATTTTCTTAAATCTAAAAATTAAAATTTCCTTTTGAATAAGCAATGTTTTTGCCTTATTTTAAATTTTTCTTTCAAAAGAAAAATACTCATTTTAGGAAATATATATTCAAAGAGAAATTCTCAATGATATAAATTATTCAAAAGTTGCTTGTTATAAAAGTATTTACTTTCAGCTAGTAACCAAATATAATTTTTCCATTATTTTCAAAGAGTGTATAAAATATGAGCCAAATCACAAATACTGAATAAAATAAAATTATTTTTCTTTCAGTAGATATATCGTTTAAAATTAAAAAGACATTCAATTTTTCCTAAAATTATAACTGATTATTTAACTAACTTAAAAATTAATTTTCAAGATTCATTAATGTTGTAATTTTCAATAGTTATCCTAGAACAGAATTTAAATATTTATACAATTAAATGAATTTCAATAACCTAAATATAAATTGCGATTTATTAATACATTTAATTATTTTGCAAAAATTTAATAGTTTCAAAAATTTAATTTCAAAAATTTATAGTAAAAGAGAAGAGTATATCACGTTTGCACATTATCTGATAAAGAAGTAATGCTTCTTTATCAGAAAAACTGTAAATGTAATATACCTACAATTAAACTATATATATATATATATATATATATATAAAGCGTCTTTAGTTAAAATATTACCTCTAGTAATTAACAAAATACCTCAAAAAATAATAAAAACTGTAATAAAAATATGCAAATGATTATGGAAAAGGAGGAAAGTTAATGAAAAGAAACTTTATTTTTTATACTTTTTGCAGTTATAAATTTAAACATTTGAAATGTCTTCTATTTTAGTTTAAAGTTATATAGTCAAGTTATATAGCCGAAGTCAAGTTACATGTCTATAAAAAATTATAATATTGATTAATCAAATAAATCTTTTCTATTCCAAATACAGAATATAATATCTAATTAATATTGTTTCGGCTGATAAATATGTCATCAGCACTTCTCCTCTCTGGATGTAATTATTTACTATTTAAAAAAAATCAAAATGAAAATTTTTTTAAATATTTTAATTTTCTGAAATATTATTTAACATTCTATTAATTGTTTATAAGAGATTAGATCCTTTTATTTAACAAACAATATTTTATTAAAATTTTATGTTTTCTTTTGTAAATATAAAATGTTAACTTTTAATTGTATTTTAACAACAATAGCATGATGAGATATAGCTCTCAAAAGAAAGGAGAAATTTCATAAAATTGAAATATTATTAATGAAAAATTCTTAAAATTAAATTACAAATAGAAGAATTGCGTTAGATGTCCTTAAAATTTGAATCCTTACTAATCAATAAGAAACACCCTGTATAACACCCCCATTAGCTCTTGTCAAGAATACAAAAGCCTCTAATTATTGATGGGACGTATTTTCGGCTTTACACTAGACCATCTCAAAATAATTTCATTGTAATGACTTACAGCGGGGAAGTCCATCAATCGTTGTCAGCTGAAGAAAACAACATGTGTTAGTGGTTTGCTTTGTGAATGTCCGGCTAGAAAATTTCTACAAGTCCCTGTTATAATTTTTTGCAACACTAAATATGAATTTTCTTTATTTAGAAAAGATTATCCGGAAATTTATTACAGTAGTTTTTGTATTTAAATTCTAAAGTATATATATATATATATATATATATATATATATATATATATATATATATATATATATATATATATATATATATATATATATATATATATATATATATATATATATATATATATATATATATATATAAAATTTTCTTCTGATATAAAAAAATAAAAAATATTAGATTGAATCAAATGATTTTAATCATTGCTCTAAAGTAGTTAAATGCATCATATCTTTTAAACAAAAAAATCAGAAAAACCTTTAAATATCTGTAGTAACTAGTTAATTCATTGTTTAATTGATAATTAGCTTTAATCCGTGCTACATCAATATTATATTTCTAAAATCATCAAATAATTTTCAAAATCATTAAAAGAAGTGGTTTGAATGCTTTAATACTTACAAACTGAAGAATTTTGACAAAATTGTATATTTTTAATAATTAGAAAAAATAATAAACTAACTTAATTGCCTAACAATAGCTTTTAGGGGAAATAGTAAGCTACTGACTTCAGTTTAAATATTGGGAAAAAATGTTGATTGTAAGTTTTTCATGTTCCGAATGATTTCTGTTTCTATAATTTTGTAAAAAATATCGTTCCTTACTGAAATCTATGTTGTTATTATATTTATTTTAGTATTTCTTGAATTGTTATGCCTAAATATTAAAATAAATATATCTCACGCATGAAAATTGTTTTTAGAAGGAGAATAAAAGCAAAAATAAAAATGGGGAAATCTTAACGCTACTATTTAGAATAATAATTTAGTTATTAAATATTTTATATAAAACTGTTAATATCACACATTTTTTCACATATATTCAAATTTATTCTACATTAAATATTTTTCCCTTCACCGAACTATATCTACCTTGATATGCAAAAGATCAGAAGTAGTAAATTTCGAGAAGGATTTTGCTTTAATGTTAACCTATTAAAAACTAGTATCTTAATTTATTATCTTACCGCAACTATAAAATTTATTTCTTATATTAGAGATATTTTATTCAAACTCAAATTTTTTAGCTTAATATCAGAATTTACTCATTGAAATTTTATTTCTAAAACACACGAAAGGATTGATCATACCATAGTGTTTATTTGTAATATTCTATTTCAGGAATGTAAAGTATAACCTTTAGTATTGCTGTTATTTATTGAAGTGCTTGAAAATAAAAAAAGTAATATTTAAAATATAGTTCTTAAATCATTAAATGAAAATATTTCTTTTACTGATGAAGGAAATTTAATATTTTCCGGAATTTGTAAGAAGCATAAACTTTTAATCAATGATTATATTTAGGGAATATTAGTTTAAAATATCCTAAAGCTTACATGAACATTTATTAAAATAATTTTGAACCTCACAGTTAAGAAATTAAATAATTTATCTTGTTCTCTGCTGTTTTCCTTATACAAAATAACGTTTATTATTACGAAATACAAACATTTTTTATATATTTAAATTTGATAATTAATTTATGGTAAC
This sequence comes from Latrodectus hesperus, assembly GCA_037975125.1. Lineage (NCBI taxonomy): Eukaryota > Metazoa > Arthropoda > Arachnida > Araneae > Theridiidae > Latrodectus > Latrodectus hesperus. The sequence goes on along the minus strand of CM075850.1, from coordinate 119,213,319 downwards.
ATCATTTTATTATGTTTCTGAAACAGATGTGCATTTCGTAAACATCTGTTGGAACAAGTGGTTACTAAGTGGCGAAAATTCTATACATTTTAGAAAATTAATATTGTTTTAAAACCTTATTTTTTAAATTTGAATATTTGATTCCAATCAAAAATTATTAACCAAATATTACGATATAGAATTAAAATTAATTTCATCGTGTTAAGATTTATGTTTTTGATTATTTTATATCTCTCGATATATTTTCATATTTTTAGTTAGTTCTTATAGATAAATGTAATAAATAAACCTTGAAAATATAATTATAACATTAATTTGCAAATATTTACATTTAAAACATTTGTGTCTTCAGTAAAAGTATGCATCATGCTAATACCTAAGCTTTGTTTCCATTTACAGATAAATACAATCTTGTCACAAGATATATATTCATCAGAAAAGGTAAACGAAGCTCAGGTATTAGCATGATACTGACATAAATATAATTTTTCTATGAAAATAATTTCATTATGAAGAAAAATTTAAAAATATTAATTACAGTTGTGAATGTTAAAATTTTATTTAAAGTTTTATGATTCGTTTTAAAATCAAGTTTGATCAAATTAAATTAATTTTACAAAGTTATTTTTTAACGTTCAACAAAAATTCATGTAACCTATATTATTTTATTTACCTAAAAACATATCTTTTAAAACTAAGATTTTCCATTTTTTTGTCGATCATTTATAAAATTATATAAGTGTTTAAAATGATAATTCTACGAGCAAGCTATTCAATTTTTATATTAAAATTAGATTTAATGTAAAATTAATTAAAAACCTAGAAATCACAAGGATTAAACATTCTTAAGTAATATGGTTTTGTTAAAAACGATGAACTTGGTTCGAAAATTTTGACTTTTAAAAATCTTGATTTTTGGAACAAAAAAAAAAATAAATAAAAAAAATATCGAATTTCGTTTTCTGTCTAGCTCGTATTCTTTACATTTACTTATTTAAAACCTATTTTTAATTATTACAATTTATAACAAAAACCTGTTTTAGCCTAAGAGAAATCATTCTGGAGGAATATAATGAAATCGGGCATAATTATTGTAAAAAATAATGTTCGATTTATGCCGATTCTGCACTGTAAAAAATTAAAAAGATCTTAATGTATAAATTATTGAATCAAAAAGAAAATATGCCATTGCGTAAAACAATATGAAAAAACAAAAACAAACTCTTTTGAATAAAAAAAATATTTTAAAATCGTAAGAATGTCCTATTAAAAATTAAAAATAAGTAGACATTCATCATTGGTAAAGTAAGCGACTGAGAAAATTTCGCATAATCATGAGATAAGAATGTTAAAACTCTTGTCTAGTATGAATACCTGTATTGATTTGTTTGTCCTTAAACGATCTTTTTTACACGAGGTCTAATTAGATCGGGAACAACAATTAAAAGTCTAATTCCCAATAAGAATTTTATTCAATAGAAAACTTAAATACTGAGTGTATCAGTTTTTGAAAAATAAAAAATATTACAAATTTACATGTTTTGGCTGAGAATATTTATGATTTTATTATAAAAAATATATAAGTATATAATTCAATGCTCCAAAGAAACTAAATCTTAAACTCCATTGAAGCTTTTAACTTGCATAATCTAGTATGGTGAAGATGTTATTAAAATTATGAGTGTACAGACAATTTTTACTATTTCAACGTCAATTGTTAGCTGTGAACGTTCGTTGAGTAAATTAAAATTAATTCTGACATGTACGATCAACCATGGGACAAAATAATTGGAGTGACTTAGCATTTTTAAGCAGTGAATTTGAAAAACTTGAAGTGATCAACACTGATGAAGTAAATAATCAAATTCATCATTAATGGCAAATGAAATGTATGCATAACTAATTAATTTATCCTGACTCACTGTTATTTATAAATACATTTAATCTATATATATTATATATTAACATCATTCACTGCTGTAAAATATACATTTTTGAAAATAATTATATTAATATGTAAAATTAATAATTATTTTAAATTATTTATAAATTATAGCAAGTCTTATTATTTTCTTGTTACATTTCTGAATCCAATTCTCGAGTTCTGATTATTTTTATTCGATTTTTGTTGTTTCAAATTAAAAAGCATAACCTAAATCTTCAGAACTATTTACAACTTGAATTATTTTAAAGAAAGTGCTTTTATTATTTGCATTATAATATCCTTATGAGTTTACATTATATTACTATTTATTGTGGGAGAGCACCAAAATAGATATCCTTCAAATTCCCATGAACTGGGTAAAACGCAAACAGCATCTGTGTCTCGATAGATCATTTTATAATTGGAATCCAGCCTTTCATTATAATATCCATCCTTGCATTATAATATCTTTATGAGTTTATATTATATTACTATTTATTGTGGGAGAGCACCAAAATAGATATCCTTCAAATTCCCATGAACTGGGTAAAACGCAAACAGCATCTGTGTCTCGATAGATCATTTTATAATTGCTTACTTTATTGACAGGAGATATTCTGGTTCATGGAAAAGTGTTATCTCCCCTAGTTTGTTGATCGATTTTAAATTATTACCAGATGTGGGAAAATCAGTTTAACTTCCTGTGGTATTTGTACTCAAAATTTCTCAAGGGAGGCTGGTTGCCAATTTTTCTTTTTTATGTTTATTCAATATCATGCAAAGAACTCTCGTTGGGAGCACTTTAACCTAAGCAAAATATTTTCTTAATCTTTTGTGTTTAAATAACCTTATGTTTTGAAATCATTATGTTAATCTAAACTAAAGTTAGGTGTAGAAAAATTTCTTAGGAACAGAAGGTACATGGCCATTTAGGCTAGGAACCTAACAAACACTAGATCCACTTCTTCTTGCCACTTTGGATGACCGAGTTCCAGTGCTCCAGGCGCTCACCACCAATTTATTAGCTTTGACTGGGGAGTAATTATTAGTCACAGGGAAAGATTTTAATGAGGATATAACAATTATTTCCATTTACCTATCATTTGGTTAATCGTCGAGCCATGTATTTTCATCTGGTATGGCCAAGTCGCGTGACATCACACTCATTCATATTCTTTATAAATAAAAATAAATAGGGACTATTTACAAGGTCAGATATCTTGCATGCATATTCTTGAATAATCCATACATTTAGTAGAGTTTATTTGCCAAAAATATTTCTAGATTATTTTAATTATAAAGTATACACAAACAGTAAATATTATTTCATAAATTGATGCAAGTAGTAATGAATTAAGTAAAAATTTCTTTTTTTTCCATACACTTGTTCCCACATTTTCTAGATTAGATTAGTAATATAAATACTTATACACACATTTTTAACAATATTTACAGTAATGGTCAGTACAACTCTGCACATACATTTAGATGCAAGTAGTAATGAATGTGAATTAATTTAAAGAGATTTGCAAGAAAGAGTGATAATGCCTTAATTCTGACTCAGTTTGCTGAGTTTTCAGATCAAAATTTCTCAAGAAAGCGTGGGAAAATCTCTTGCCAAAATTCTTTATGCACAAGAATAAACCTACAAATTGCACGGATGTTAGTAATAAGAGTTGAAGACAAATATCCATAATTATTGATAATAGTTTTTTATAAATTGATTTTTAGTTGTTACAGCCCTTTAGTTTCTTTTGCATATTTGTAACTACTTATATAATCTTATGAACTTGCAAAACAAACTGTATAAATGAAATAATTAAAAATCAGTTAAATAAATATATACTTATGTGTCGAGATTTAGGTGATCTGGGCAAAAAACTTGGAAATTAAATTATAAGCTCAGCAAATGTTACAAAATAAGTGGTTTTATTGCATTAACAAGAGTTAATATCTTATATTTGAATGATTTGGTGTTTGAATAATGAGAAATGCTGAATATGCTATTGCAAAAAATTAGTGATTAGTAACTTCAACATACAAATATACACAATAAATATATTTAATTCACAGGTTTAATTCAAAAACATTTATTCCTTTATTACACATATTCAATTTTGGTAAGTAGGAGAATACATATGTAAATTATAGTATTTAATGATACTTATGTAATATGTTGTATACTTTCAGATAAAAGATATAAAGTATAAATATGCTAATTTTTATTCATGTAATTTATGATTATCAGATATAATATGGCAAAAACAATTTTAAATTTAATTGCTGAAAAAATAGGGAAAATCAACAATAAGTACTTAAACTACCATGCAAGCTTCAATTTAAATTATCTAATTTCTCTTTTCATTGCTTTTAAAAGCACATGATGAGTTTTGATGGGATAATTTTATTTATAGAAGATAAGTAATACTATTGGTTATGTTAAATTTAACTTTTTCATTTAAAGGTCCAAGTACTAATATTGAAATGTCATAACCACTGCTACCAAATGCATTAATAAAATCATTGTTTCAAAAACATGAGTTACACCAACAAGAAAAGTATTTATTTAAGTTCTTTACATCATGTACGCTTGGATGTAAGATATGAGAGATTGTTGTCTATGTTTTTGTTGTATCATATTTATAGTTACTTATTGTGCTATGTTATTTACAAATATAAAAATCAAAAACTCTTTTATTTTTAGTTATTTTTACTAACAATAAATGTTTTTGATTTTTATATTTGTAAAGGAACATCTATTAATGCCGATGAAATACTTTTAATATTTGAAGTGCAAAATTGCAAAGAATTATTTTTTGAATCATTTTCCATTATATAATAAGACAATCGCTTTATAAAATTATCAGAAAAATCCTAATATAATTATGAACGAAATACCTTATAACAAGAAAAACGCTGCTAAATATACTACGTTCACTCACATGTCATAATGATGTTTATTTCTCCACCTTATATTTCACCCAATCACATTTTCCCCGGGCAACGATAGCTCCGCCTACAGCTCATCGTTGCTGGGTTACCATGCTGTGACTGTAATCGCTTAGATTTGGCGAAGAAGGCGATGAAATGTGTCATTTGGCGGAGGCAACACGAGTACCCGTATATCCCCTAGACTGCCACACACTGCCAAATTGGTTTTATTTCGTTTTAAGTCTAAACTATTTGCACAATCAGTTGTCAAATAATTATTCATGGAGGCTTGATCCAAAATAGCGCGCACTATGTAAAAATTTCCTCCGTGATCTCTTAGCAAGCAATTCACCGTACTAAGCAAAACAGTTTTGGACTGATTTATGACTCGCGTAGAAAGAACTGGAATGTTTTGGTCAGAAACAATTTCGGCTGGCTGCGCCGTAGTCTCGAGGTCCCTAGGTCCGTAGGACCTCACCCTCGTCTGGAGCTGGTATGGATTTTGTAGCTATGGCTGTTTTTGAAATGGCATATCATTGGTTAGATTTCTTAAGTGGGCGGAGCTTAGAGACTTCTAGATATTATGAGCTTATTTCTTAAAACATTTTAAAATTTACTTTAATTTATTGTATAATTATTGAATATTTTTATTTATTATTATTTTTAATTGTTATTAAAGATATTTGAGAGTGAAAAATTAGTTAAATTAAGTTACATTACTTATAGTAGTAGGCTTATTCTTTAGCTTGAAAGTATTCAGTTATTTTAAAAAGTTTATCCATAGGGGATTCAATTTCTTTTAATTCTTTAACTAGTTCTTTCATTGGAATACCTTTGAAAATAGTTTTAATCTCGTTCATTAACGTTATTAGTTCCGAGAGGTCTTCAGGGATACCTGAAGTAGCCAACGGAGGAGTTTGTTCTGTATCTTGTGAGGGGGTGGGGGAGGTAGCTCTCGCGTATGAGACTCCAGGTCTTATAAAATTAGCTCTGTTCCTATTTTTTGCTTCGAATTTTGCTTTTTTAATTTTTTCCGAGTATGATTTTGGGAAATTAGGGCATCCTTTATAATTGGCAGGGTGATCTCCCTGGCAATTGGTGCATTTTGGTTTTTCAACCTTCTCTAATGGGCATTCTCTCGTGTTGTGAGGGCCAGCACATTTAACGCATTTAGCTTTTAAATGGCAGGAGTCTGCCGAATGGTAAAATTGCTGACAGTTGAAGCACTGCATCACCGATTTGGGTCCTCTGTAGTGCTCAACTGTCACTCCTGATATATGGCAAAGTTTATTAATCATATACATATTCGCCCCATCGGGCTCTGAGAAAATGGTTGCCAAAAAAAGGGGCATTATCCTGTTAGTCCTAGGGCTTTTCAATTGTGCGACTTTGTCGACTTGAAATCCTATAAGTTTTAGGTTTTCTTCAATATCATTGGTTTTAGTTGCTAGGGGGAGACCCCGAATAACATATTTCCTTGGTTTCTGGTTTTTGGTTTTAATGAGTATGTACTCAATATCTTTTGCGTCAAAAAGTTTAGTTAATTCTTTATGGGCTTCTGGGTTTTTGACCTGAATCTTGAGATTGCGCCCAGCCGTTTTAGTCTCAAATTCATATTTAAAGTGCTCTTTAAGTGAGCGAATAAACTCAATGGGGTCGCTCCCATATCTTGCAAGTATGGGAGGTATTTTTTCCTCTTTTTGAGGTGCTAGAGCGGGTGTAGACTCAGTCTCTTGAGAGACAAGGTGAGCAAAAGGGTTAGCCGTAGTTACTGGAGTAGGTTTCTCCGGAGTAGTAACTTTAGCAGTTTTTTTGGGCTGCTCAAACTCATCCGTTTGCTTTTTTAGAGATCTTTTCTTTTTCTTTTTATTTTTACTGTTATCAGCAACATTAGCTGAGTTATTATTATCGTTAGAAATTATTTTAGAATTGTTTAAAGTTTCTTTAGCTGGTAGGGGGGGGATATGCCAAATCATTAACAGCATAGCTACCTGTGCTAGTTGTCTTTTCAGTTTCTGAGTTGACAGCACGTTCTTCCAGTGTAAGTCTCATCTTGGCGATCCTATCATCTAGGTCAGAAAGGAACTTTCTCGCTTGTTCAGAGTCAGGCTCTTGTTGCAGACGGGCTGCTCCATGTTCTCTTCCACGGAGGAAGGATTTCAGGGTCTTTTCAAGATCTTCTGTTTTTATTGAAGAATAATCCATATCAGAAGGGATTTAAATTCTTAATCTAGCGATGTTTTTTTAGCAGTGAAAACTGCTGTTTTATATTCCCTGAGGAATGGATACTGTTTGTGCAGCGGCAGATCAGGATGGCTGAGAGAGCGTGACTAGGCACGTCCTATCGTGGCAGGGTCCAAGTCCCGAGAAAGAGATATGTTTTGGTCAGAATGGAAGATCGGGACAAGAGGGAAATTGAAGACTCTTCAAAGGAAGTCGATAACGGTCTGTTAACGCTTTCACTTTGTGTAGGCGGTAACTCTTCAGTTCTCGGAAAATATAAAGGGCAATGATGCCGCCTCTTGACTCTTTCTTTTTAACATAAATAACATGAAAACCGCGATTTGCAGTTATTTATTAGGTGTTTACCAAGGCAGTTAAAACAATAAATATTTTCTTAACTATCTCTACTCTATCAGAAACAGGCAAAAACATATAATTTTTGCACTTATATAAGGGATGATTTTCAGAACAAAGGAGGAATTTAGAATTCTTAAAATTGGATAAAAATATTCTAGAAATATTTCTTTGATTTGCGGGGTGTGTTTTCGGATTTACTAATTTATTCTCTACCGTTAGCGATTTTCCTCAAGATGCATAAAATAAATCAATTTCTTTTTCTAATTTTATGAGTTCAAGCCAAGTTTCTGACTGTATAATACTTATATTTCTACCACTTCTCTATATAATGTTTGAAATAATTTATCAGATACAATTAATTGTTTTAATTTCACAAAATCAGACACTTTTCTCAATTTTAAGTAATAATCAAAACTTGTTGTTAAGCACGAAGCGAACTGAACATGAGTTTCATTTGCGTGTTTTATTGTCTTTGTGAATTGTTCTAAGCATGACTGTGGTGTGGGATCAAATTCTCTGAGAATAACTTCCTTAACTTTTTCATAATCACTTAACTCATTGTTGCCTATGTAAGAAATTACATTTGATGCTTTTTCACCAAGCAAGTTTAAAAGAATTTCTGCTTTAAATTTATTTGAAATATTTTTTGTAACAAATGCTCTCTCTGAAGTAAAAAATAGATTTCAATCTTCTGGTTTACTCGGTATTTTAATCATTAATGTTTTAATACTTTTTATTAAGGAATCTAAAGTGTTGCAGTCCTCAGTTTTGTTTTCTAAATTAGTTTACACTATTTTTGAATCTACTCTCAAGCATGTTAATTCTAATTCAGTCTTCATTTTCTCTAATTTTATTTGTTCTAATTGCAATTCTGTTTACTTATTTTTTCAATTGTCTCTATTGTCTCTAATTCTAATAAACGGTTCTCTTTTATAGATTTTAAGAGATCAGCTAGATAGATATTCGAGCTCATTTTTAAACGTTGGGTTGTTGATGTTCCCTCATTCCCGCACTCGTTGTAGGCAACATCTCATCAAACCTTCTGCGAAGTAGACCATATGTTGTGTGATCAATAGCTGAATATATTAATAAATGGACTGTATAATTTTAAGTCGAAAAAACTTCTTTATTTTTCGTAGTTGATTCACCTCACTCATTTTACATCGGCTTTTCTCAAAAGCAATAACTCGACTCCTTCCCCTCTCACAGTTTTTTGTTCTGTTTTTCTCACATACAAAGATGGCGCTGTTATAACAGTGCTTCATTAAGGAACACATTCCTTAATAGACAAGAATACGGCGAGCAAAAGTCTTTTTCTGATGAAAGAGTTTTTATGATTAACAAACATTTCTGTTGTTGAAGGCATATTCACTGCAGTAAAATTTCTTGAAATTGTAAATATTGGTTTTCTAACAATATTTCATAAGTCGCTCTTTCACATATATTTTAAATATCCTCAACTGCACATACTAGTATGATTTCAAACTACTTTTTTTTTATGGAAATTTTGATTACGTGTTCAGTGTAGCATTTTTTGTTCAGTTTCATTGATATATCTTTACGAAAGATTGGAACTGTGGTAACAGCAACTTGTCCAAAGAAAAGGAAAAAATAAACAATGCATGTATGTGTTTTTCGTAAATATTACTAGCTTTGAATACATTATAGTTTTGATGTGTATTAAGATAGGAACTAGTGTACTTCATACTTAAACATAAAAATATAACGTTTCATATCTCTTATCATATGTAAATAAATATTATTCTTTCATAATGTAGATTTAAATTGAAAACATTCTGAACACGCAGACTAAACCATATTGATTACACAGGACGTTGACCAAATTAATTTTTATGAAGATTATTATTTTATATCTTCATTTATAAAAGTATGTGATGTTAAATTATAATTTATTAGAACAATAATATTTTGTTTTTCAATATGAATGAAAATAATTCAACGATAGTCAATCGTTGAAAACGTTGTTGTTTTCGTGTTCAAATTAAATCGAAAAAAATAAAATGTTGAATTAAATCGAATTGCAATAAAACTGACAATGTTTTCGTGTCAAAAACGTAAATTGTGGTTTTTCCAACTCAAACCGCAATTTGCAAAGAGTAGTATAAGTCAAGATATAACTAAATATAATGTTGTTGCAGCATTAGATAAAATTTTTTTGGAATAATTTGTCGATGTTATTTCAAATCCTCCAGAAAAGGGATTGAGACATTCTTTAAAAATGCATTGCTCAATATATTGACTGATACTGTGGAATCACGCTTAAAAATTTACTAACAGATCTTGACCTTGGCGATAAACGCCCATCTGATTTGTTACGACAAATGAAAAGTCTAGCTGGTAATTCGATTTCCAAAGAAGTAATTAAATCACTATGGCTCCAGAGGCTACCGTCACAAACACAAGCAATTTTGTCAATTACTAAGGATCATCTCGATATTCTTGCAAATATTCTTGCAAATCTATAATACAACCAAACTATGCTTTATTAACCAAACAGTACCTTGCTCCAGTAAATCAACAACATCTGAAAGCAGTAGATAGATATTTTAGAAGTATTTCTTCATTACTTTAAAAACTTGAGGAATTTTCATTTTGAAGTATATCACGAAGCAAACCAAGATATTTCAAAAGACAAAGTAGATCTAGATCCATGTTAAAATCAAGGCGCTAAAAATTTTTGTTGGTATCACTTTAAATTTGGAAAAAAGTAAAATAATGTGTTGGGCCGTATGAATTTAACAAATCTATCACTCTCTCAGAAAACTAGCAGGTCAGTCGATTTCAGGGGCCAAACGATAATGGCCAATTAAACTGTCACCTCTTCCTTTTTTGATAAAACCAGTAATCGTCATTATTTGATTGATACTGGTGCAGACATTTCTGTCATTCATCCTCTAAAATCAAGTAAATTTTTATCAATAGAGTTTATACTTTATGCTGCAAATTCAACTCCCATATAAACTTATTGAACTAAGTTCCTTAAATTAGATCTAGGAATAAGAAGAAAATTCAAATGGAATCTTACCATCGCAGACGTTTTTAAACCAATTTTTGGAGCTGACTTTCTTAAAAAATTTCAATTTACTTATTTACATTAAACGTAAACATTTGATCGACCCGTTAACATCATTGGCAGTCCTAACTCGAATTATAAAAAATCGCTCATCGTTTTTAACACTTTTAGACTGCAGTCAACTTGAGCCTCAAATCCGGTCCCTACTAGAGCAATTCAAATGCCTTGCACCAAGGAAAGTAGGAAATGGAACAGAACAAGTCAAGCATAATGTCACTCATCATATAATTACAAAAGTTCCAAATGTCCACAGGTTGGCCAATGACAAATTTAAAATAGCAAAGGCCGAATTTGAATATATGCTAGAGCAAGGCATTTTCCAACCTTCCAGCAGTCCTTTACATTTTGTAAAGAAGAAGAATAGAGATTGGAGACCATGTGGTGATTATCGTAAACACAAGACAGTATCACGGGCACAAATTGTTATCCAATACCTCAATTATAAGATTTTACACATCAATTGAAAGAATGTATGATGTTTTGAACCTTGGACTTAGTATGTGCTTATCATCAAATCCCAGTCCATCAAGCTGACATAGAAAAGACTACAATTTGTAAGCCATTCGGACTTTTCGAGTTTTCTCAAATGACATTCAGATTAAGGAAAGCTGCACAATCCTGCCAGAGATTCATGCATACTGTTTTGAAAGGTCTCGATTATTGTTTTCCTTACATTGATGATATTTTGATTGCTTCAATATCTAAAAAAGAGCATTTAGAACATTTAAAAGAAGTTTTTAAACGCCTTTCAGATTTTGGAGTGGTAATAAAAATTGCAATATGCTAATTTGATCAAGCTGAGCTAGATTTTTAGGACACTCTGTTTCTGCAAAAGGTATTAAACCAGCTGCTGAGTGAATTAAAATCATCAATGAATTTGAAAAACCTAAAATAATCAAAGAATTAAAACGTTTTTTTGGGTTTGATAAATTTCTAATGAAGATTTTTGCCCCACGTTGCAGAAGACCAATTGCCACCAACTAAGTGCCTGATGGGCAACAATAAAAGCTCAAATAAAATCATTGAGTGGACACAAGAAGCGGAAACAGCTTTCCAGAAATGCAAAATGCACCTGATAGATGCTGTTCATTTGGTACATCCGTCAACATCAGCGTCATTGGCATTATTTGTGAACGCTTTTTAGTGTGGAATTGGCGCAACACCTCAACAGAAAATTTGTGATTCTTGGCAACCATTAGGTTTCTATTCATTAAAACTTTATCCAACGCAGCAACGGTACAGTACCTACGACAGGGAACTACTGGCTGCTTATTCTGCAGTGAAGCATTTCTGTTACTTGTAGACTTGTAGAAGGCCGATTATTCACAATATTTACAGACCATAAACCTTTAATATTTGGCTTAAATCAAAATCCTGAAAAAGCTTCACCGAGTCAATTAAGACATTTAAATTTCCTTGCCGAATTTACAAATGAAATACAATATATTTCTGTATAAGAAAATGTAATTGCCGATGCATTATCAAGATTATATAGTTTATCTGTTCTTCTAACCATCGACTATGAAGCAATAACTATAGCTTAAAAATCAGATGAAGAATTACAACAATTTCTAAAAATCCTTAGTTCTTCATCTTTAATACTATCTGAATTTCCTGTAATTAGCTCAAATCAGGTAATTTACTGTAATTCTTCACAAAAAATTATTCGCCCATATATTCCCAAACCATTTCGAAGAAACTCACTATATGTGTTACACAAAAAACTGCTCTACAGTGAAGTTAATGACAACAAAATGCATTTAGCCTGAAATGCAGAAAGACATTCAAAATTGGTGTCGGAGCTGTCTTAAGTGCCAACGATCCAAAGTTACCCGCCATGTTAAGACTCCTATTCAGAATTTTCCTTTGATTAGTCATTGCTTCAACGAGATCCATATCGGCATCATCGGTACTCTACTAACATCAGAAAATTATCGATATTGTGTCACCAGTATCGACAGATATAGCCGTTGGACAGAAGCCATTCTAACATCTGACATAGAAGCAGAAACCATAGCCAAAGTCATTTATGTTGGTTGGATTGCTCGTTTCGGTGTCCCATCATACATGATCACCGATCTAGGTACACATTTTGAATCACTACTTTTTCAAGAGCTATCAAATATTATAGAATTTCAAAGAAAGCGCACAACCACGTATCATTCTCAATCGAATGTTTCATAGAGCGATGACACAGATCATTGAAAGCTGCTTTGATGTGCTACTACAATGTGGCAAGGACGCGTTCTCTACCAATTGTTCTTTTAGGCTTGAGAACGGCCATCAGTGACCCTTTTAGTACAACACCTGCGGAGACACTGTATGGTGAACAACTTCGTCTACATTGCGAATTTATTCAACCTACGCCAATATCAACAAATCAGCCAGAATTTGTTACTCAACTTAAAAAATCTTTTTCCTATATTCACCCAATACCAGCGTCTAAACCATAGTAAAAATGATATTTTTATTTTTAAAGATCTTTCCACTTGTTCACATGTATTCGTACGTAAAGATGCTGTGCGAAAATGTCTTCAGCCACATTACGGAGGACAATGTAAGGTGATAAATCGGAGTGACAAATATTTCACCCTTCTCATTAAGGGAAAAAAATGAAAATTTCCATTGATCGTCTTAAACCTTGCTACCCATTAGCTGAATATCCAATTTTAAACCCAAATACCAACATTTTACCGACAACCGCTACTTTTACTGACCATAAAACTAACAACGCCAGTGAAACTAAAGAAGTTTCGTTTTCACAAGTAAAGCAAATTTTTATAAGAAGTGGAAGAAAAATTCAAGTACCTGCTAGATTTGCAAAGTGTTTCCAAACTTTTTAAACTCATTTTGCATTCACTAGTTCACTGGCTTGGGGAGTCCTGTGACAACAACAACTTATCCGAAAAAAAAGAAGAAAAAAACAATGCATGCATGTGTTTTTTGTAAATATTACTGGAATTGAATACATTATGCTTTTGCTGTATACTAAGATGTGAATCATTGTGCTTCATACTTAAATATAAAAATACAACGTTTCATATCTCTTATCATATGTAAATAAATATTATTCTTTTATAATGAAGATATCAATCGAAACAATCTGAACACGCACACTAAACCATAGAACTAATAACCTCTGATAGCTAACAGTTTAATTTTAATCACCTCCTTTCTATTCCCAGTAGTCCGTCAGAACAGGATGGGCCATTTCCTTCCACAAAGTTGATTTCCTGGTCACCCTTTACTTTGATAGATTCTTCCAATTTTTTATTTTAATGATCTTTAGATCTGTTTTGAGACTATTGATTTACCAGATCCTCAGTTTTCCACTTTTTGGGCTCTAATTTGGTCAGCATCGAAAATCGTTTTGGTGGTATTTGACCATTCTCCATCTTGCTCAAATGCAGTGGCGTGCGGTCCAAATGTACAGGGTGTGCACTGCTGGCAAAATTATGCGAGGCAATAATTTTCTGCACTAATGTCTATCTATCTTTATATGGTATATAATAAATATTATTTATAATATATTCAAATATTATCTTGATTTGTGCTTGCTTGTATTCCTGCAGTGCGTGCGGTACTAGGTTCTGCACCACGTAGCGCATTCAAAAGCAATCGAACACAGGAAGTTTTGATGTGTACACACTGCTCACTAATAGAAAATCATGCTTTATATGTATGGGCTACTGGAGAAGCACAGCACTGAGGCAAGTGCAGCTATTTTTCCTTCACTTGGCAATCGGAATCATTCGAAGGAACTTTTTATTAAGCGTTGTATTAGAGCGGGACTTACGTGCCGAAGCGCTTTTGGTTTTTTAACTGATTAACTGATCAGGCGATTTTCCACACGATTAATATTTAAATTTATATAATGTAAGATTTTGTTTTCATGGAAATATAAAAGAAGTATTTCAATATAAAGGGAAATGTTTTAGTGGGGTAACGTAATTTCGACGATGTATTATATTTAACGAAACAATTCGCTGAAAAACAATTTTGTTTTGTTAGATAAAAAATAAATGAATTTTAACAAAATAGTCCCAATTTTACCATTCATTGTGTCTTACAGACAGTATATAAGTTACATCTGTAACACCATATCCCTGGTTTTGTTTTTAAAAATGGTCAAGTTGTTTTTCGCAAGACGATTGAGACATCTGAGAATGGAGAACTCAGATGTCTCAATAAAAAGATATATTGGAAAATCCATTTTCGAGACGAGATGTTACTATATAAAGGAAATAGTTAAATTAAGCAGACCGATGCCGGATATTATTCTATCGCAAAACGTTAAGATTAAAGGATAACAGTGTGTACGACATTTTCAAAAATCTATTTATGAAAAATTGAAATGATTAACTGGTTGTAGTGAATTGAATAATAATAATAGTTGTACTGATGGCCATGTTTACTTTTTGCTGTAATTGAAAAGGGACAAAACGAGACCACAGTAATTTAAATCTTCTCCATGAAGCTGCAAAGATAAATAAAAAACAATCTCACATAAATGCCGTAACACTATTAAAACATTTGGTACCGTCAGAATAGATTTAATGTTAGATCAACAAAAAGCTTCATCTATTGTTCAACACAATGAAAAAGTAACAAGAAATAGAAATATTCCCAAGAGATTAATAGATGTAGTTTGTTTTACTTAGTAAAACAAGAAAATGCATTTCGTGGACACAATTAAAATATAAATTCCCTTAATCGAGAAAATTATTTAGAATTAATAACTTTAATTAGTAAATATGATGACCTTTTAGCAACCCATCTAATAACTGCATCTGTATTTACTGGAACCTCTAATAGAATACAAAATGGTATTATTGCATAGATAAAAAATATTGTATTTCAGATATTAAAAATGAGGTAAAAGAAACGCTATTCGTTGCTATTAGGTTGGATAAAATATCTGACACATCTCACAAATCGTAATTATCGGTTGTACTACGATATGTTAATAATTGTAATGCACCAGTGGAAAGATTTTTGTTTTTTTAAGATGTTAGTAGTGATCGTTCAGTGGAAGCTTTGTATAATGTTGTGTGAGAAGCGATTTTGAATTGGGGGTGTGAGAACAAACTGATTTGTTCACACGTACGATGGGGTGGCAGTCATAACAGGAGCATTGAATGGTACGCAGAAAAAAGTAAAAGAAATTTTCACAGAACTTATGTTTGTGCATTGTTGCGCACATGTACTTAATTTAATTCTGTAGCAATCTGTATTGTTTATAACAGATTGTAAATTATTTGTTACAACCACTTCTGGCGTAGCCTAATTTTTTCTGTGTCTACAAAAAGAAATCATGTTTTAAATGAAATTATTAAAAGGAAATTTCCAAAATTAGCTACAACATGTTGGAATTATTCATCTCGTTTGGTAAATACCATAAAAAGCGAAAGGCAAGGCCTATCTGATTTATGTGTAAACATCATTAAGAATACAGAAGGCTGGGATAACAATATAATTAATACTGCAAAGAGTTATCACATGTTTTTTGAAGAATTTAATGGTAATTTTCTCCTATAAATATTTTTGCCGAAGTGTTTAGTTTTACTGATGTTCTATTTGATATTTTACAAAAAAATAACTTAGATATAGCATATTCTAGCCAAAAAGTAGAGAAAGTAAAAGATGTAGTTCAAAATATGCGAACTTCTGTTGAATTTGATTAGTTTATGAAGAGACTATTTTTGTAGTTGGTAACCAAATTAAAAAAAAAAAGACGTGTAAATTTACAAAACTTAAATGTAAACCAACATTTTAAAAATTTATATTATGAAATAATGGACATTATTTATTGGCAGTAGATATCCATTTTAAAAAATTAAATTCGTTTAAATTTTTTGAACTATTGAGTTTTTAGTTTTTTTAAAGAAATATTACAGTAAATTTCCAGATGAATGCCTTACTTCGTTAAAGAACTCTTATGCAAAACTTTTCGATTTTGAAAAGCTAACCAATGAATTATGCGTTATTTATAGTAGTGAGTCATACCACGAAATGAATTTATCGAAACTTATTCAGCATATACAGCTGATAGATTTGACAGATGCCATAAGCGAAGTAAATAAATTGGCACATTTAATTTGTACAATTCTATTTTCAACTACTTCGGTGTAGAGATCATTTTCAGCATTGAAAAGAGTAAAAAGTTATACACGCAATACAATGAGCCAGGATAGATTAAGCAATTTATCTCTAATAACAATAGAAAAAGAAAATGTTACACTTATTACAATCAAAACCAGAAATATTTAATCACGTAAGTGATGATTTTGTTAGCAATACTGATAGACGTATGGTTTCTTATGTACAAATGAATAATAAAAAGTTAAAGAAGTGTTTAATGAACATTTTTATGGTTTTATTATTATTATTATTGTTGTTGTCCCCTGCACACCCAGCAGGAAAACCTATCGCATGCCACTGCTCAAATGTCCGATCGAATACAGTCTTTGGATGAAAATAAATTTTATTATGCCTGGCTCTATGCGTAATTTATAAAAATCCGAATTTTTTCTTCTTCTCTCTTTGTCATTACATTTTACACCCCATAGTAGTACCCTTCTTTTAAAAAATACTAGCATTTCTAAATCACTTTCAGTCATCACCCACAATCAATCAATCATCATATTATTAACAGACATTTTTTTCATGCTAATCAGACTAGATTTTAAATATCAGTGGGCATCCATAAGACGTACCTGGTTGTGTTAGTTTGTATTCTATGGAAACATTTGTTACTTATGTTACATATCTTTGGGGTTATTTGTTAACACTATTCAATTTAGAGCCGTCAAACTGTTAACTACTTGTAATTTGTAATCTCCTATTTCAAGATGTAACATCAAAACTGGTAGTCATATATCTGGTCTTAATTTGCTTGTAATTACCTTGTATGAACAAAAAATTAAAATAATATATGTAAGTGTAATACATATGTATTGCTCTTACACAGATGTTACTGAAGTTCTTTAAAATACTTGATTCAACAACTTGTAATAAAAGAGATTATAAGAACAGATTTCATATTCCAAATGTTCATATTTAATTGACAATATGGAATAAATATAATTCTTTTCTAATGCCTAATTTTACAAAAATCCTCAATTAAATTTTCTTCTATTTATTTCTAATTATATGGCCATGACTGAATATCTTTCAAATATATCTTATTATCTTATTTATTACAAGCGACTTTTTTTCAATGTTGAGCAAACAACCTTTGTCTGTGTCATAGACCTAGCCATAGAGCTACTCGTAATGATGTCATTCGTATAACATGTTTCTTGTAATTCCTGTCAAGAGAATCTGACTGCAATGTTTCCTTAAATTAATTTGGCAACATTTCGTTTGTTTTTATCATCTGAAAATCATAAATTTGTTTACTATGATTGTCACAGTCATTGAACTTGCTTGGAAAATGTCTCATTGATGTGTAATTTAACTGTGGAATAAAAATTAATGAACTGTTTTTAATTCGAATGGCTAGAGTTATAACTGGATTTAGATCTGGACCTTCAAGAAAACCAGTATGGTTGCAAATGTATAACTCAACAAGCAGAATTGTCAACATTATTTGGTTAGATTATTATGGACGAGAGACTAATTATGGAATATTAGAACCTCGTTCTCAAAAATCAGTCCATTCATATGAGGGTCACCCATGGATTTGTCGTGATGTTACGACCAAACGTAGACTTCTCATGAACAGCAAAGAACTTTACATTCCCACTTCGATTTCCAATAGGGACCCTGACAGAGAAAATGATATTCCTGTTATTAGTGTGATAATTTCATCTCCTAGTCAGTATTTTATATTTATCTTATATATATTTTTATTTTATAAATATTATGATTATATATATTTTTAAACATGCAAGAAAATTTTTGTATTTGAAGAATCTATATTGTTAGTACTTATCGATTGCAGAAACTATGATATCATTATTTTTTATGAAATTCCTTCTCTTTATATAAATATTTAAAAATTAAGGCTAAAGATTTAGAATAATAGGATATTTAGGACTATTTTTCTTAGATTTTTTTTTAATTGTAAGTTTTCTATTTTATTGTATACAGATGTAAAAAAGCTAAATATTTAAAAAATAACAGCCTAAACAATCGAGAAAACTCATGCAACATCCTGGAGATATCTCTCAGACATTTATCTAAATATCACTTTGTCTCTTGGATATTTATAGTATCCTATTATCTGCTGTATATCTATCAGTGGTCCAAAGGGTTGCAGATAATTTATATCCAGTGGACATTCGGATATTATAATATCTGATAGATATTTAAAAGATATATATGGGATGTTCTGATATCTATCAGATATCCAAATGTAATCTAATTGGATATGCATTAAGTATCTTAATAATTTAGTTGTACTGTTTTAATATAATTATAAATACACCAGAATTCTCAAAAGCTGAAAAGCATTTCCAATGCAATTTTCATCATTAATCTAAGTATTTTCTCCCACAGTTTTTATAAGCTAAGACAAAGACAATAATTTAAAATATTGCATAGAGCAATTGTGAAAAAATATTTCTTGTATGTTATAGATTCATTTATTGTTTTATTGACTAAATGCTTAATTTCAAAAGAAGAACTACAAAAAGAGATGTTTATTTTCTAATATGTATTTATGAAAATTCAAACACGATGTGACTTAATTTTATAAAATATTATTAAGAATATATGGACATATTCAAATTGCTTAACTTTTCAAATTATTAAGCATTAAATCATGTAAAATTTTGGAATTTTTAATTAATCTTTAAAATTTTATTAGCAACTGAAATAGAACATTAGCAACAAAGTTAAATTTTGTATGAATGTTGAAAGATTTTTGTCCAGTGATAAATGCTATTTTTTCCCTAATTTTTTTGAAGATTTAAAATGGAAATGTTTTCTTAAAATACAATTTTTTAACTTTTGCATCAGCATTTTATGTAAAAACAAAATATATAGGGTTAACAGTTTAGAATTAATTTTCTTATAGGTTTTTGAATTTTTAATTAAATTACTAATTTAATTTGGTGACTTCTCCATAGCTTTATGATAGTACATGTAACCTAAAGACAAAAAGAGATGTTTATTTTCCTTAAAGAAAAAAAAAAAAAAAAAAAAGAGACCTTACTCATGTATCCAGCTTTCAGATGTTGAATTTCAAATTTCTTCATTGAGAATGTGGATTTCTGTGTACGAAGATGTAAAACATTACTAATTGGCTCACCTTAACAAATAGTTAAATTTATCAACAAATTAATCTTAATCTGATTGATTTATTAATGTTTTCTAAATTGTTTTTAGAAATTAAAAGGGGTGATAGTACCCATCCATTCAAGCAATAATTACATATTAACATAGGGTCGCATTCCACTCTGAGAGGCAGAAAAGAAAGTAAAAATACGTCAAAAATCTATCACAAATTTACCGTATGCAAATTTCCATTGAGAAAAAGCATTTTGTTCTTATTGAACAAAATGTCGAAGTAAGCCAATCAGACTAGACCTTTTCCTTTAAAAACACAATCAACATGTTTGATCTGACACTAATGCTCACTGTACAACTTTTCATGGACACCAGCAGAAATTTTCTGTGAACATCTGGACTGGTATCCTTGGTGATTACCTGGTAGGCCCTTACATCATGTCAGACCGTTTGACCAGCGTAACATATTGTATCTTTTTGTAACAAGTGCTTCCCAGTTTATTGTAAGCTGTTCCACTCCCCATCCTAAAAGACATGTGGTTTATGCACGATGGAGCCCCAGCACATTTTTCTATTTTGGTCTGTAACTTTTTGAATGCCACATATTGTGCATGATGGATTGAAACTAGCGCACCCATGGCTTGGCCTCCTTGTGTTGTGTATAAGATTACTGTTATTATATAACGATTACAAATGATATTTTAAATTAAAATAAGGTATTATTTTTTTTAAACATTGCATTGTGTATTTATTATTTTTTTTCTACCCAGATTCAAACCTGAAAAATAGAAGCAGAAACTGGCTTTGTTTTAGTAATTAAAAATTTCCTTTAATTCACTCATAAAATAACAAAACTGTTTACACAAATATAAACTCAATTACTTATATTATTTCAAATCTTATAACTTTGCTACCAACATGATTAATCACTCATGTGGAGTTCTTAATTTACACTAGATTGCTTAAAGTTACATTCATATTAATTATTACTTAAAGTTATAAAAATGGTGGTACCACAATTAAAAAAAAAAAAAAAACTGGCTGGTAAAATAAATTAAAAAAAACATTAACTTACATACAAACAGTTCATGAATTAGGCTAGACTATTTAGAGGGCTTCAAAAAACCTGGTTGATCAGTTATTCAGCAAGGCTTCCTTCATCTGGACTCGTATGAATGAAGAACTCATTTGGAATAATACTACAGGAGCCTATTTCTTCTTCTGACTAATCTCGTATGCTTTTATTATATTGAAACTTCAACTTAACTGTTTATAGACTCCAATAAAGCATCAGACTTGAATAACCAACAGGGTCCCTTTTTGAGGCGATGTTCTGCAGCCTTTTCTCTTTTCCTTCTTCTGCTGACACCTCTTTTCTGCCTCCTCCCCTCACTTTTTCCTTGCGAAACCGGTTTCCTTCAAGTCCCACGTTAGGGACATCCCACTTTGTCAAAATGGGGGAATAGAATTAAATAAAATAAGCTCCAGCGAGAAAAAAATGAGTAGTTTAATTTATAAAAATTATCCAGCCAGTGAATACAACACTTGCTCACCAGATTTCAACCCACTGGATTTTTTCTTCTGGGGGTGCATGAAATCTTTAGTGAACGAGGCACTTGTGAACTCAACTGAAGATCTCGTGGCTAGGATCGTTGTTGCCGGGGACAAAATTAATAGGGCATCAAAAATCTTCGAGAGGGTATGCCAGTTGTTCCATCAATAGTGTCAACTGTGCAACGACACACATGGGTGGCATTTCGAGCATTTGCAGTGAAGTTTTCACTAAACAATGATTGTGAAACTTTTGGTATTATTTATTTGCTTACCTAATATTTGTAAGTGTTGGGCAAGCACTGTCAGGTGGGAATTCCTCTTTTCTACCTCTCAGGGTGAAATGTAACCTATGGTATTATATATAGATGTATGATAATATTAAAAGAATTTATTGTGTGAAATTTTTAGGCTGCCAAACAGTGTTCTTGCTTATTTTTATATTCAATGATAAACGTGCTTTTAAGCAAAATTTTAAGAACTTTTAAAAAAGGAACAAATTTTCATGTGTGAAGTAAATTGTTTTATTGAAATGCAGTATGTATTTACAGCACTTACATGTTAAGAATATTCTAATTTAAAATTATCTCTTTTAATTTTATCCATGATCCATATAAGTAATTAAAAAACTACTGCAGTAAAGTAGAAACATTAAATCTTAAAAAAAATACACAATTTAATGTGCTTAATGTAAAACAGATTATACTTTGAACATAAACTTAACAAAAACCTATATTTTAAACCTATATTAGTCAATAAGGTTAACAATTGTCAAAAAAATGTTTATTAAGAAATTTTTTTTTATTTGACCATAATAAACATATTAACGAAGTGACTACGAAGATATTCCTTTTATGCCAACTGAAAATTTACATTCAATTCTGATACCTCAGCATCATCAAATATTACTAAATTTTGAATAATAGCTACATAAAGAAAGTAAAAATAAATTTATAAAATGTAACATACATAAAGAAATAATAAATAATTATATTTTGCTATTTATATTTTTAGTAAATAACATCCTTTTAGGGATCACTTGATAAATATCTACCATAAACATAGATTAATAAAAACATTTGGGAATTAAAATATAATTTCTGTCAACTGAAATAAGAAAAAATCATGCTAACTTCTATTAATAGAGCACTATTAGGTAAAAAAATTTAACTTGAGGTTTTCTCAAAACAGCAGTTGCAAAGTTGATAATAGTTATTGCCTACTTTTAAAGTGGTTAAATTATTTTAAATCTTCTTTCCTATCATAAAATATTGGAAATTCTGCAGAAATAGTAAACAAGCATAAAAATTAATCTAAAGTTTACAGATGTTATATTAAAAAATTTAAACATAATGTAATTATAATAAATATCAATTTAAAAATAAGTAAATTTTCAGTATAGAATTCTTGTGGGAAGCTAAATATTTGTCCATCAATCTGTGATTAAACACGTTGATAACAAAAGAAACATTAAATGTTCGTTACTAAAATACAAGCAAAAATGAAAAATATCCCCTAGATAAATGAGGTTACTTTCAGAACTTAATTAATTGTGATATAATGAAATGTTGCAGAATGTTGAGGTTTGTATTACTTTAACTAATAAGGAATATAATTTAAAAATTAGTTTATAATAAAAGTAAACTGTCCATTTCATTATCGATTTTATATGATTTTGTAATATAAATGCAAAATCATATAAAATTGATAATGAAATGGACTTATTAAAAAAAATAGATTTAAAGAAATTAAGAAAGCAGTGGATATTAAGATGAGAAAAATATAGTCAATTAATGAAAAGAAAAATTAACAATTGCTTTTTAAAACAAAACAATAAACATGTTAGGATAGCTGAATTACATACAATAAAAAAATTAAAATCAACAAAATCAAAGTAAACATATTTTGAAACAAAGATCTTTCGATATGAATAGAACTGAATTCATTATGTTTTGTATTTTACTTGTTCAAAAGTAAACTATAAATTCGTTTTCTAAGAGAGTTTACACATATCATTTATATTGCAAAAACATGTTATGCATTTAAAGAACTAAAAACAAAATTCCTCAGACATTTAAGACTCAAAATTAATATTGAAATAAAGATACTATTTTTTAATATAAATGACAAATATTTTTATAAGTATACTTTTCTTGTTTAAATAACTATAAAAAGTGAAATATTTCTTCTGAAAACAATGGTGCTTTTAAAAATGGGTTGATGTTTATTCTTCTTTATTACTTAATACATATATCCTACTAAAACAAGTAAAAATATATAAACAACTTATGTGCTGTTAATTTATACATATAACACAGAATGTAAATTACTCAGAAAAAAATTAACATGAGAAGAAATATTTCATATTTGTGTTAAAGATGAAAAAAATCTTTAAGATTAAAGACTTTTCTTTTTATTGAAGAAATTCCTCTTGAAAAATCATAAATTGTTTCTAGAAAATGACTTAATTCAATAAAAACGAGCCAAAATTTATAGCTTGAGTTTTCATTAGAAAAAGTAAACTCAATTTTAATAAGAATTTTTAAATTTTATCATCACATATATGAATAATAACTCTAATACTTCAGCACAACACAATATTTTAATAACATGTGTAACCATGCTTTATAATACTTTAATATTAACCATTTACTAATTGTAAATATCAAGAATTTTTAATTTCAAATAGAAATTTAACAACTCAAGATGATTGATTGCCTTATAACCTGAACTCCTTAAAGAAATTTTTGATAAATAATAAAATGATGAGTATTAGCAAATTTCTATTTCAAATAGAAATTCAGATATATATTAAAAAAAGAAACTACATTGCCACCCGCCCTGTCTAGTGGTCAGAATCCCTGACTACGGATAGGGAGGTCCTGGGTTCGAATCCCAGTTCTGGCATGGATGTACTATATCTCTCTATCTGTCCTGTCTTAGTCCTTTCTGTGTATGAATGTGTTGTAAATGGTTGCCTACCTTATAAATGGGTCCCTATGGCATGTGTGTACTGAAGAAGTTGGACTCCACACCAAAATATGGTTCACTTGAAAAAGTGGAGTAGCGCACCCCATATTGCCAGCCTAGCTGGCACACGCAACAACAACAAAGAAACTACACTGTATTGTGAATTTTTTTGCAATACTTTTGATGAATGACTGTTAATATAACATTCATATTAACTTTTAATTTCTATTTACTGTATTTTAAATAATGAAATCCAGCAATGTGAACAAATGAATAGCTCTGAACTACAGAAAATTTCCTGAATGTAACAAAACTTTGTACTTGTGCAAATTCTGGTGACCAGGGTAAAAAATGAATCCAAATAACAAAATTTTATGCCAACAATAAAAAACTATATACTAAATACATGGTTGTTACTTTGCTTTTCTATTTGTTCATCTCAAAATAATAAACATTCAAGACCTAGTCAGTACAAAGCTGAATACATCTCTTTGGATGCCAGTCATCAGTCAAGTTGTAGTTGTCCATTTAAGTAGCTTTTTGGTTGATAGTGAATTGTATATTCATATTCAATTATTTTAACAAATAAACAGCAGCGCAATTTTTAAATTATATTTTAAAACACTTTTTCAAAATTACTTTTAAATTGCCTTTTTTTAGTTTACTTTATTTTGCACTTAGGAAAAAAATTTAATTGTTTGGTGTCAACTTGCCCGAATTTACACCAACTCTCCTGGTTGATTGTATTTTACACATGTACTTAAATATGTATAGTTTGAATTCAATAATAAGCATAGGAATATTATTTTTAAAATATTGATCACCAATATTGATGGTAAACATTTTGGTTCTAAAGTTATGATAGCAAAAGTCTTTAAAATAATTTTTTTAAAGGTTTTTATATATGTGATTCCTTACATTTTGAAGTATATCTATATATTGATTTTAAAACTAAGTTACAATTACTAAAAATTATTTTCATCACTGAGAATGAACAAACTTGTTTGCTAAAACAAGACTAGTATAATTTAAAATTTTTGAATGTACACCTTAATTCATAAATCATATATCCAAAATATGTTTAAGAATATTTTTCTAATATAATTAATATACAGAATTTGTAATTTAAAACAGTTAAATGAAAAGTTATTTAAAACATTTTCGAACATTTTTATTCAATGATGTTTATAAATTAAGAATGACCAAACAAACAAAATTGAAAAGCATGACTACTTTGTCACAGTAAGTAATAATGTCTACAAAAACTAAAACAACAAAACATGGCGCGTTTCTGTTAAATAAACACTTTTCTAATTAAAAACTTAATTTAATAATTATATAGTACTTATTTTAGCTTTAATAATAAAGCAGTATGGATCTCAAAATTTATAAATTTTACAATCTTTTTCAATTAATATTTAATACTTCAGTATAATTGTTCTTAATAACAAATTATACTGAAGTAAAAGAACAATCAATTTAATCAGTAATTATAACATTCAAAATAAAATAAGGTGTATAAATACTGGAAAACTCAGTAAATGACACTTCTTAAAAGTTCAAATAATCAACATCCAAACAGATATATTAGTGTGATTCTTGCCACTTTATTTTAATTTGTAGTAATGCTGCTTTCAAAATTCATTTACTTTGTACTAAAGTAGTTTTCTGTGAATGTAAAGCTGACATCCAATTCTTGATCTTGTACAAATATCCAAAGTATAGGTACATGATGATATCTGGAGAGTTTTCTGATGACTCAAATATCTAGCCCTTACAAAATGTGAATATCCAATTTGCAAGATTTTCAGATATCTCTGTAATATTAATGTCTGAATGATGTATCTAATTTAGGATAATGGACACATAAGTTTTGGATATTTATGGACATCTGAATTTTAGATTTCTAAGGCTGTAATGTAAATCCAATAGGTATTTGGATATGAATTGGATTTGATCTAGATATCTCATA
Organism: Latrodectus hesperus; assembly: GCA_037975125.1. Lineage (NCBI taxonomy): Eukaryota > Metazoa > Arthropoda > Arachnida > Araneae > Theridiidae > Latrodectus > Latrodectus hesperus. The sequence goes on along the minus strand of CM075850.1, from coordinate 119,187,063 downwards.
GGTATTTTTTTATGTGGAAAAAGTCTTCTTTATTTTTTTATGGAATTGCTTCATAAATTATGAAAGAAAAATTGACTTCATAAGTTTTTTGATGAATAATTAAAAATGCAAGGGATAATGATTTAAATAAAATTATATTCATGACCATGAGTTTTGATATAATAATGGTTCTAATTAAAAATGGAAAAAATATTGCATATTACCTGTAATAAAAATGTTATGAACTCAAATATAAGTCTAAAATATGCAAACATTTATTTGTATGTTAGCTTCAAGAAGAAATTTCATATGATAAAAAATGGCAACCTCTAGAAATTCGATACAGCAGACCATTTATATATTATTTATGTTTTTTTATGATTCTTAGAATGTAATCAATATTAGAAGAAAATATATTTTTTAAATTTATTATTTGAATTTATTTGTATATTATTTTCATGATGTAAATTTTGTAAATAGAGAGAAAAGCAAAAAAATTTTGCGAAAGAGAGGTAGAGATATATGCAGCATCAATGTGGATTGACAACATAGCTATAATTTTAAAGAGTTAAATTAGTAAAAATTTTAAATTTAATTGTTTTGCAAATAATATAGGATTTATGTGTACAATTTCTTATGAAACATATGTTTCAATTGGCCTAGTTCCCATTTATCTGATGATCCAGGAAATGGCAGAAATTTATCTCAAAATAAAACTAAATTTTTTTGGAAGATATTGAATCCTCTCTATTTATCTGGAATTGATCTGAACTTTCACTGGTTATACATCCTAGAAAACAAGTTTCATTTGAAAGGGAATCAGCACTGATAATTACTATCATGTTTTTATTAATGATTATGAAATTAATTATAGTACTGGATGTGCATACCATAATGATAATATAATTATACAAGGAAATAAAATTCCATCCAAATTGTTCAAATAACTAAGCTGAGGCATTTGATGCTTTGCAAGCTTTAACTTGAATTTCACCTGGTGTTAATTTGCAATTTAATTACTTCACTTTCAGCAATGATAGTCAAAAATAATTGATAGAATTTAATTAAGACATCCCTTCAAAGAGTAATTTAAAAAATTTATTGTGTGTTTGCTTTGGAAATTAACAGCAGAAAGTATAAAAAAAACATCAAGTGGATTAGAGATAATTCTCGCTATACTAATAATGATGAAATTGACAAATTTGTGAAAGCTGTTGTTAAATTAAAACTTTAATAATAGCTAAATTTTAATTTTCAAGAAAAGCTCCACAAAGCATTTATAAAAAGTAAGTACATTAACAAGCAGTTGCACTATGTTAGAATAATTGATCTATTACTAATAAAAGAAATATAACTGAAAAAATTTCCTTACAAGATAAGCTAGACAGAAATTGGAATGTTCTAAATATATAATAATATATTTAAAATAATCCGAATTCTTTTTTTAGGTCTGCTAGAACAAGAACATTCAAATTTAAGCATATTGCTTCACTTCTTTATAATTGTGATGCAATTCAAATACAAAGTATTGACTCATCTGCTCTCACTGAATTTACATATTTTTAATAGGTATTTTATAGTATTTTATAGGTATTTTTAATTATATATTTATATAGGACCTATATAAATATATAATTACAAATAGACTTTTATGATCTTCATATTTCAAAATTTTGCTTTCAACTGACTTCTTTATGTTGTTTCTCCCTTTCATATATAAAATCTTTGAATTTTAAAACTTCTAACTGATTTTAAAGTAAGAATTTTAAGTCTTGGACTTTTGGACATATGACTTTTATTAGAAATGGGAACTAATAAAGAACTTCTTCAAAGTTAGCAACTGAAGAACAAAATTTAACTAGTTGACAAAAATTACTAAAATAGCAATAACAAAAGTGTTTTATTAGTTTTCAAGATAAAAGCCAAAAGGACATCTTAACCAAAAGTATTGCTAGAAAAACAGTAAAAAATTAGGCTAAAATTTATTTGTGAATATTTAATAAATTTCACTGTAGATTACTGGCCGAAATCTTTGTTTTCAGCTTAATCAAATTTACCAAGTTGTTTTTCTATTTTAAGAACAATAAAATTCCTAGCTTATTTAAAATATTTTTAAAAGTGTTATATTTCTTAAAGATATTTTGTATATCATACAGATTGCTTAGCATGGATCTACATTTTAAAACATTAAAAAGAAAAAATGTTGATCTGAGATTGTGCAAGTACAACCAATGGTAAAGGAAAAATGTCAGTTTGTAAAAATCTTAAAAACACATAAACAGGCTAAAAAGTACAATAAAAATATTAATAAGGCTTTAAGTGAAACAAACGTATATGATTTAGTTTTTCAGCCAGATATTGTTATACCATAAATTAGGGAGTTTCAATCCAGTAGACATAATAAAATTATTGGCTGGTCATCACATTCTTCAAATATGAATGTGATCAAGCATCTAAATATTTAAAAGTTAATAAAGCAATATAGTTTTTAAACAGTTCTCACAAAAAAAGAATCTTGAAAGAGAGAAAAATAAAAATAGGAAAACCTTAACCAGAAAATAGTTGCGACTATGTTTGTAAATGAAACTACCAAAACATTGAAATATATAAATATATCTGTTATTTTGAAATTTATACATATTTATATGATATTTAATTTATTTAGTCTGACTGTGCATAGTATAAATCATTTTGAATTTTTTTTATATATTATATTGAAACTATTCTAATCCTTGAATTTTCATCTCTAGTTGTTTCACTGCAAGATATGTGTATTGATGTCATTATTGTTTGTTTGCCATCAGAAGAAAATGTGATATCCCTTCAAATGCCAACCAGATTATGTGAAGATATTATACAAAGTTGGCGAAATGCCAATTCATAATTAAATTTTGAATATAGGTATGTTGATTGACTAAAATGATTATGTGTGTGTTTTTTATGAGTGTAGTTCACATATATTTTGATTATACTTATCCCTAAAATTTGATATTGTAAAAATAATTGTTATGCACCTACACATAGTAAATATGAAAGCCAATACTAATCAAAATTTTGAGATTAGAAATATATTAGTTTTAATTTTAGGATTAAATTAATTAGCTAAGGATGAATTTTTGTAAATTTCAAAGTAAATTTCTTTTAAAAACATTTTGTGCTAAATTTCTGTGATTATATTAAGTAAAGAAATTTTAGATACCTGAGATTCCATAACTAGCAATAATTTTAGGTTGTGATTAATAGTTGACCAGTTTGATATTCCTAAGAAGAGATTCATTTACTATCCTTACAAACATTGGTAGTGATCACACCTCATTAAATAATCACTGGGCGTCATTCTTTGAAATTTGTAAGCTCTATTATTTTTTAAATTACTAACTTCTCAAAAAAATATAAAATTGCAAGTATTAATATGTAGGTCTAATATATTTACTTATAAATTAGTTTTAAGAACTAATATAAGATATCAATCTTTTTTATGACTTTGCTGTGAACAATAAATGTGTTGGGAATAAATAAAAGAAAAAAAGGGCTATCTATGTGTAGTAAATATTAAAAATTCTTTTATTTTTTTTTATTTTTCAGTCATGAAATCAAATATGGTCACAACATAAGCGAAAATATTGGAGAAATATGTGATATATTTTTTTTTAAACTAATTGCATCTTTATTAACTGTGGAAGATCTTCAATTTGAGTGAATAATGACTTTGTCTAAAATTGAAATGATTTTTAGAACTTTTTTTTTTTTAAAAAAATAATAAGTACACGAAGAAAAGTTCCAAGAGTAAATTTCTGATTATTTAAAAATTTGTATCAAATAATTGTAAATTTACAGAATTTAGAGCGATTATCTTTACTAAAATAACTGACTTTTTCTAATTAAACTTTTCCTAAATTTGTGGCCTGCTTGTTAAGATAAAGTGGCATCTATGGTTAGATAAAAATTCATACTTCATTAAATGGATTTTTGAATCATAAAAATTATATTAAAACATGAATTTTAAAACAACTTAAAATGTAGTTAGATTATAATTTTACATGTTCAAACTGAATGAAGATTTGTGTTAAATTAACAAAAAAAGGAAAAAGATTTTTTTTTTAAAAAATACTACAGGTATATAATCATACTGTTGTATAATCATATTTTGCTTGGACTTTAAATATTTATTCTTGATATTTTGAGGAAGCACTAATTTTAATGATTTATCATGTATTTGGTTGCAAAATCTGTTCTATAAAAGAATATTTATATTTGAATCTTGAGGGAGACCAAATTTTGTCTTATTAACAAAAATTGATTCCATCTAAATCTAGGCTAAGACAGCATATATAAACTAAACTCCATGGCATGAGCCCATGTGGGCCAAGGCCCATAGTGCCCATAATTGTTTTCATGGCTGAGGGCCCTGGGATGTGAAGCATTTGTCTTAGTTTGGTGATCAGCCTAACGTGAAAACCCCAGTGTTTAGTTCCCAAGCATGGTTCTCAACCCACTGAAGGGATGGAAGGCTGAGTTGACCTTACCCAGCCCGAGGATAGACAGCATATATAATTGTCACAAATTGATAGTTGTAGTTTTCTTTTTAGTTATTGAGAATTTACAAATTATGTGTAAGAGGAAGAGTTCAGAGTAAACAATATGTGAACTTATTGAAGTCATAAAAAAAGAAAAATTATCCTTTTTATTGTGCCAACAATACACATGCTGAATTTCTTTATGATTACTTGTATTTTTAAAAAAAAATTAAAACACCATTTTCTTTCATAAAATTTGCATTTCACAAATAAAAATAGGAAAAGCTTTTTTAAACACAAATTTATTTAATTGGGAGAGGGGACTAAAATTTTGTAAACATAGTTTCAAGTACACAAACAGTGAAAGATGAAATAGTTAATTATAAAATTTTTTAGAATTTTAAGTTAACTCATTGTAATATAGAGAGCTGGAAATACTATGAGTGAAATAAAATAATTAATCACATAAACTTGTTATTATTTTTGGAAAATAAATAAATAAAAAAATTCTGAAAATTAAAAATTTTCACTGTCAAAGTTACTTGTATATTGCTAATTCATGTAGACATAATTTTTAATAGGCCAGTGAATCAATACAATTGTTATAAAAAGTTTATTGATTAGGATCATGGATATCAACATTCTATGCAAATGCATTACGATTTTATGATTTTTTCATTTAACATGATGCACTTAGGTAAACTAAGTAAGAACTTGTGTTTTTTTATTTGATTGTTACTATGTATAATTTCTTTAGTCTGAATAAAGTTTTCTGGTAACTTTTTTCCTGCATCACTATATTTTCCCAAATGAACACCACAATGCTAAGTTATATGATGTTTTAAAGTCATTTTTTAGGTAAAAGTTAATTTAATTTATTAAAAATATGCTTGAAATCTATAGTTTGTTACTAAAATAGATTCTGTTTTTATATGTATCTTGCATATGTACTTGATTATAGGTCATACTGAAATTCTAATTTTTAATCAACATTTAATACATAAGAATATTACGTTATTTAAATAACTCCTTAATTAAATTTTGCAAATAAGAACACATTGAGAAAACTGCACATTATTTACTTACCAATAAATAACAATATATAAAATATATTAGGGTTAGTGTTATATTTTAAATACACATAACATTATAACGTAATCCAAGTGCTTTGCATATTTTTTTTTCTATTTAATATTGTCCTATTTCTTTTTATAATTGCAAGCAAAACTTTATTCATGAAGCTTATTTTCTAGAATGCTCGGAAACTATTAATTTTATTATAAAATTTTATTATCTTTATTTTTAACTGGAAAATTTTTATTTTAAACTGGAAAAATTAATGCTTGGATAATTAACTGGAAAATTAATGCTTGGAAAAAATTTTTTTTCCCAATCTGCTGTGATTTGTTTTTTACAAATAAAAAAGGAAACAAAGAATTATAAAAAGTTAATTTCTCTTGAAAAAGCCTGCATGTATCATTTGATTATTCTGATAATCTTAGTAATATATCCGATATACACTGAGACCTTTAAATGGAAAATACTTTGAATTTGAGATTTAATTCAAATTATTGACTACAATAGACCCATTATGCAAATGTAGGTTATTATATGCAATATAGGAAACTGCTGTTATAGCAATCTAAGAATAGATGCAGGTACAAGCACACCATTATGCAAAACAAATGTTATCACATTATTAATTTCTTAACTTTTTTGTAAAAAAGTAATCCATAAACTTTTGTTTTTATCTTTATGTACAAATTCATTTGTATTTTAGTAAACTACACAAAAATAAGATAAATGTTTTGAACTTAATAAAAAAACTTTCGAATGTATTTCTGTATCTCTTTGAGTTAATTCCTAAATACTTTCAATGGTTTTTAGTGTTTGAGAGCAATTCACTGTCAGTTTGATTTCTTTTAGTCCATTGAAAATGATAATTTCCTGTTTTGGTGGATAAAATAATAAATAAAATCTCGCCTAATCTTATTATTTTTAAAAAAATGTTTTAAACTTTTTCTCCTTTAGAGAATGCTTTTACTTTTAGTTCTTCCTAAACATTTACATGAATTAAATTTTTTTTATATAAATTTAACAAGAGTTTATTGGATGTGTGTACCAGATATTACAAAATATTAGTCACCATGGAAACTTCTATTTTGTATGTAGTGTGTACAATAAATGTCTCTATTTATCAAAAATGCATGAGGACTTATTAAAAGTTTTTCATATGAATAATTATACAAGATTTCTATTTTTACTCTACTTTATCTCTAAATGTATCATTCCACACAGCTATTGTGTGTGTTAACTCAGCATTACTATATGTAATAAGCTCACTGTCATAAATTACTTTGCTTTTTTCTTAAATTATTGTCACAGAAATATTTAAATTTATGGTTCTGCAACTTTTTGGAAATGTTATTGATTCTTATGCTTTTGATTTAATATTGGCTGCCTATAAAATTTGTTATGAAATTTATTTCTAGAGATAATAGTTAATTTTTAAAATTTATTTGAGCTTGTTTTAATTGTTTTATGAAATATTTAATATTTCTCACTATTTAAATGAAAATAAGTTGTTTTCATAAAATTAATTTATTTTAGAAGAAAATTTTGTACTAATATGACGTTAATTATTTTATTTATAGCTTTTGGTATAAATAGACAGAAGTGCTTTTACATGTATAAAAATTCTTAAAGAGGAAGACTTCAACAAATAGGATCCCAATAATTCCCTTATGCTATATATTTTTTTTTATGAAAAACATGGTTGAATTTTGAGCAACTTGTGATTTCTAGTTGTTGAAGACATTTTTCCAGGAAATCTTTTTTTAATCAAGTTCTGAATATTCAGATTTTTTTATTTTTATGAAATTAAAGATAAATGCTTGAATACCTATTTAGATTGAATGTAAATGTATTTATTTAACGGATATATTTAATTTTTAAACATGTTCAAAACAATATCTGTACTTATTTATTATATTTGAAAATCAATAAAATATTTTCCGATCTACTTTTTCTTATCTTTGACATTAAATGAGTATTATGAATCAATAGCTAAAATCATGGTGAGCTTAGTTTTATCATATCTTAAAAAATAAAGAAAAATGATGGGCTCTTTCAAAATTCTCTTTAAAATTGTAATAATTAATACATTTGAAATCAAATATAAGGATAATATATGCATGTATATGAGTGTAAAACTTTCAAATATTGAAATAGCTCAAACCTCTCTATAAAATAAGAAATTTATTATTTTTCTATAGAAATATTTATAACCCTACAAAAAAAATGCTGAAAATTACTTAAATAACTACAAAAATTAAGACTCAATGTATGTGATATAATAAACAAACATTTCAAGATTTTAGTAAACAGGGAAATTGTTTTTAATATATCTAAGAATTGAAGTGTAAAAAATATGTTCCGGAAAGAAAACAATTTCCAATACAAAATTAAATCCAATTATTGAATTAAAAAAAAATTTTTTTTTCAAAATTTAAATTTTGCAGTTACAGATCTGTAGTTATTTTTCCATGAGAAGCATTAAAATTTTTTTTCTGTTTTGATGGTTAATTTAAAATGGTCTTAAAATTAAGAATAATTAAATCAAATATTCATTGTAAACTGATCATTGGAGATTGTGATATAACAGCATAAATAATATGGAAGTTAACACCTAGGTTTTAAATATATAACTTTATTTGAAAAAATTATTATAATATAGTTATTTTTAATTTCCTTTAAAATTTAATAAATTTTATAAAAATTTTAAAAGTATAGGGAATGTTATTTTATGTCTCACTTTAGATTCAAATGAATTAAATTGGAATCATATATTCTTAAGCAGAAAAATAATAATTAAATAAGGAAATGTGCAATTAATTTACTATCAACTTTATTATTTAACATTATACATTAAATAAAAACTCTTTGAATAACAAAAAATATGGTATTAACTAATAACATAAAGATAATTCAGAATACTCAATGGAATCTTACTAAATAAAGATTTAACAAGAATAATAATTGAACATTTTATTTATTAGTATTTATTTAGTAAATTATTTTAATTATTTAAAAGAATCACAAATTTTATTAACTTTTAAAATATTAGATATTTTAATAATTGATTAATATTTAAGTTTTTATTACTGTACCATTAGTAGATGTACATAATTATCTATAAAAATAATACCTATCAATATAAAAACATAAATTACCTATAAAAATAAAAAAAATGACTGAAATCCTTTTTATAAAATGTATAATAAATTTTCTTGAATCTGAAATTTTTCATAATATTTCCTATTTTAATAAAATTGTAATAATAATGGTGATTTTACTTAATTAATAATTTATAGCCTTACCATATAATCATAATTTTAAAAAATACAATTTTTCATTTATTTTAACATTAAAATAGAAAACCCTTTTATTATGGATATTATTTAGAAAAATTGATGAAATATATATAGTTAATATAGTTATTAAAAATGTGTTATATATGCATTAATTATAACACTTAAAAAAATGCATGTAAATTCTTATGAAACAATTGATGTGCATTAAAAGTTAAAATGTGATATATGTGTATAATACTTTTGCTAATTTATTGATTTGTTTTTATAAAATCTTTCATTTTTACTTCAAAAAATTGGATTGATCAGAAGCATTTTATTATTAAAAAAAATGGATATTAAGTTTATGACTTTTCAGATAAATTCATTGCTCTACTAATTATATATGCACACATTAATTAGCTTGAATTTTCTAAAATACTCACTGAATACATGTTACCTTATTTCTTTTATCTTTATGAGATTCTTGGTCATTTCCTTTTTGTTTTAAATTATTTATGACATTTATATGAAACATGTTTAATATTTACCTTAAATAGGTCTATACTGAAAACTAATATTTAACAATTTTAATTAAATATGTAATAAAATTTTATATTCTGTGTTTTATTCCAACAATGAAATAAAAATAATCAATAAATTTCTACATTTTATTTAAACTTAAACTAAATAGAAAATTTAGGTTTTATAAAAAAGGCTTCTTTATATTTGCCAAGGACTGTATGGATTTTTATTATGTTTTTATATGGATTTTATAATTGAATATAATAAATTTTAATTAAAATATTATATTTTTGTATGAATATAACAAATTTATAATGAAGCAATTTAGTGTAAAAAGCCAAAAACTAATTTTAAGCTATTTTATTTCTTTTAAGCCTGTCATCAATGTCTCATGAAATGCATTTTAAGCATAAAACTATCATTTACTTTTCTTTCTTAAAGATAAAAAAGGTATATTTTATGAGAATCATTTGTATTATGTTATGAAATTTATCTGATCAAATTTATTTATATGTGTATATATGTTATCCTTTCAAATAAAGTAAGATTTTTATCATTGTGTTTACTTTAATCTGCTTGAAATGCAACTTTATTAACATTTATAAAAATTTATTTATTTCAATAAAATATGTATTGTTGAATTTTATATTATAATTATTGTTTCAATTTTATGTTGAAGGAAATAAAATGAAACAATGAATGAAATTTTGAAACATAAAACATGATATGATGTGATAAAAAGTTATCTAATTAAATCATTACATTTTTAAGATGTAGATCACCTGTATTTTCGTCACTCTTAAATTGTTAGTATATATATATATATATATATATATATATATATATATATATATATATATATATATATATATATATATATATATTAGGTCTACCGGAAAGTTCTGTCCGTTTTAGAATGAAACAAAGGAATACATTTTTTCATACTTTGGATAAACTTTATTGAATAATATAATTACCATCATTATTTATAACTTCTTGCCAGCGTGATGGCAATTTGTTTATCCCAATTTAAAAAAATGTCTTATTTCTAGAGGCCAAAAATTGAACCAGTACTTGTCTGATATCTTCTTCGTTCTTGAATTGTTAGCCCTACAAGAAATTTTGTAAGGACAGAAACAAGTGATAATCAGATGGTGTTAGGTCAAGGGAGTATGATGGATGCAACAGAATTTCCCAGCCCAGCTCTGCGACTTTCTGACGAGTCCTCAAAGGAGCATGTGGCCTGGCATTGTCATGAAGCAGTATGATGTCCTTCCTATTGAACATCGCCGGCCTCTTTTCTTGGAGTGCTGTTTTTAATTTATCCAATTGCTGACATTACCTCTCCGAATTTAGCCTTTTGTTTGGTTTCAACAGCTTAAAATGTATTGGTCCTCGAATGTCCCATCATATACACAACATTCTCTTGTTCAGGCTCAACTTTGGTTTAGAGGTAGAGGGGGCAGGTTTTCCGGGTTCACAATATGCCCTTTTTCTTATGATGTTTTTATAGGTAATCCACTTTTCATCCCCAGTTATGATCTGGTCCAAGAAGGGTTCGATTTTGTTGCGTGCAAGCAGAGATGTGCATATGATGATTCGATCATTCAAATTCTTCTCACTTAACTTGTGTGGCACCCATCTTGAATACTTCCACACAAACCCTAGTTTCCGAATATGGTCGGAAATGGTTTGTTGAGCTGAATACAGCCTTTCCGCAATCTCCGATGTTGTCAAAAAAGGATCTTGTGTGGCTTATCAGAAACTGTACCTTCACCAAACACTTTCAATAAATTCCTATATGCTACTGTAGCATTTCTTCCTTGTTGGAATTCGTACAAAATACAGTGGCGTAAATGAACATTGTCGGTAGCCATGGGTACACCATCGCGTCTTACTTAATACTAACAAGAATGAACTTCATTTTAGTTCATCTGCAACGAAAATGTGTATTCATTGTTAGCAATCAAAAGAGAGAGCCAAATATGTGTCACAGGAATATGCGCATACTTGTTGAAACTGATTGTAACTGGAGCGGACAGAACCTTCTGGTAGACCTAATATATATATATATATATATATTTGGGACTCATGATTTAAGCAAAGTATGCACTATGCATTTGAAACCTTTTTATTACTTAATCTGATATTCTATTCAATGATATTTACATTATTTCTTAAAGTTTTGTACAAGTATGGAATATTAAAAAAATGGTTTATATGTTAAATAATTAGATATTTTATTATAGTTTATGTTAATAATGAATGATGTTCACAAAATTATTTAAGCATATACTCTAATATCATCTGAATTTATAAATATATATTGACTAAGTAAAATATGTTATCTTGATTTTTAAGGTTTACATAAATGTAATAAACTTATTTGCTAAAAATATAATTTTTAAAATGAATAAACATTTGGGTAGAAAATAGTTTAAGTTCTTTTGAATGTATGAAATCCATGTCAATATTTAATTTTTCTTGCTAAATACTTAATTTTTTAAAAAAATAGAAGTATGCCTTTTTTATACATTAAGTTGAATCACAATGTTAAACTACACAATATTTATGGTATAGGTCTTAGATTCTGCTATATTATCATAAAACTTAAATTAATATTTCAATTAACTCACACATTCGTTCTTCTAAACATTACTAGTTTCTGATAAATACCTGCATAATGTTTCTCTTCATAGAAAAATCTAAGACTGCCTTTTCTAAAGCTAATGAATAAAAAATTGGGAAAAATAAAATTTCCAGTGAAAAGGACAAAATTCATATAGTAAAAATGTAAATATTTTAACTCATTGATACTTATTTATAGTTAAAATCTTCTGGCAGAAAAATCCCTTAAAAATGTATCAAATTCACATAAATGGCAAATTTGATAATGCATTTTAACAATTATCTTTTATTTCTATGCTTGAAAAATTAAGAGAAAATATAGAGTGCAGCCCATAAAACCATCCCATAGTAAAATAAAATATAATGTACTAAATATGATTATTCCTTTTCACTTGCTGAAAGTGCCCTCCACCTACTTTACCACATATGTGAGCATGCTTGAAGAGATTTATATATACCCAAGTTTATTCTTGTGTTGCAATGCTGTTGATGATGTCCCAAATCCTGATTTTTATTTCTTCAAGTGCATGGGGATTTGTCTCGCATACTATTCCCTTTATCAATCAGAAGTAGGCAGGTAAAGTATTTCGCTTTTGGAAAGTTTGCAAACACCTCTACGATTCCCAAATAACAAATTCTCTGTTTTCTCAAAGAACCATTTTTTTACTAAAAATGAATACAAATATAAACAAATAATTGCAAAAAACACATTTTACAATATTATGGCAGGCTGATTTTATATGCAACACTTGTTTATATTGTTCTATATAAAAAGTTCTTAAATTCATTTGTCACAAGATTTTTGACGAAATTATTTATTTTATATTTTCCCCAAGTTATGTTTAATTTATTATAAATTTTTACTGAATTTATTTAGATAAGAAGCATATAAATGATAAAAGTTTCTAATAGTTCTTATGAAGTTTTGTGTAAAAAATAGTATATAAAAAAATTTGTAGAGTTAAAAAAAAGTTTTTCAATTTTATTCTTAACACATTATGCAAAAAATACATTTTATAATGAATATATTATACAATATAATGAATATGAATTGATGAGATTTAATTACATAACCATGACTAAAATATTTACAGTTGGCTGAAAGTTCCAAACTCCATTGTTGTTCACAACTTATTTCCCTCTGAAAAACAGTTCAAAATGTTAAACCACTTAGATTCGGTTGGAATAATAATTTACATCATCTTGAAATAACTTAACACATACATATTGAAAATGTCAGAGCAATTTTACCTGACATAAATTGTACTTTATTTCTAGATGATATCACCCATCACCATTCCTAAGGTATAAAAGAAAGATAAAAATAGGAGAAAGATAGATAAAATACTAGAAACAAAAAGATGGAAGAAATAACTTCAATAAGTTAATTTTAAAGCATTTTAGGAAATAAACTAGGAAAAAAAGAATATGAAAATAATATGACAGTGTATTTGATTGAGAAAATAAGATTCACAATTCATTATTTCAATAGAATTGTTTTTATTTAAGTAGAGTAACTTAACAGATATGTATTATAATGTCGAATTGCTTCCAGGCTATTAAAAACTTAACTGTAAAAGTTTCCTTTTTGTTATAAGATAGAAGTGTCTCTCTCACTCTGTCTTATAACAAAGTTTTAAAATATTTCCATTAGTTATAATTTAACGCTTTGTTATGAGACAGACACACAGAATTACAATTATGAAAGCAATGCACAAATCATTACCATTAATTATTAAGTGTTAAATTATTAATGGCAATGAGATTTATGCACTGAAATTTTGAAATGGAGAATAAAAGTTCAAATAATCAACAAACAATGTTTTTTCACTTCATGATGAATTATTTATAACGACTCCATACCATTGTACTTACATCTTTAGACAGCTAAAATGTATAAATATAAGAATTTTTTGTTCTGGTCTTAATTTCTTATCAAAAAACATGTACCTTTTGTACTTATAAATGAGAAACATGTTTTCAGAAATGTTCTGTACATTAGCAGGACTCGCCATGGATTACATCTAGAAAGGCATTCGTTGGAATGGTAGGTCCCAGATTTGATCCCAGCCTCTATTGAGCAATGGGAGACAAATTCCGCATTTCTGAAATTCCACAATATGTGAAAAATACACTTAGAAAACAATAAAATTTGATGAAGTTTTACACCAGCTCTAGCAGTTTAACATTATATAACAAGTTGCCAAATATTTTCTAGACTAAATTTAACAATAAAATGATGAATAGCTTATAATTTTATAGTTAAGTTAGGAATAACTTAAGCTTGAAGTACAATGATTGTCCTTCTGCTTGTATAAGTTTTAAAAATGACCTGAACTAGGATTTCATAATTTAGACTTTAACTATCTCATTGTTCAATAAATTTTCTCTGAATTCTATAATTTAGATTTTTAAAAAATAATCTTCGCTTTTCTTATTAATATTTTTTATATTACTCTTTGCCTTCAGGAATTTCACAACACAATTTTTGAAGTAATTTAATCCATTACAGGCTGTGTGAACACACACTATGCTTTGAAAAACTGTCTTTAATAAATCATCCTTTCAAAATCCACCACTCTGACAACCCTTGGAATAGCCATTGTGATTCTTCACTTGCTTCTCTTTCCTTGTTTCTTGGAATTCCTATGCTATTCGAGTAACTCTCTGTCTAATGTGACTAGCATTGCTTCAAAATTTCTTCCATAAGTAGCTTAGCTTTGTATTGTGAAGTGTTATAAATTTTGTGTTGTAAAGTGTTCTAAGCAATAGTGTACAATTTTGAATTAAGAGATTATGAAAAGGAGGTGGAATGTGAAATTACTATTAGATGAATTTGTATCTCCTGCAGAAGATACTGATCAAAAGACAGTGAGGATAATCCTGATGACATGAAAAGAAGAATCTTAATTAGAAAATATTGTGAGCAAAAATAAAACAGTTAGAAATAAAGTCTAAATAAAAAAATGAAAACATTTTCAAAATTTGTTTGTTGATAAAAATGATTAGAATTAAAAATAGAATTTGTTCACTTTTATGATGCAACAAAAAAGAGGTGCAGATAAAGTAGATGAAATGTCTGTATTCTATTTTATACTTACAGCTCAAAAAGACAACAGATGGTTTTTTTAAATGCACACTGAACCTCAAAGAAATTAATACAAGAGTTATACTGATGTCAACAAAGAACACCCCAAAGCAATATGTAACTTAAAGAAACATTTTTAAGGGCCAAGAATTATTTCTAATAGAGACACATATGAAAACAATAACTCTGCAAATGCTTTCTATAAAAATCTGCAAAAAGTCAATGAAGCTAATTCCATTGAACCAGAAGAGATTCAATATCTCACAAAAAGTACAAAAACTAACAAAGGCCTTTTAATATGTGTGCAAAAAACTATAATTTCTAGCACAAAATGCAATAGTTTCACTTGCAAAAATCATCCTTCATATGTTTGACAGAAATATAGGTATATTCTGAATCTTTAATAGGTGTACACAATTCTGTTTTTATAATTTATGAATGTTGTATCTTCTTAAATATATTAAAAGCAGATTTTTCAAGAATAGAAATATTATTTCACAATTAAATAGGGTAAAAATTGCATACAATGAAATAATTATTTTCTAAATGTCCAGTTAATTTTTTTAATAAAATTTATTAGGGTGAAGCAGTCACCTCATGTGACCTTTAGTGTCAGGAGCATGCCTTCTACAAGGTTAAAGAAACTAAATAGCAATGAATAATTTTATATAGAGAATCTTTATTGAAGTACTAATAAAGCAGATAAATTAATAAAAAATACAAGTAAAAAATATTATTGTAAAACAAAATAAGTAAATACTGTTATTTTTCCAAACCACTTTTCTCGTAAATTTTTATTCATTTATAAATGCAATTTTTATTTTAAAATCAATTGTATCTATTCATTTCTTCAAATCCATATTATAAAGATTATATATTCCAAATTTGCATACATATTTTCTTAAAACTTATATGCTAATAATGTGATACTTTAAATGAACCAATTAAAAAAAAATTCAATCGTTATATTGCATTTGCATAGTATATCATAAAAAATAACAAATCTTAGTTTCGAAAATGTATTTGAAACACAGATATATATTCTCAATTATAAATGTGAGATTTTAAATAGAATTCTATAAAATGAATTAGTTTAAAATTAATTAGATTATAACTTAGAATAGAATAAATCATAAATAAGTTATTCTTTTCTTCTAAATTATACATCAATAATTCCATTTAAAAGTATTATCATTATGCACCGATTTATTTCCAGGTTTTAAAAGGTATAAAAAAATGCACAATATCAATTGGTTTCTCTGCGTGCACACACACACACACACATATATTCTGAAACAGATGTTAATTATATGATATAAAATTTGGAAAAAAACTTTTCAATGCAATAATTGATGATATTTGACAAATAAAAATTTTGACTATATCCTGTAATAATTCTATAGTAATTGTATTCCGATTTTGTAGAACCTAAACTGAGAATTGGATTTTGATGAAACTTAGTATATGTTACTTAGCTATGATTTCTTTTCATGGATATGTAATGGATAACAGCATATTCAACTCTCAAATATTAATTTGAAGATTAAACTCGAATTCATCACAAAAAAATGACTCAATTGATGAATTATCTACTGATAATTTATAGGCTCATGTAAATTTCAGACAAATGGTTAATTATTTTATATATTGTATGAAGTTCTCGGTACTTGGTAAACATACCAATCTTACAATGATTACAGAAATTTAAGATTTTTAATCGAGTTAAAATTTCAATATCATTTCTAAATGTACACAGCTGTAAACATTGGTAGTCAACTTTCATTAATAGATTAATCTGTTTGATTAGTCCTGATCCCAAACCATGAATTTGAATAGGAATAATCAGCAATAGATAGCAGATTATATTTTTTAAATGATTTTATACTTCTGTAATTTTCGTTTTTAGTTTTTGGAAATTAGTGTAACATATGTATTGATTGCAAATTTTTACTTTGTAAGATTTCTATTCTGAACAACCTTTTGGAATTGGAATAGTTTCTGTGTTATAATTTAACAGTTAATCAAAAGGAAAAAATATGCAATATTTATAAAATTTTTAAATACAAGTGATAGATAAGATATAATTTTTCAATAAAGTTACACAATTTCCAACAATGTAATTATCGAAAAATAAAATACTATGACATTTTGAAAAGCTATTAGTGTTATCAAACAATGACAAGGGAACAACATCATAAAATAAATTTTTGCTATGTACTGACTGTACAAAACATTTAATTTAAGTCAGATTCCCTTAATCTAAATATTACTACATCATAAAACAATATATTATTTTATAAACTTTTCTTCTTTTATATCAATATAAGTACATACCTGCATTTACAATTGATATAAAATTTTAACAATAAATCTAGAAAACATAATACTTTGACCAGGGAATTGTCAGATAGGTATAAGATCCTGGATGCAGATAGAGTGCCTTTATTTAGACCCCCTATCTTTCAAAACCATATTTATAGAGCTGATTGCTGTCTAGATCTGATACTACCTGTTAGTAAGGTCTCCACTAATTCAGAGCAAAGGATGGCTACCCTAGATAATATCAATGAGCATTATCCATCATCTGTTTGTTTCCATGTCTATACAGATGGTTCAGCTGCAGATGCCTTTAGAAATGTTGGGGCAGGAGTATACTCTAAGAGTTTCAAGCTTTGCCAGGCTGTTGGGAAATACTATAACAGCTACAATGGTGAAGTGGCCGCTGTGCAATTAGCACTTGAAGAGATCAAAAAGGGTAATGAGAACAACATAGTATTTTTATAGACTCTCAGGCCACCATCAGGTCTCTCACTTCAATTGCTCCTAGCAGTATTGGGTCTGTTTATCTCTGTCAAATGGCAATTAGTTCTCTACTGGAAGAAGGACGTCAAATTGTGCTGCAATGGATACCCAGCCATTGTGGTATTGCGGGAAATGACGCAGCTGACAAATTGGCAAAGGCTGGCTCAGATCTACAACAGCCTTCTCCAGCCTTGGTGTACCATACTGTTAAAAGGCTTATTAAGTCAAATATAGCCTCCTATCGTAGAAATGTTTACAAGAAGTGCATAAAGGGGAAAGCATGGGTTTCCTTACTAACAAAGCCTATTTCGTGTAACCTCCACAGAGCTGTGGGAGTGACAAATTTTCGCCTTAAAACTGGGCATGATTATCTGCAAAAACACCTTCACCGTTTGGGTTTGAAGGACTCTCCGATCTGCCCTTTTTGAGGACATGGTTGGTGACCACCTTTACACTTGCCCTGGACTTTCAGACGTCGCAGTTAGAAATTCTGTGGAAGATGACTTTTCATTCACCTCAAGATTGTATTGGGCTGCCCGACAGAGACTGATGGTTGAAAAACAAAGGTCGGGCGTAGGATAAAATAAATAAATAAAGAAAGAAAGAAAGAAAAAAATCATAATTTATATCATGTTTGTAACCATAAAGGTTCATGCAAGCATGGAATTCAATGATTTTTGAAAACTATTTAAAGTTTCATAGCTATTATGGCCAATGGTTATTAGATTTATATAGCAGAGTTAAATATAGATAAGAGATTATCTTATTTTCATTTATTCTAATTAATTTACACCTTTTCATCTTTACCAGTATTGTGAATGCTGGAAAGAACATTTTTTCCATACTATAGTTTTCAGTACTTTTCCATTTCACAAGTACAGATGATAATGCCTCTAAGTGATAATACCAAGTGAAACAAAATGCTACAAATAATTGTTTTTTATATTATTAACTTTTACTTCCTTCAAATATTTTAAATAATGAAAAAATATTTATGCGTTCAAAATAAATTTTTTCAATTTCAACTAACAATTTTATATATTTATATATTTTCTGGGAGTTATCACTATATAAGTCAACACTGCCACATTTGTACTGTTGAAAGAAAGTGGAATAGTACCTATTTTCCATACATAATCTTAAGATAGGAGGAAAAATACAAATTATAAAATATTTTAAGGGAAAACAATTTAATTAATATAGTAAAAGCAAACAATGCATTTCTAATATTTCAAAAGATAAACAGTAATTTAAAGAAATTATAAATGTGAGAAATGTAATGATAAAGCCATGGAAAGAAATTTGGAGCACATTATATCATTTATGAGATGTAAATAAATTTTTTTACTCCACAAAACAATATATTTGTGAGTGTGTGTGTGTATGTAAGAGATACACGCCCAACATAGTGAGTAGCAAAATGTTAGCCAAAAGAAACAGAATAATGATAATCATACTTTGGAAATTTAACGCAGTATATTACATTAACATAAAGGATGAATTTTGATGCTTTTTTAAATATATTTTAAAGTTTATAAATCTTTAGCTTACAAATATTAAAAAATTTTCCATACTTATATAATAATTATAAGGAAACAATACATTTACTTAAACTAAAAACTTTTAATTAAAGTAAAAAATACTGTAGATTTAAAAATGTATTATATTTAAAATATAATTTATGTTAAAAGTATGCCATGGAATGCAAAATTATTAATTTAATTAACAAAAATGAATTTAAAATAATTTACAATTCATCTAATAATATTATGTTTTTAGAGGCATTTTTTCTGATAATTTTTCAAATAAAAATCCTCTTTAAGATTTCTGGAATTCACAAATTTGTCTCAGGATGAAATATCACAAAAGTCAGACTGTTTGAAGACTATTTCCAATTTTTACGAACGATTTTAAAATAAATATTATAAAGCAGCTAAAAAATATTATCTTCTTATTTTAATCACACAATGCCTACATTAAATAAATGCTAATAATATCTTTTTATTTTATCAACACTAATAATTCATAAATAATGGTCCCTTCTTCATAAATGGCAGTAAAAAAATTGTATATTAAATATAGGATTCACATAGCATTGGATAAAGTAAAATCTTCAATAATTTATATCAACATACTTTTAATTAAAAAAAAAAAAAAAAACAATGACATAATATTTACAAAATTCATAATAATTTAAATTTTTTAGTCATTAATTGTAGATAAATATTTCTAAAGTTTTTCCTTAAATTTTATATAAGTTAACCTCTAAATCACAGAAAAGATACACTTTAGTAAAAAACATAATCACGTTTCCTACAGTCTTTATAAGGATACTTAATACTATTTTGTTTGTAATTTTTCTAGTGGTACTTAATACTATTTTGTTTTTAATTTTTCTAGTCTATATCTAAAACAGTGGTGTTTAAATACTAAAATCAACCCAATTATGAAGTTTTATTAAGATTTTAAAAAAAGATGCAAAATCAACAGCAAAACAGAATTTATTTTTAGTGAGCTAGTAACTTACTCTAACTCAACTCTAATAAAATCATACATTTTAAAATTTATTCAAAAAGTAAGAGAGATTAACAATTAATCTTAATTTAAATAATTCATATATAAAGTTGATTAATTTTGGTTGCAAGTTTCAGAGCTATAAAACAAAATTTCATCTCTCAATAACAGACTCCTTTCATATTAAATTATTAAAATTGTTTTTGATAGCTGAAATTTAAACAAATATTAAATGAATCAAGCAAAAAGCAAATAAATATGGATGTTTTCTTTTTAAATCTGTAATAAATGCTTCAAAATGCAAAAATATGCTTACCCTTCACTTTTCATATTTGGATACAGTTTAGCAGGTCCATTACCATTTTCTCTACCTACAAATTCAACATAGCGTTTTTCTTGTTCTTCAATTAATCTTTCAGTCCATAATGATAGAAGTGATCTAGTAGCTGGTGTTTTCATTGCCTCGATATTAAGCTTAACCTTTTTAAGAGGAGGGTGGAATTTTCCTACAGCATTATCATTTGAACTGTCAAATCCTTTAACCCTAGAATTCAGAAATTCATACTTTTGTTACTCATATGAAATATTTTACCCTTTCCCTATTATAATCACGGAAAAAATAAATTACATTGACTATTTAATCATAACGTTTCTAATACATTTATATGTAAAGATATAATTAGGTATAAAGTAATTTAATGCTTGTCATAAAAGCTATTCTTTTCTCTGAAAAGTTTATGATGTATTAATTATAAAGATGGCAAGTTAGACAGCACATATAATTAAATTCAAAACCACCATGTCAAAAACTCTTAAAATCCAAGTACAAAAATTCTTTCCAAGGCCAGCAAATGTCATGTGTTACTTCAAGAAATAGTTGTATCATTTAAAATGTTAAATAAACTGAATAATGTTTTACAGATATAAACAAAATAACCTAATATTATGAGGAAAAATAGAATTTTCCAATTTTAACTTTATGGTAATGTTAATTTAAAAGTGAGTTTTGTATTTAAAGTGATGTCATAAAAATTAATCTTATAATACTAGATATAATTATTATATATATATATATGATAAATTTATTTATATGTATATAAATTTTAATCTTTATCAAGATGTCTTAAAAATTATAGTTTTAAATAAAAATGGATAAGCAAACATTGTAATAAATTAATATACAGTTTCATAATTATATTTTTTTCCATTTAATATCTACATATATCAACTGTTGCGTGAAAAACCTTTTTAAATATTGTGTATTAATGTATTAATCATCACAAAGTTAAATTATTTGAATATTTATTATATAGGTAATAGGTATCTATTTTCTAGTACCCATGAAAATCTTAAATTGCTATTTGATAAATTCTCATATTTTAATAAGCATATTCATATATTACAAAATCATTATCATAGTTGAAGTCACATGAAATTTACTCCTTTTGAGCACATCAATAGGTAAAACTTATAAAATTAAATTTAACATTCTTAAAAATGAAATCATTTGATTTATCCTGTAATTTCTCTACTAAGCATTTTACAACCTTCTAAAATTACAGCAATTTTAAAGAATTTCATTTACAAATATTTTCATAGCTAAAATTACACATTTTGGTAAATATTTACCGATCAATTTCTTTTACTTCATCAAAATCCATGGATTTTGGACATTCTCTATCATCTTTAATAGATTTTTCTGATTTTTTATTTGGAGAATGTGTAGGACTTTGAGCACCAAGTTGAGCCTTAACACTTGCAATGGATGCCGACCCTTCACCTTCTATATTTGGTTTACGACACTCAAGCAAGCATTCCAATATACTTTGATGTTCAGCTGTAAGGCAATGGCACCGTACATAAGCTTCCAGTTCATTCCACATAAGGCGATATAGTTCTTCCCTGTAAATAAAAAGTAATCACTACTGATATAATTTTAATTAAAGAAATTTATGAAAGACAATAATTTCTTTAAATTGGCTATATAAACTTCATATTTTTCATTAATTTCTTCTTGTATCAATACCAATCTCTAATTAATCAAACCATAGAAATTTTTTTCTATAAATGGAAGTAAGCATTATTAAAACAATTTTGACTAAACCTTAACTTGTATTTATAAATTCTTTAGACGCCGTGTCAAGAAGCAAATGATAAGATTAAATTTTTTTTTATTTGACACTGTGAATATTTTATAATTTTTTTAGTTGTACACAAACAGAAACACAACTATTTAAGAAAGTTTTAATAACAAAAAGAATAAACAGAAACAAATTTAATTTTATATCACATATTGAAATTTAAATAAACAGCAAAAATTACATAATATTGAATAATAATAATAATAATATATAGAATATCTTCTGTTTTTGCATTTAAAACATTACTATTTAATTAAATTCACTTACTAATTAGTAATTTTAAAGTTAACTATGTATTTTAAACTATAACACAAACTTTATTCCAAGTAAAATGAATCATATGACTTAACAATTTTCATCAGTAAACTTTAAATTATTATTTTTTCTGTATTTACAGTTGTTTATTTCAGTTGATTTAAGGAAATTCATTGCTAATTTATTTTAAACTTAATTTATTATTCTTAATAATTTAATAAAAATTTATAAATGAATACTACTTAAAATGAAAAATATTTTTTTCTTTTAGAAATACACACATATAAAAAGCATAAAATTTATAATTAAGTATAATATAAAATATCCCTTTCCCCAACAGTATTTTCATTTTTAAATTTCTTGTAAAATGAATCACAGTGTTGTTCATATTTAAAAATATTAGTTAAAATTGTACATAACATTTGTTGCATAATATATATGTATAATTATGCTGATATATTGTGCACATTAAAGAGCAATATTTACCCTTATTTTAACAGATTATACGAATTTATAAATCTTCATTTGCAATTATTAATAGGGTGCAAAATAGATTTATAATAGATGTAATGAATTAGTGAAATGAAAAACGTTTGGGAAAATTGACTTATTACCATATGTGCATTTTCATAAATTATATAAATCATAAATAAAGATAATATGATATTAATAATATAAACAAGAATTCACAATATATCATCATCTAATAGAAAAATAACAGAAATATTATATTGAAATTAATTAATACTTTTTAGGTCCTTTTCCTCTTGTTCCAACAGTAGGAGTAGGAAGAGGAAGCCCTCTAGCTTCATAATCAACTAGATAATAAATTACTTTCTTACAATTAGTAACTTCATTTTGATCGAGAGTCTCTTTAGTTATTAGTTCCAATAATGGAGTTATTTGCTACATTAATAGAAACAGAATTGTAAACATTACACGTAAATAGAATTACTAAAACTTATAATAATATATGAAGATAAACATCATTTAAAGAAACTAGGATGGATGATTACTTACAGGGACAGTGTTTGCCATATTAAATATGGTGGTGTGGCCAATAACTATTGGCCAATATTGTGTAAGTCTTGCCAATTTCTTTTTAGCTAAAAATAGAATTCAAATAATGATTGAGGGAATCCTTAAATAACTTTTTATTACTAAAACACATTTATAATTCCCATAGTTTATTTTTAAAAAGGAAATTTACATAAATTAAATCACATTAGATTAGTAATTCTAGAGAACATAGAACATTTTTCAAATATAAATAATTTATATTTTAGAAAACATACTCTGTATTTATCCAATAAAATGTTTAATACAAAAATAAACAAATAAAGGATTGCAAATATATTTAAAAAATGCAAATATGCTTAAAAACACTTAATAATTTTTAATTTACTGAACTTGGTCACACTTGCACACAGGGAGTAATTTTGGTTTGCTTGTCATTCAAGGGTAGACTGACTTACAGTTTAAAATGGATTCCAAACCACCACAAACATTCCTGCCCAAGATTGGAATCAAACCCACAAATGTATTAACCAAAAGCTAAAGTGCTAACTATTTGGCTGCCAGCCTGCTACAAAAGAGAAGCTGGAAGCCATAAGAACCCTATAAACCATTACACTAATGATCAGAATACTGATCTTTCAGCAATTAACTTTTTATAAAAAAAGATAACCCAGATAAACCTTCATTTTGAATTCAGATGCAGATATAAAGCAGACATTACAAATTCATTTAAAAAAATGCAGAGTGACCAGAATAAAAAAGTATTGAGCAAAATTAGATTATTTGAATGAGAATATGTTAGGAAAAAAGACTGATTATTTAGGCATTAATCTCACTTCCTGTTAAATACAGTAAAAGCAAAGTGATATCAACTATCAGTATTATGCTATTTTGATTATATTATAAGTATTTTATTTCAAGTTTATCATGAGTTACAAGTAAGAAACTTACATCAGGTGGACCAACTAATTAAAGATGCATTATTATATTGCTTACCAGAAAATGTAAAATAAGTATCAGAAAAGAAAATTATGTCATATCTTTGACCAGAGAAAGTAATTTGCTTATAGTTTAAAAAAATATCAAACCTACCTGTTTCTATGGGTAATTCTAGCCTGTCAGGTGATGGGTCAATTGGAACTAATATATTCTGCTTCATAAAATCCCCAAAATCCTAAAATATTAAAAATGTTATTCATTTAAAAGAATTTTACTGATATTTATGCTAAGCATACAGCAAAGTGTAGCAATTTAAAGCTATAAGAACACAATGAGCAATGAGAATTAATATCACTTCCTGAAAGTCAATAGCTTTTTAAATTGGTTGGTTGGTTTTAATGGCGCAAGGTGCAAGTAAGGGCAAGCTGCACCAGACACAAAGTTGTTTTTATCTACTTCCTCTGCTCAAACCATTGAAATGTTAAAATTATATCAAAATAAAATACAAATATGTATATCATCTAAAATGTATAAAATTTAAAATTAATTTAATTTTGATTTAAAAATTTCTAAAATTAGATAAAATTTATTAAATTAATTGCTTTTAAAAACGCAAAGAGATAGCGATGCGGTGGTTCACCTAGCAAATCTTGTAGAGTTAAAATATTACTATTAAAAAATGTGAAGCGATAATTGTTAAAATCTGGACACACAATTAAAATAGGACACACTGTGTATGGTTCATCACACGTCTCACACCAAGGATTTAAGTCACTTAAGAATAAATGCTTATGAGTGAAATATGTGTGACCAATACGAAGGCGAGTCAGTTTAATATCTGCGCTTCGCAGCTTTGAAATTGATAATGGAATGATTGATGGAAAAAGTTAGTTGAAGACTTGCAAATTCCAGGATTCCTGCCAAAAAGAAACTTTAACAAATATTTAATTCCCTTTCTCACATCCATTGATGGAACAGAAGGCAGAGTAGGAGTGGGTGCAGACCTAGCTGCAGCAACAGCCTTCTCATTATAAACTATTCTCATGTGACCTGGTATCCAGCAAAACCATATTTCAAATCCGCTGCTAGTTAGAGAATCTATCAATTTGAAAATCTTGGACACAACAGGGGGACAATTAAAGTTACTCTTTCTCAAAGCTTCTAATATACTATTACTGTCAGTGTTAACACAGAAGTTACATTCATTTCTAGTACTCACCTGCTGAAGTGCACGGTATACAGCCGTAGCCTCAGCAGTGAAAAGCTGTAATTAAAGGAGGTATTATCAAAATAAATTCCACAGCCAATGTGTTCTACTGTTTTGGAATTCATCTGTGAATACAGAAGTGTACCGTTCATACTGACAGCAAAGGAATGCAAAAAGTTGTTGATAAATAGTCGGAGTTGTGTCCGACTTTTTGCAATTTTCAAAGGGATTGATAACAATGATATCTGGATCATACCAAGGCGGATGTGCAAAGAAGTCTGTAGACTCAATGGGAATGTCACATAGGTCAGAAAGCAAAATACTCAATTTAATACGAGAGAGAAAAGGTTGAATGCTTGATGATCTAGCAATGTATAATCTTTTAAAAGAGGCATTAGGATTCATGAAATGTAAGAGACAGCCGCAGGTTTAAAGGAAACTTTTGGCAGATTACATATAGACTTTGGACGGGTGATGTGCGAAATGCATCAGAACAAATCTTTAAAGCAGAGTGGTGAACAGTATCCAATCTGCGTAAGATGGAGAGTCTAGCTGATTCATAAGCAACACAGCCGTAATCAATTCAAGATAAAATTATCGACTGGGTAATTTGAAGGAGTGATGTGCGATCTACACCCCAAAATGTATTAAAAAGCACCTCGAGGATGTTAAGCAGTCACTCACACTTCTTCCGCAGATGTAAAACATGTGGAAGGAAACTTAACTTTTTGTCAAAAATTATGCCAAGGAATTTTATCTCATTGACTACAGGAATAGGTCTATTACTTATGAGAAGCACAGGATCATTATGGAGACTAGTTTTCCTGTAGAAAATAACACAGCAACTTTTACTAGGAGATATACCTAAGCCATTTTTTTCACACTAAATAATTAGATTCTTTACAGCTGTTTGCAATTGTCTCTCAATTATATTCATGTTTGATCCCTGATATGAAATTTGTAAGTCATCGACATATAAATTACCATGAACAGAAGATGATAATTGATGAAGGATGTTACAGATAAAAAGGTTAAAAGTTGTTACACTTAAAACGCTACCTTGAGGGACACCTTCAGCTTGGCTAAAAGTATTGGAAATTGTAGTTTCAACACGTATAAAAACATGTGAGGCCAGAAAATTTAGAAGATTACCCTTAAAGCTAAGATATGAAGAGTACGCCATGTATGGTCATAAGCTTTCTCAATGTCGAAGAAGATTGCAACAATGTAGTTTCTCCTCAAGAAAGCATTTCGAATTTGATATTCCAAATCTATGATATTACTGATAGTAGACCGCCCTTTTCGAAAGCCACTTTGGAGAGAAGGGATGCAGTTCTTTTCTTAGACATAAATGAGTCTATCATTGACCATACGATCGAAAGTTTTGCATAAACAACTCGTAAGAGCTATTGAGCAATAACTTAGAGGATCACATGAAGAAATCTTTGCCAGGTTTCAAGATTGGAATCACTATTGATTCCCTCCAAGAAGTTGGAAAAACATGTTCTGTCCAGATTCTATTAAACAATATCAAGATGTTCAATAAAAAATCATTGTTTAAATGATGGAACATTTGATAGAAAATTCCATTAAGTCCTGGACTGGTGTTATTTGCCTGAGACATGGCTGTCTTTAATTACGGCAATTGAAAAGCACAATTATAAGGTAGATTATGTCGATCATGAAATTTTACTGGTGTCCGCTCAGCAATTCTTTTAGTCCTTATTAAAGTAGGACTATGTGAATCAGAGCTGGAAACACAAGCAAAGGTTTTTCCGATGACATTGGCAATATCTACCAGTGAGGAATGTACAGAAACTCCAGTTTTCAAAATGGGAATGCAATGATCCTGATAAATACCATTGACTGCTTTCACTTTCCTCCACAACTGTTTGCTTAATGTTGATGTGGTAAATGATGACACATAATGAATCCAAGATTCCCTCTGACTCTTATGTCTAACTCTATAAGCAAACACTTTGGCTTTCTTGAAAGAAATAAGATTCTCCATGGTCGGGTATCTTCAAAATATATTCCATTGCTTCCTTTGTTTCTTATACAGGAGAGTTGACACTCTTCATTCCACCAAGATTTCCGGTGTTTATATGGAATGATGAAATTTTTAGGGATAGCAACATCCGCAGCTCCGATTATTGTGCAGTGACATATTTAACGGCATCATCTATCACATCTGTTTTAACTCTTGTTTCACTGATCACAGCCAATTGCATGAAAAGAGTCTAATCGGCTCGACTGTACATGTAATTAGGTGGGTTGTGACGCACACTATTACTTCCAGTCTGAGACATGATTAGAAGGAAATGATCACTATTGTAAAGGTCATTTCTGACAGCAAAACTCAGCAATGGCAGGAGTGATGGAGAACAAATAGCTAAGTCAAGAGAGTGAAATATCCGTGTAGGTTCCTGGAAATAAGTTTTCTCGTCGGTATTAAGCAGACAAAGACAGTTGTCAGAAATAAACTGTTCTATCTGATGACCACGAGAATTTGTATCACCACTATCCCACAGAAAACCATGGTCGTTAAAATCACAGAGCAATAAAAATGGAGTTAGGAGTTGATAAACTAAGTCATTCAGTTCCTCTGTTTGGATGATGTCATTTGATGGCAAATAAAGGCTACATACCATGATTAGACATGTGGTATAGATTCTCACAGCCACAGCCTGGAGTGTAGTTCTTAACTGATGTACTTTACTGGGATAATTGTTTGATATAATTATACAAACTCCACCAGACACAGCAGCATCAACACCATAATCTTTTCTGAAGCATTGAAACCCATGCATTTTGGTGATAACAGTGGGCTTTAGGAATGTTTCCTGGAAAGTCACGCATGCCGGGTTGTAACGAGAGATGATGGATTTGATGTCATCAATGTGAGACCGAAAACCACAACAATTCCATGAAACAAAAGAAGACATTAATGGAATATATTCTAACCTTTATCACTGTTGCTCAATGTCATCTCAGATGACTCTTCAGAATTGAAATCATCATCTGAATGGTGCAGTTTAACAGCATCTGCATCCAAAGACAAAAGAGCTTTTTTTAATGTTAAAGAAGACTTTTTAGAGCTTTCTTTCACAATTTTTAATTTCCTTGCCTTTTCTTGTGATTACTGGTGAGGTGACTTTTGAACCATTCAGTTTTGGATTTCATTTTACACTTGTGAGGGACTCAGTTTCTGTTTGAGTGTTGGAAGATTTTGTGACCTTCTTGCAGCAGCAATGTAGCTAACACCTGACAGTGCAGTATGTGACAGGATGACTCGCCTAGCTTCAGGGTAAAGAACCTTATTTTTGACTTTAACTGATGTGATTTCTTTCTCAAGCTGCCATATCAGACATATTTGAGAAAAGAAGGAGTGTTCAACGTTGCAATTAACACACATTTCTTCAGCTTTGCAGGTAATAAAATAATAGCCAATGCCTGCGCAACGGGCAGATGTAAGCTTCCCTCTGAATGTTTTTTTGGAATGCCCAAATCGTTGACACTGAAAACAACGCGACAGATTCGGTATAGTGTTACAGAGCAACACATGTACGCAGCCTTTATGTATTGCGGTAAGTCCGGAGTAGCAAACGTTAAAATGAGATGCTTCGTAATCAAAATGATGCCATCTCTTTTTATGGTAATATGTTTAACTTCACAGACTTTTTTTACTCTTTAGATTATCTAGTATCTCCTCTGTAGATGTGTAAAACAAATCCTCAGCAGATATCACACCACGAGAAGAGTTTAAATTCCCATGAGGGAAGACAGTCACATCAATATCATCAAGTTTCCTCATAGTCAAAATAAGTGCTG